>JAMPIV010001883.1:0-600000 GCA_024509875.1 Oreohelix idahoensis
TCCTTCTTCCTTATGACGACCATTGCAAAAGCATAGGGTGAATTAGAAGGAGATATCATGTTAAGATGGAGCATGTCGTCAAGTTCTCTTTCCACTTGATCACGAAAGTGCAATGGAATTGGATATGGTCGTAGTCTGATAGGTTGATCGTCCCTAGGTTTAAAAGAATGAGAAATTATATTTTTTTCCTCCAGGAATGTCAGTGGGTACATCTGGAAAAGACTGTAAGAGACTTCGGACTTCATCTTGACGATTACAAGAAAGTTCAGTGCATATATAAACATCTTTCCAGGACTCTGTAGGCTGAAGAGGAATGAGTGGTGAATATAAAGGAACATCATGGAAAGAAATTTGTTCTTCGTTAATAACAGCGATAGAAGCAAGACGACCTGTAGGTTCCACGACAGAATCAAAGCCTAACTGTAAATTATCAGGTCTCGAATGAAACTTTTGAAGCATATTTATGTGGAATGTTTTATTTTTCCCGTTTACCTCTATGACGTAATCCACATCTGTTCTTTTAGAGATGACCCTGTACGGGCCACTCCACGAGATTAATAAACGATTTTCCGTTTGTGGTAAAAGCACATAGACTTCACTTCCAGGTGCTAATGTTCGTAACTTACTATGTTGGTTGTAAAATGATCGTGCTTTTATATTTGCCAACTCTGATGATTCCGTCGCCAACTGACATGCGTCGATTAGTCTTTCTCTAAGATTCATTACGTACTGATATGAAGATTTCACATCAGGATCTTTCTCTGAACCCAGCAGTAATTGTTTGAAAATGGACATGGTTCCTTGAGATTAAATCAATTCAAATGTGAAAATACTGTTTGCTCATTCGGCACCTCCCGATAAGCAAACAGTACTGCGGGCAGTAATCTATCCCAATCCTGAGGATGCTTGTCAGATACTTTGCCTAACAGTTGCTTTAATGTGGAATTTATACTCTCTACCATGCCGTTCGACATCGGATGGTAGATCGCACTCAGAGATCTTTCAATCGAAAATAAGCTCATCACCTTAGACATTGCCTCAGATACAAATTGCGTACTTCTATCGGACAATATATCATCTGGAAATCCCAAGCTGCAAAAAATGAGAAAAAGTGCATCAGTTACATCCTTAGTTGCAATATTTTTCAAAGGAATAGCTTCCGGCCACCGTGCGCACATGTCAATGCACGTTAAGACATATTTGTGGCCTCTGGCCGATGCGAATGACAGAGGACCAATAATATCGACTGCCATTTTAGAACAGGGGCGCACCGAGACATCTGTGGCCTGAATATGTGCCATATGGTAAGCACCTTTACGCGCCACTCGCTGACATGTAACACACGAGCGACAAAATATTTTAATGTCCTTATTAATGCACGGCCAGTAAAAATGAGCTAAAATCCTTTATTTTGTTCTCGCGATACCCATGTAAACTGCGCAATCTGCATCGTGGGCATGTCTCAGGACTGAAGGTCTATAAGGTGTGGGCACAATTATTTGTTTCCGTACTGTCGTGATCCGGATCAAGATATCTTTTTTAATCTGGAACCAATATCTCGATGCTTTTGTACATTTAATATTTCCTGACGTTGCCAAATGAAAACACTTTGTCAATGTGGTATCTGTTTTATGTATAATACTAAATGATTCTCTACTTATCATAGTAAGCTGCATTCCATCATTGTTCATCACATTCTCGATCTGTGTCGGAGCCTTATGTTGTGCTCTAGTAATGACAGTATTTGTAGATATCATATGATGAATTCCCAGGCAGAGATGTCCTGTTTTGAGCAGTCCTTTGTTCCCCAAAACCAAATCCGAAATTGGATGATCGAGCATACAAACTCTAACCTTTCCTGTAAAAAACAGTGTATCAATAAAACCACCCGCCATGGGATAGTACTCCACTGTACCCCTGAAGGTTATACATTTAACTTTGGTACCTGATAAACAAGATGGATCAATTAATGACTTTCTAACTCCTACTGTGGTACATTCGGTATCCCTCGAGTCTGAAACAAGTCTATTATTGAGAAAACCTTTGTTAAAAATCAAAGACCCTATGCCATGATGTACTGCCAGTGCAGGTAAAGGATGCCCGCATTACAATCTTGAAGTTACATCTGATTTAGAAAGAGTCTCACATTCCGTGCAACATACCTCATTATGCAAGTCTACACTGCACGCATTAGCACGGTTGATATTATTGTCCCCTTTTTTGTCCACGTCAGGATTATTATCCTGACAGGCATTCGCATATGTGCGTTCCACACTCCATGAACGACTGAAGTAGTCATTACCATGGAAGTTTCTACGACTGTTTCTTCCATTTTGTGGATTTTTAACATGTTTGGGACATGTACACACAGGACAATGTACAGAATTTGGAGCATTAGTGTTTTAGTCTTTATAATAATTTCTGTTGCCTCCATTTTGGTACGAGGTATCGTACCGACGCCAAGAGTTATTGGTTCGACTGTCATTATGTCGAGGTGATCCACCATCATAATAACGGCGGAAATCACACTGGTGTGGAGATCGGCGGCGCATAAAGTAATAGCGCCCTCAAAATGATTTAGTATTTCGATCGAAATTTATATCCACACTTCGAGTTCGAGGTATAATATTACTCGTTTGCATGAGACGAGCGGAGCACCAAGACAGAGCCTCCTTAAAACTAGTGCTACCGACTGTCTTACCCGGATGCGCCGTCATAAACTGGCATCCTAATGATTCCATCATTGTAAGAGAATCCGGTTTCCGTTCATGTAAGTAGGCGTGTAATTCTGGACTTACAGATGATAAGACCTTATCCCTCAGCACTAGATCCATTAATCCCTCGAAAGTGCGATCAAGTTTTGCCAATTCCACCCATCGATTGAAACACATCTTAATCGATGAGATGAATTCTCCGAAATCCTTGTTAGTCTCTGGTTTCAATTTCTTCAGACGTTGGCGATAGCCTTCCTCATCCAAATGATATTTTCTTAACAGTAGTGTTCTGACTGCGTCATAACTCCTTCTATTCTCCTCGTCCAAAGTGTACACCGCTGTTAACGAGTCCCCTGTCAAGTAGGATTCTACATGAATTGCCCATGATGCTCATGGAATATTAAATTCCATGCATAATGACTCAAAACGGTGTAAGAAGGATGAAATATCATCTACCCCTGGAGAAAAATTCGGTAGACGAAACTTAAAATTAGCTGTGTGGTCCTTCTTCGCGACCCAGAATTTTCAAGATTAATCAGGTTATCTTGTTGCTGCAGTTTTAATTTCCCAAGCTCGATAGCTGCCATTTTCTGTTCATGTTTCAATTCGGCTAATCTTGTTTCTCTCTCCCGTTCTTTCCCGTCTCTAGCAATGTCGTCTAATCTTTTTTCTTCTTTTTTCTTCTGCAACACGCAATTGCGTGAAAGCAAACTCTTCCAAACCTGTTCTTCCTTTTCTAGGGTTTGTCCTATCTTGATAAAATATTCTAAGGTAGTCATGTCTTACCGTTAATGTTTACTCTCACTTACTCAACCGTCAACTACTACTGGTTGCTGAATCCAAAATATAACTACTTATCTACAATAAGTATGACGTACCAGAAATCGTTCTCCTTTAGAGCTTGTAGATTCGTAATAAACAAATAGAATACTACTACTATAAACAACCGCAAGTATCATGAAATCATCATAAAGAGTGGAGTAAGAACAGTACAAAGAAAGACAATATGTGACAATAGTGGGAGCAAAGACAAGTAGATAATGAAAGAAAACTAAATGCTATGAAAATAAAATAATCGCTACCACTACACAATGACAAGACAAAGACGCAAACAACATTAATATATGTATCAACTAAATGATAGTAAGATGAAAGCAGCAGGTTACAAACAATAATGCTGAAGAACTAAATATAAAAACAGTCAACAGCCACGAACTACAATAAAGAACATGACATCACAACTAGGACAGAAATTGGATATAATAAATTCGAAGTATGCGCTATAATACACAACACTTTTAGCTGGGGCTCACTTAGAAAGAATTATATGCTGGCCTTACAGACTCTTTGATTTTGCGACCGTCCTGAGAGGTATTCCAAAATCACCAGAAAAAAAAAAAAACATAGAAACATATAACCCATATAGACATAAAGAAGGAGCTCTACCACGTAAAATATAGGAAGGACTTATGCCACAAAACATTAGACCACTTATCTTATTTATGTCCTCCCCCTTGAACCAACGCATCACAGTGGGAATACAAGATGGTGGCTCCTTTCTTTGACTGGCTCTGTGGTAGACTGCACTCCTAGCTAAGGCACTGGTGCTTGAAGACTGTGACCATTTTCACTGCTTGCCGAGTAGAACTAGAAATGTGGAGAATACAATTGTAATACAGTTCTTCATACAGTTCTTGAAACACAATGTCGCTACGTTCTGAAATACGACCAGATGTTTGACATCAACGATGCATTGAGGTATTTGGTATACCAAACCTGGTATATGCACCAAAAAAGTTTCTTTCAATCTGTCGCACCACTTTGTTGAAGTCGTTAATTGGCTGGCGCTGCACACTGTTTGTACCTTCGTGTGTGCACTCTAAAGCTGTAGCAGTTATATTAGTACTCGAAATTGATGGATACTGAGGCCATCAAAGTTGACAAGACAAAAAAATTCCTTCAGCTAGATCCTTGGAATCAGTGTAGACTTAAATGCCGATTAAATGTTGTAATTAATTGTAGTAGTTCATTTTCAATGGCTAGGCATATACAACAGAGCTGTGGGGGTGTTGCTAAAATGAGCTGTATTTGTTAGTGTTTACCTCAAAACCTCCGGCTTGGCCTACCATTTATCTGTGGCGTTCCCTTATGTGTATATTTTGTGAAACGGGCAGAAAAGTGGTCAAGCAAGATCTCTACGGGAAATGTTACTTCATCTATCAATGAAACTGCACACAAACCCAGGTTGAAATAATGTTAGATAAACACTGCTGACAGTTATATAATTTATTGACAACTACATCCAATACGTACTCTATTCACGATAAACAATTCATGATCACCTAAATTTATCTGTGGCGTTCCCTTATCTGTATATTTTGTGGAGCGGGTAGAAAAGTGGTCAAGCAAGATCTCTAGGGGAAATGTTACTTCATCTATCAATGGAACTGCACACAAACCCAGGTCGAAATAATGTTAGATGAACACTGCTGACAGTTATATAATTTATTGACAACTACATCCAATACGTACTCCATTCACGATAAACAATTCATGATCACCTAAATTTCAAAGCCCACCCACATAGGGCCATCCAGGTTCATGTATGTGGAATACTTCATCTTCTTCCTCATTCGCCTTCAAACTTCTACATTTATGACTCTAATAAAGGCAGTAGTCAACTCAAAGTTCCCGACATCTCCAAACAGTTTTTCGTTGACAGAAGTGGGTTATTGCCACATGCTACTCCGTTTATTACTGTAGGTTGGGCAGTACTGCAGAAGGTGTTCGACTGTCATCGGGCTGGTACCGCAGGTGCAGAGATCTGTTGCATCAATTTTGTATTTGTGGTATAGATGGTATCTCACTCTGTTGTGTCCAGTCCGTAGCCAAAACCTGATGACCTGTTCTTTCCTGGATAGTTGATGATATGCATCATTTTTCAAATGGCCCGTGTGCTCTCTTTCCCATTTGGACTTGAATGTAGCCTTTATAGTAGTCTTTGCCATTGAGTAAGTTGTCTCTATATCCTTTTGTTGTAAGGCACCTCCTTCCTTAGCAAATTTGTCTGCCTCCTCATTTCCTGGCACATTGCAATAGGCTGGTATCCACTGGATTGTGCACTTGTTGAAGCATTTGGCCAGTCTTTCAAGTGAGATTATCAGATCTTTCAATCCTTTAGCATGGTGGCTCTTCAGCGCTGTTATTACTGAGATTGCATCTTTAAAGATTACTATCTGTTTTTCCGCTCGTGCTTTGCATTCAATAAGAGTTTCCGCTGCCTGGTTCAGGGCTTCTGCTTCAGCACTGAAGTTATTGCAGTATTTGCCAGTGGGAATTGCCATAGAGTGGATTCTATTCCTTTATTTTATGAGGATGCCGGCACCCCCATTTTCAACTGCATTTTTTGCTGAACCATCAGTACAAGCATGTGTCCAAAGCTTTGCTGGGAATTTTTGATCAATATACTTGGTTGCTATATACTTTCTTTGCGTTTCTGTCTGTGTTCCCTTACTTTCAATGCCTGGAATATCAGATTTTAGCTCAGGAAAGCATCTTGTTTTCCACAGGGGGATAGTTGTGCTTGTTGGTATTTTCTTTGCAACTGAGCTTGCTAGCATGGTATTTTTGCTAATTTTTTCTTTTGCTTGGGCCACAAAGTTAGTTCGCTTGATCCTGCCTCTTCCTAGCGTATTCATTCTTTGGAACTTGGGGTGTCCTTCGAGTCTCTTACATTTTTTTGCATGTTGTAGGACTCTGCTGTCACGTCTGTCCCCCATAGACTGTAGCCCTGTAATGTTTTCCATATGGTTGATTTTTGTGGACTTTAGGGCCCCTGTTATAATACGTGCTGCTTGGTTTTGGAGTCTGTTTGTCAAAAATTGACTTTGCTGCCGTCAATCAAGCTATGATGCCATATTCCATAGCAGGTCTCACTCTGTCTGTGTACAGCTTTTTGAGGATATTCTCATCAGCAAACCATGTGGTAGCCCAATGGGCTGATCACCCGTTGGCTTGTCACACCGATTACGGAAACAACGGCAGATGGATCTATCTGTTGTTGCCCTAAAGACGCCGCTAGGCGTGATGGGAAACTACAACAGAGAAAATCAATCTGTTGTTGCCCTTAAGACGCCACAAGGCGTGATGGCCTCTGACTGCTTGGTCGGTCTTTGGCTAAGGAATGTAAACATAATCTATCTATACTATTAACCTTTTAATTTAAATGTAAAGAAAGTTTTCTCTCGAGGGATTAAGCTTAATTCTCATCGATGGTAAATTCTGCGGTAGATGGGATGGTGTGGCGTTCCCTTATGTGTATATTTTGTGGAGCGGGTAGAAAAGTGGTCAAGCAAGATCTCTAGGGGAAATGTTACTTCATCTATCAATGGAACTGCGCACAAACCGAGGTCGAAATAATGTTAGATGAACACTGCTGACATTTATATAATTTATTGACAACTACATCCAATACGTACTCCATTCACGATAAACAATTCATGATCACCTAAATTTCAAAGCCCACCCACATAGGGCCAACCAGGTTCATATATGTGGAATACACAGTAGTAACAGTATTTTCGTCACCTCTCCGTACAGTCTGTCTGTTACTAGTCCGCTATATGAATAGCTATTCCTGGCACATAATCAATATCAGGTACACAAATGAATAAACACTTTCCTTGTATGCATACACACTGGCGGACATAGAATATCATGAAAAATACACATTCAACACAGCCATACCGGCTGAATACACTTCTCACCCGTCCACTGACTGCCAAACACCACCCAACACTTTCTCCCCATTCACGACCTGCATTCTTCCCACGGACTTACCCAGATCACGCTAACAATCATAACACACACCCTAAACTCAGTTCACAACATCTGTTCCAACGACACTCTAGTTGAACACCGCAGCGTTTCAAAATAATGAAAACATTGAGGTGCACAAAAAGAGGTGTAACAGATCGTTAAATAGGAATATAAGGACACATAAGTATGTGTCGGGAAACTCAATACTTAGAGGATATTTGTTTCTATTCTTTTACTATACTAGTTGGTGGTAACAGTTGAGGGTACCGTATATAGAAGAAGAAGGGTACAATTGGCCTGTAGTCGAAGCTAAATACCATCATCAGAAGGGGCATAAAGACGAGGGACCAACTTCGTAGACACTACCTGACACATCTGAGAACGACCTGCTCCCGACAACCTTGACCAATGACGAGCGTGAACAGTGATCCAGTTTACCAAGAACCAAATATAAGAAGGAGCAGAACCGTCACTGACAGCTAAGTAACACATAAAAGCTGCCAAGTGACTTCCTTTACATACTTCCATTACATCACACAGTGATGATAATTTTCTGATAAATAATTATTAATTTCTTAAAACCTGTTAAAACATAAGATATTATTAAATTTGTTATTTGTAAATATACATATTTAACGTCGATTTAATAATTTTGAATGTACAGCATTTTGTCTCAGTCAAGTCACTAAATACACTCTAAACAGAGCTATACCAGAATAATAAGAATTCCACTGAGTAAATCAGGGTGGGGTCTTGAACGAGCTGAAATTAATCATTGCCGAGTTGTTGGACCTGGAATATTTTTTGGAATCCTATTTTGGACCGCGAGCGCTGGATTAGTCTCTCGAGCATGGAGAAAAAACTAAACAAAAATAAAGAAGTTGCATGTCATCATAATTTGCTTCCGTTAAATAGAAAGAGTATGCATGACAGGATCACGACCAAGGAACTGAATGTTAAGAACTGGTGGAACAAGAGTTAATGAACAGACGTCGGTGGTCGATAGGATTGACATTCAGGAAACAGCTGACAGCATTACAACATAATTGTTGTTCTCGAATTCCCAAGGGGAAAGAAATAGAGGGAGACGTCAACAATCAGGTAGAATAAAATTGAAGACAAAATAACAAACGACAACGAAGACACGAACAGAGCTGAAATGGATGGCACAAGACTGGAGATTGGCGGGAAGTGATTTGAAGGCCTGTGTTTCTTGGAAAGAAGAGTAAGAAATAAATTGCATACGCCTTGATCTTATATGAGTAGTTCCTGTGACAAACAATTTATTGTTGAGATGCTAGCATTACCGGTGTATATAACTGCAAATGCATAGACTTGATAAAGTTTGTATACACTCCACTGGATAACAAGATCACACGGTCTTTTATGTTTTGACATGTACCCTAATATAACCAACGGACCTGGTGTCTGGGCTGAACGGAGCGCAACATTTTAATAATAAAAAAGTATACATACCATTAATTATGATTATCTTAGTTTAACCAGAAATTCAAATAGAACTATAACGTCCCTTCCTTTACGAGAAACGTTTTAATTTCCTCAAGTTTCCTCTTGAGATCGCTCGCTGTCAAAGTCAGGGAATCAAGTTCAGCGTTGAGCTGACCAATTTCCGCCATGACGGTTTGTGGAAATGTTAATGGAAACAGCAGACGTTTGAATATTAGGGCGTTCATATTCTTCAAGTTCTCTTTGGCGTTGAAGCCCTCACACAGAGCTCGTTCACACCTGATGACAATCGATATATTATATTAATATGCTGCCATGATTATTCTTTTTAAAATGAGATGAAAATAATATTTTAAGAAGACAAAAATGTAATGAAAACATGAATGTATATAATTAAAGTGATTCTTTGTGATATGTACTCTTGCAAACCTTATATTGTATGGACATGGATTTTCTCTCCCTTCCTTGATTTCGCACTCTGGTTCAAGGTTATTTACATCGTCCAGGTCAATCAACTTCAGACTGCCATTGATCATAACTAAATGGCCTTCCTTAAAGTCCGGAACCACCAAGGACCCAAGCGGGGAGTTCTGAAGATAAGTAAGTAGATCAGCCATTTCTGTGGCGTGCCGCAGTCTAGTCTGCCATGGTAGTATCTGTTGAAAGAATCCGAGAAAAGGGTAACTCATAAACTGACTCGACGTGTGTAGGAGGTTACACTGGGAAAACAGACAATTGTGCCTTTAATGGATTTATTTAGTAGCGACATGAGAAAAAATTACAACTTAATTACAACAAAGTACAACTTGTTGGTTTGACAAATTTAACAGTGTTCTGGAAAAAGTGTTACATTTGTCGGAAATGTATAGTAGTGAAATGGGGAAAATAACAACTTAATAATATTTAATGCACATATTCAGTAGCGACAGGAGGAAAACTAACAATTTAATAACATTTATTAGTATCGACATGGGGAAAATGACAAAATAATAACATTTATTGGACCAGCTAAAGACACGGGGAAGATGACATTAATTACATGTATTGTGCATATTTAGTAGCGACATGGGAACAATGACAACTTAATAACACATTGACATATTTAGTAACGGCATGGGAACAATGACAACTTAAGAACACACTTAGGACAAATTTAGTAACCACATAGGAGCGATGACAACTTAATAACATATTGGATATATTTAGAAACGACATGGGAGCAATGACAACTTAAGAACATACTTTGAACATATTTAGTAACGACACGGGGAACACATAATAACATTTATTTGATTAGTTAGAATTGTTTAGGAACAACTGCTACATTGATTTGACGTGTCTGGTTCGTAGTGATTGTATTATAAAGAGTGGCAATCTACAATCTGAACATTTAGAGATCTACTTTTAATGGCCCTGTTTGAAAGCCACAGTGGCAAGGTGAATGTCAAAATTATAAGCCAATTGAACACAATTTAAGAAACGAACGGATCAGGAAAGAAACACGTGACACATTCTACTTAAAAAAATGTTACATTGTTATATTTCGCAATACAATTTTAATGAGACAGTGTCAGCAGCAGCAGCAGAGACGCACATTAGCTGTACAGTTTAAGTAACACTAGGGGAAACAAGACAACTGGAAAGCCTACATAACTTGTTAAGCTGTATTACATCAAACCGTTACAATTATTCTTCATTATTCTACAGTGAAGTTCATTTTGTTGTTGGCACCAACCGTCGTTGGAGATTGTTATAACTAGTTAATATGTTTATATTTTGAAATTAGGAAATGAAGGGATTCTTCAGATAATTGCAGTTATAAATTCACACTGCTTGTTACATTTCCATCTGGACAAACTAGGTTAGTTTAATAGATTTATAATCATTAATTTTACGTTACTCGCCCATCGCCATAATGCTCAGTATGATCATTCCTTAGTCATTAAAACAGTAAGTACTTATCATCTCTATCCACTACCTGTCCTCACCTGTAAGTTGTCTAGGACAAACCTAGAACCCAGCTCATAGACGCTGATAACTCCATGCTCAGAAATATCCGTGGAGTCTGACTCTTCACTTCTGACACAGTAGCCTAGAAGTTTTGCCAGGTTGTGGTGCTGTAACTGCTCCGACAGCAGAATTTCCTTCATAAGTCTTGCAGTAGGAAATGTGTAGCAGCGTTGGCGTTCGTTGGAAGGTATCACTAAACGCTGAGCTGATATTCTTGTCGACTGCTGAATCTCGTCTGAACGTATGTGATTTGGAGAGTTTTCTTGTGGAATACCAAGACTCCTGTAAACATTGAACGTGTCTGTTACAGCGGAAACTTCTTTCTCAGAACGAGCCAGTTTGACATTATAAACTGGAGCATTAGGAGGTAAATTTCTCTGTGCAAGCTTCGAACGCTTAAGTTGCTCCAGGCACGTCCTCACCTCGTGTATGTGTCGCGTAACCATTTTTATAGCTACCTGCGTTCCCTGGTAATCTGCTATGAAAGCTTGTTTGGATACTCCGTGACCGATCTTGCTTTTGATTTTCATAACGGAAATTGAGGAGCAATTATACAATAGGGTTGACCGTGGCTTATTTGATACTCTGGCTTTGTTTGAAATGTCACAATTTGATGACACTGCATTTTTAGAGGAAGAAGGTATTTTTCTATCTCCAGCATGTAGAAGACTTCGAACATCCTTGCCATTTCTATTATTAACTAGACTGTCGGCGGCAGTTAGAAAATCTGACCTCCGCTGAAAGAAGTCCAGCGACTTTAAATATTCTTCTTTAGAGTTTAGTTGATCTGAACATGGTTTGAAGCAAACTTTACCAATCGCAGCGGACATTAAGAATAGATAGACAATAGCTGGAAAGATTAACGTTAAGCACATTACGTGACGTTTGGTGCACAGAAACATCGTCAACATCAGGGGATAAGGCTTCACAAGTCGATTCTAGACTAAACAAAATATACATACAATAATGAATTCTGGAAGACTGCCACGTACTGTAATACTTGTAAATAAGAGCTTATTAAAATAATAAGCAGCCGACGAAATGGCAACGGTTAGAGAAAGCGAATTGGAATAGTTAGTGTCTTCCTTGTAAAATGTTTCTGACGTTTACTGAAATGATTGCACGCTGATTGATGGTTATCTTTGTTGCTGCGTTGTGGACGGCAGAAGGTTCAGTTATTAGTGATACGATGGCAGACAACACGACAACTTACTATTCTCGTGAGCTGTGGGACAGAAACAAAAAAGTAGAAAAAATAAACATTAACCTTTATCGAACATGTGGATGGAACAGAAACATTAGAATTTAAAAAAAAAAACAGTGTCACAGAACGTATGAGCATGTTCTTTTGTGTGATCTCTCACACCTTCAGCCCTACGGCAGTATCATTTATTTTTCTTTATTTTTCTCAACAAGCGCTTTTAATTGGCATAAATCATGCCTTTTCATTCTTTTTACTCTCTATGCTGGATCTAGTAGGCTGAAGTCTCTAACACTCTACTCCCCTAAGGACGTATCTGCTTTACACGCATAATTGTTTACGTTCCGCAAGGTAAATGCGATAATACCAGGCAATTATACCGGTCATACGCTTATCTATTCTCTCAGTCTGACCATCTTTTGAAACGCGTCGGTCCAACATTTGACCCCAGGTGAAATGCTGGTGACAACACGGTCTCGTCCGATCGACTTGAAAAGAACGCAAGATTGTCTCTCTGGGTTGCCGATGTCCGTGTCTGTTTGTCTGAAAGATTACACAGAGGGTAGATCGTTTATCGCTTCTTTGGGGGAAAATCCCTGGTGATTGTCATAGATAATCTGTCTGGATAGACATCTTGGCGGAAGGCATTAGCCAGTATAGTTCACACATTTGTCTGTGAGAGGGCACACGATGCCGGCGGAAATATTACCGCATGATTTGAAAGAGGTCATGCGTTGGAACCCAATGCAAAAGAGCTTACGATTGGATTAAAGTAAGAAGCAGGAATAAACTATGGATCCTATTGGAACATCCGACGGAAGCAACATCTGTGATGTGAACTGAGAACTGCACATGCAATGTAGTGAAATCAGGGACAGAACAGACTGCAGCTCACGTCATATGCGCGACTCCCAGAAGCCAGAGATACATCGGACTTAGAATTCCTATATTATAAGTGACAGATCGAAGTATTTAGGAAACTTAAAGCCTTAAAAAGTAAGCCCGCTTTTATAAATATAGAGACTAAAAAAACTCAAGGGAACAGGACTTTAAATACCAAGACTGGAAACCTAGGAATAGGATCACCCGTCAAAAGAGAAACTTTCCCAGACCAAGTGTTTCGCAGATTCACCCGTCATAAAAGGGATTCAAAATTTCCAGACAAGTGGTTCGAGAGCATATAACCTAAAATGTCCGTGTCCTTTCTACCCTGCGCGAGGAGATTCTGTGTTCCAAAACTTTGCGGTAAGTGTAACAATTATTTTACAAACGTAATTTTGACATGTTTTCTTGCTAAGTGGTTATATATGAGCCTGACAACCTCAACATATTAAACTAGTATATTCATAAACCACTACAACAAGCGCTGGTGATTTCTTCTAGCTAGTCGTGCGGAAAACCGACAGCAGAGGTGACCCCAGATTCCGAATGAAGCAGTTATGACTGATGATTACATCACATGTTCCTAAGGTGTATATGTTGCGCACAGATTACTGTTGGTAGGCATAAAAATGTAAAGTATAAATATTTGTTTGATGAAAAGTATTTTATTTGAGAATCAATGATTGTTAGTCTAAGGGACAGAACCCTGATTGATCGGTGTTATATTCGGTTATATGGGTTATCTGTTCTTGTGTCTCAATCTGGCGTATGAATACTAGATTTACGTCATTTTTCGTCTGGTATGGCCAGAAACAGATTGGTCTTGCTTAAAATGTTTATGGCCCGAATTTATATTTATTCCTTGACTATTTAAGGTGATACGGTCTTATATCTTTGTATCTTTGTATTTCTATGTCGGACTATTTTGTGAGCTGAACTCTGGGGTGAAAGGCTTTTCTGCGCACGCGTCGATTTTGTGTGTGGACAGAGAAGGCTGTCATGTCGTCGCTACTATGGGCTGGTCGATTAGAAAGTTTGAAGATTGATCTCTGTGATTTATTCTAGGTAGGAGATTGTTTCTCTGTATGATTGTATTATCAGAGATTCTCCTAATGTCCATTATTAACGCCTAGGAATGGCGTGCGTTATTCGCTTGTATTAGTTTTCCTAAAGCCAGGTAAAACCAAAACTTTTTTGCTGAACTTTTTTGCTAAGCCTAGATGGGAGACGTATTATCGTACATCTAATATTGTTGATTACAGATGAAGATGACGTGTTATCTAGCAGCACTAGATCACTTGATGTAACCAGCCTTATTGATAGCAGATATGTATAGAAGCCCAATGAGGACATTTACGTATGAATAACGAAGTAATTCTACTTCATAATTTTTCATCCTGGGTGAGCGAAGCTCACGGAGGAGAGCCATTTTGGATTCCCGCCATTGTAAGCGGATCATTGTCGGAGAACAGAAAAGGTCTTATTATCTGATGATGGTACAGAGATCTACATATTATGAAAACCCACTACTGTGGTTTAACATTGCTGCTATAAACATTTGATGAATTTACGGCTTGAGAAACGTAGCCAGGAGAAGGTTCTGTCAAGAAGACAGCTGATAGAATGGTCTGGCGCTCTCTCTTCCAAACCTCTACACCTCACGGTAGAAGGGGAACGACTAAGTAAGTAAGTAAGTGAACAGGTTGGCGCAAAAATCATCGTATACTTGAAAAATGCGTGACAATATCAGATGTGCATTTATGTGGCATGTAAATATAATGGAACGATAGTAGACAAGCACTCAATATTCTGGTTGTCTATCGTCTCATGCTTCAACTGACTAATCGCGTCAGTTAAGGTGGATACATAATCATCAACAATGGTTCACTGACAGAACCTTCTAATGTTTAACAATATGTGACTAGTTACCTGAAAAAGTCAATGAAATGTATTCCACCGTAAATGAGAGCAAGTTTTAATAAACTTAAATAATCAGCTCCTTTAACCCCAATCTCTGTGGGAAACAAGCCTTTAACAAGGTCTTGTATACTCACTTGTATAATAATAATAATAATAATAGTAATGAACTACCAGTTTATTCTATACCACAAGTGTACTACCTATAGTGTATGATCAAATATACCTTATAGCATATGCTAACCAACAACATAAACAAAGAACAATCAAGAAAGACAACATGGAAACATTCGCAGAAATCAAATAAGTTAAATAGGAAAACTGAAGAAGATAATCACAGAACCTGTGATGACAACCGCGAGGAAATAAACAACACAAATGACGTCACAGTGTATAAATATAAAGTTGTACAGAACTAAATGACAGGAAAGATGAGACCTACAAATACAAACAAATCAAAACAAAACTAAAGAACAGAAAAATATTACAAAACAACGATAGGTACAGTCATCACAACTAAAAAAAAATAGCAACAAATTGTCGCTAGCAAATTTTCAATTAGGAAAATTCGCGCCTATAGAACACTAATATAAGCCCTCTATGACGTGGGAAATCTTATATTAGTCACCTTACCATCCGCCCACAGACATATACACAACAATATAACATGTAAACACTTAAACATAAATACATATATGTCATATAATGTAATGTAATGTGTTGCACGGAAGGCTCAGATGTTATCACACAATAGTATTATAATTAACAATAATCATTCTGGATTTAACTATTACAAAGTTCAAATTAGAGCAGAACACCAGAAGATCCACCGTTGAAATATAAGCACTTCTCGCTAACACAGTTAATACTCTGCTGTGCAATGATGTCTGTTCTATCACAAATGTCAACAAGCGCTGACCTCGTTACTGCCTCTGCTTTCACAGGTCAGGTCACGTAATAAAACTGCTGACTAGCTGACATCGACTGTAGACTTGTACTGCTGGTGTTTATGTGTGTCGTATGCGGCCACAAGAAACGATCTGGTATCAGTAGCTGACTTCTGGCAATGTCCACTGTGCAGGTTAGACCCAGAAATCTGGCCTACCACATTGATAAAGCGAGTTCTTTTGTTGTGATGTTTGCTGATACTGCTTTCATAAGGTTATGAATGGTCAACTCTTCCCGACACAGTGTTAAGTAGTTAGGTCACCTTGTACGTCAAGTGTTGGAGCGCTGACAAGGGACCAACCAAGAATGAGAAGTCAGTGATCGACTATGCCATTGTTCGGAGAAGCTCATTCAAATATGTCCGAGATGCAAGAGTCTGGAGGGGGCCAGAGATTGGAAGTGATCACTACCTGCTAACAATCAAACGAACAACTGAAAGAGTTGCTCACCCTAGGAACTGCTCAACATCACGCAAGAAACCAAGTAAACGAGCAGGAGAAATGAGCATTAGGACCTACAAGCTGAGAGAGCCAGAAATTAAGACCAGATATCAGGGGCTTATTGCTGCAGCGGTGAGCAACACAGAAGAACAACCTGATGACTTGGAAACCCTCTGGATTAAATTCAAGGATATCATAAAGACAGCTGCTGCAGAAGCATGCGGTGAAGTCCGACTTGGGAACCAGAGAAAGAGGACACCTTGGTGGACAGAGGAAGTCAAAGAGAAATAAGAGAGAAGAAAATGGCATGGAAACAATACTTAGGAGCTAAAAACACAACAGGACAAATGGAAAAATATAGAGAATATGTGACACTCAGAACAGAAGTTAAGAACAAAGTGCTAGCAGCAAAACAGAAGTCCTGGGAAGAATTTGGAGAAAAGCTAGAAAAAGATGCACAAGAAAACCAGAAATTGTTCTATAAGACCCTAAAGAACATGAGGAAGGAAAAACAATGCCCTCTCAAATTTATAAAGGACAAGCAAGGCAAATTGCTTACTGCCCCGAAGGAAGTAATGGAAAGATGGAAAGAATATTTCTCAGAACTCCTTGATGGTGAGCAAGGTCAAACATCAGAAATGATAACCACTAGCACAGAAGAGGAAATCAATGGTGATGAAGATGACATAAAGATGGAAGAACTGAGGGCAGCACTAGAGAAAATCAAGATGGGCAAAGCAGCAGGGCATGATGGTATAACACCAGAAATGGTTAAGTACATGGGAGCATCAGGCGACCTGTTACTCTTAACGGTCCTACAGGCAGCATGGTGCAACAAGACCATACCAAAGGATTGGGAGATCGCCATCATAACACCAATTTTCAAAAAGGGTGACAATCGACAGTGTGGAAACCATAGAGGCATATCCCTTCTCAGTGTCCCTGGAAAAATCTACTCTAGAATCCTAGAGCAGAGACTCCGACGCCTAGCTGAGCCACAATTGGATGAGGTCCAGTGCGGATTCCGAGCAAACCGAAGTACTCAAGACCTAATCTTCACACTCAGACAGCTGAGTGAAAAGGCCCTTGAGTATAAGAGTGAGATCCATCTTTGTTTCATAGATCTGGAAAAGGCGTTTGACAGGGACCCTTGGAGCAAACTTTGGGACTGTTTGGCAAGGAAGAATATTCCAGCACCTCTGATTCATGCTATACAGAGCTTCTACAAGTCTTGCAGAAATTATGTGAGGACAGCAAACCATAAGTCAGAAGAGTTCAGGACCACCACTGGTGTAAGACAAGGTGATATCCTATCACCTTACCTCTTCATACTCCTTATGGACGATGTCATCAAGGCATGTAAGGAGAGAACAAGAAAGTATTCAGTGGGGTACTGGAAGATGAGACAGGTCTATATTTCAGAGCTGGCATTTGCTGATGATGTTGCCCTGATTGCTAAATCAGAGGCACATCTCCAATACAACCTGCAAGTCTGGAAGGAAGAGCTGGAGAAGAGAGGGATGGTCATAAGCAGCTCTAAAACAAAATCCATGGTGATATCACGAGAAGAAAGAAAACATCAGATTAAGTTGGGAGAACAGGTCCTGGAGCAGGTCGACCACTTTAAATACCTCGGAGCTATTATAGACCGAAAGGGAGGCATCAAAGAAGAGTTGGCCACTCGAAAAGCAGCAGCTGGGAGACTTTTTTCAGGCCATAAATCGAGGATTCCTCAGCAAGAGAGAGGTTGGTAAGAAAACGAAGATGGCTGTATACCGCTCCACCTATGTCCCAGTCTTGACATATGGATGCGAGTCATGGGCAATGACTACAACCCATAAAAGCCAGATCCAAACCTCAGAAATGAGGTATCTGAGGAAGGTGGTTGAAGTAACAAGAAGAGACATGGTACGCAACCAGACGATACGTCAAGGCCTAAAATGCCACCCCCCTACAGACCCAAGTAGAACAGTCCCAACTAAGATGGTTTGGCCATGTCTGCAGAATGGGAGAAGATCGGCTACCACGACAAGCATGGGATACAAAGAGCCAAGGATCCAGACCCCGAGGACGACCCAGAGTCCGCTGGGAGGACAACATTAGACAATCTTTGAAGGACCGAGGACTAGAATGGAACCAGGCCAGGAGGAAGACAGCCGATAGAATAGTCTGGCGCTCTCTCTTCCAAACCTCTACACCTCACGGTAGAAGGGGAACGACTAAGTAAGTAAGTAAGGCATACAAATGTAAAGTATAACTATTTGTCTGATGAAAAGTATTTTATTTGAGAATCAATGATTCTTAGTCTAAGGGACAGAACCCTGATTGATCGGTGTTATATTCTGTTATATGGGGTATCTGTTCTTGTGTCTCAATCTGGCGTATGAATACTAGATTTACGTCATTTTTCGTCTGGTATGGCCAGAAACAGATTGGTCTTGCTTAAAATGTTTATGGCCCGAATTTATATTTATTCCTTGACTATTTAAGGTGATTCGGTCTTATATCTTTGTATCTTTGTATTTCTATGTCGGACTATTTTGTGAGCTGAACTCTGGGGTGAAAGGCTTTTCTGCGCTGTAGTGGGTTTGATGGTATTGTATGATGGTGATATTACTAAATGTAATGTATGAGGCCAGCTGTGAAGGCTCCTGAGATAAAATGTAGTTGTGAATTGTCAGAAGGCCTTTCTTGCTACCACTACGACCTCACACTCAATTTTTTTTCTTAATGAATGTAGCTATGTAAAATGTCTAGGGTAATGATATGTAATGTGGTGTGATAGTTATAGATACACCCACAGATATTTAAGCAGACTAATAATATTTAACAAATATTATAATACACTGAACTAACTCAAGAGTGTAAAATTTTTGATAGAATTATATTACATTTATTTGTTCTGGATCAAGTTTTATGTTGACCAGAACTTTTTTTAAAAAAAAGGATTTTAAAAATTATGAAAGAAATGCATGGAATGTTACATAATAAATGCAAGAGTGTACATATATAAGTACTAGACTAGTTAGTTTTATTAAAATGTTCTAGTAGTCATCTACTTGGGAGGATAGTTAATGCTTGTGCTGTTGGGGTGGCCTCATCACACCTGTCTATATTGACTACACAGTGTCCAGTAAATTACAGGAATTTTATGGGGTATTAGTAACTAAAAGGCGTTGGTGAACTTCCAGCAGACCAGAGGCTCACTCAACTCGCATATGTAGCTCTGGTGCTGAAATCTGGTGGTCCCACCTCTCCGTGCTGGCGGGCAATAATAGTGGTCTCTGTCACAACGTACTGCACAGATACACTCGAGTAAAATCACCAACTGAATGGACACCGCCTTGTTGACAACTGAAACTCACAGCTCAGATTATGAATAAAGAACACAGAAATGCTAGCAAAACTCAGCTGAGCTGCTGGCTATAGTATGGCGTCCCTGAACTTATTTCACTTTCTTTCATTTGGAAATCACCACACTTTAAAATACTGTGTCTATCATCGAACAACTATTGAGGAATGGCCCCACTTGCGCGTCTGAGCGCCGATAAAATGATTGTCTGTGGCCAATCACTGCCTAGGTTTATTTCAAATTCAAATTTCCTACCCTAAAGTCATTTCAGTCATGCTTCAGTCAAGTATGGATGTTTATCTGTTAGTCTGTCCGTCTCTACTGGTTTTTTTTTTTCAAAAACGTACTTGATTTTTGAACCAACCTTTCTCTCCCCTCCAAAATTTTGTCGTTAAAAGTTATATTTAGACACAGCTCCCACCAATGTCCCTTCGCTTCCCTACTAAGTAGATTTGAACACCTGCGTCTCAAGGTCGTGTTTTTTTGTGCAAATAGCGACACTTTTTATTCCATACAGTCTGTCGCTGATGTGAACAACACTGTCTTTTGTCATTATCTTCAATATTATCTATCCGTCTGTAAAATTAAGAACATATTAGTTCACTGCTCAGAATGGGCCATCCGGCCAGCTAATTTTTTATATTCCTAACATTAATATTACGAAAAAGTTACTTTTTAATTTTTGTAATATTCCAAACATCTGCGTTCTGCCGCTGAATTCAAATCAAAGGCTTGGTATCGCAAAAGCGACCAATAAATGACTGTGGCGTAACATATCCAAGGTCCCTTCTGTCGAGTTCCTTACTTTATGTCAACTTGGGAAACGTGACTTTTCTCCGTTCCCCCCCCCCCCCCCAATTGCGTCTCCTTAGCCTTTCTAGTCTCACGCAATCTTTCCAGTCATATTTTTTTTCCTTTTTATCCGCCGTTCCCCTCCTGTCTAGCAAGTCAATTTTTATGGAGGGTGATGACCCGCGGTCTGGGCGATCATGTACTATCAGCAGCCTACGCATTATGTTTTTATCCTTACATGTTATCTTTGGAGGTATTTTACCGTTGTATCTCTGTCAATTTCACTACACATCTCCCCACTTGAAAACATGCCTATGGCAAGTTCCAAAACCAGCGATACACATAGGTAAAATTACTCCTCACGTCTGCCACTACTCTAATTTTGATCACAGGGGTGCCGACTGAGGAAATCTGCACCGACATTCAATTTGCCTGGGATATATTGGATACTGAACTGATAAGGTTGAAGCAATAAAGACCACCTCAGCAATCTTGCGTTTTCATGCTTAGCCTGAGATAAGAATACGAGAGGCTGATGGTCCGTCTCCACCACAAAAGTCCTACCATACAGATAGATTTGAAACTTCTTTATTGCCCAGATTAATGCTAAACATTCTTTTTCGCTTGTGGAGTATCCTTGTTCCGCCTTATTCAATTTACGGCTTGCATAAGCGACTGGTTTCAGTTCCCCATCAGGTGAAGATGATCTTTGCAACAAAGCCCCTCCTAGTCCTACATTACTTGCATCGGTTCTTAAGACAAAGTCCTGTGTCAAATCAGGCAGTTTGAGAATAGGCTTGCTAGTGAGTTTTTTCCTTTAACTCTTGGAACGCTAGTTCACATTGTGCAGTCCAAATAATTTTATCTGGAAGTCCCTTGCGAGTCAGATCAGTCAGAGGAGCACAAATAGCGTTAAAATTCTTGATGTATTTCTGATAAAATCCGCATAACGACACAAATGATCGCACGTCCTTTTTTGTTTGCGGCCTAGGTGCTCTCTGCAGTTTTTCCAAGTTCTTAGGATCAGGGGTCATATTACCCTGATATACAGTGTGTCCCAAGAATTCCAACTCTTTGCATCCAATACAACATTTTGTTGGCCTAGCAGTTAAGTTCGCCTCCCGAAGTCTATCAAACAACATCTCCAGAGCTTCAATGTGTTCTTCAAATGTCTCTGTGGCGACGAGAATATCATCCATGAAATTCGTGATACATGGGTTATTCAGGGGATCCAACAATTTGCGCATCATCCTTGAAAACACACTCGGAGCATTTTTCAGTCCGAATGGTAGCATATTGAATTCATAATGTCCATCCGAAGTGCTAAAAGCCAAATAAGGTCTCACTGCAGGCTTCACTGGGATCTGGTAATAGCCTTTACTAAGATCCACCTTTGAAAAGTATTTTGCCTTGTTCAGTCTGGCAAATAACTGTTTTGTGTCTGGTAATGGATCCACTTGTCCTTCTGTGACAGCATTCAGTTTCCTGTAATCTATGCACAGTCTGTGTTCCCCAGACGGTTTTCTCAACAAAACGACACTAGAACTAAAAGATGATTCACTGTGCGAAATAATCCCCTCCTTCAACAAATACTCTATTTCTTCCTTCAATGCCTTCTCCTTCGCGAACGGAATAGAATAGGCTCTCATACAGATTGGGTTTGAGTCTACCAGTTTCATGTCATACTGTAGCAAATTTGTATGGCCTGGTTTATCTGTTAATACATCTGTATGTTCCTCCAGAACCTGTTGAACTCTCTCCCTCTGGTTTTTAGTCAGGTGCTTACTGACTTTTACCTGTGCTGCGGTTTCACAAGGATGTAATGGGTATTCATGTGAGGTGAGTGGTTCTTTTTGCATCTGGGTTGCAATAGCCAAGGTCAATAAGGGGGTGCTTTCCTGGAGTGGTCTGTCCAGATACTTCTTTAACAGGTTTACATGATAAACTTTCTCCTTCCCCTTTTTGTCAATTTTATAGTTTGTTCTAGACACCTTCTCTAGAACCGTATATGGACCTTGCCAACCAATTTGTAATTTATTCTGGCTTCCGGGTAGTAGAAGCAGCACCTTCTCTCCGACTGCCAGTTCCCTGTCCTTTGCCTTCCTATTAAAATATGCTGCATGTTTCTTCCTGGCTTGCTTCAAATTATCATTTGCCAGTTTCCATCCAGCTTTCAAACGAGTGGTCAGTTCGTTCACGTATTGATACGATGAGGTAACAGTCTCTTCCGCCTTCTCATCTGTCCAGGTCCTTAATAGAGCTTCTAATGGACCTTTTATTGGCCTCCCAAATAGCAGAGTTGCGGGAGCCATCCCGGTTGAACTATGTGGTACCTCCCGGTACGCAAACAATGCGGCGGGCAGGAATTGATCCCACAGATCCGGTTTTTCGTGTGCCAGCTTTCTCAGGATAGAAATGAGAGTCCCGTTGAACCTCTCTACCTGGCCGTTCCCTTGTGGATGGTACGGACTACAATGAAAGTGTCTGGCTTGAAATAGCTTAAAAACTTCTTCCGTTAGTTTCCCCTTGAACTGAGAACCATTATCCGTCAAGATTTGATGCGGGAATCCTAATCGGGTAAATATTGTAAGTAGTGCCTCTGCTACATGTTTTGAGTCAATTGATGGCAGGGCTACCGCCTCTCCCCACATAGAACAAGTGTCCACCAGAGTAAGGATGTAACTGTTCCTCCTCTTGGTCCGAGTGAGAGGTCCTACAATATCCACTGCAACCCTCTCAAAAGGTGTTCCCACTATGGGCATTTCCCCTAGAGTTGCAGGAGCAGTCCAGTGCTTTGGAGCTACCCTTTGACATTCTGGGCAGGATTTGACATATCTTTTTATATCCTCCGTTATCCCTGGCCAGAAGTAATGACAAGTTATACGCTGTCCTGTGGCGCTGATCCCCATGTGACCACTGAAGGGAATCGCATGCCCGAGTTCCATCACTTTATCTCTATATGAAGTGGGAAGAACCAGCTGGTTGTGACCATTTGTTCCAGTTCCGGCCTTCCTGTATAAGAGTTTGTTCTTCATGAAATATTCCCCCTTGCTCGGAGGTGTGTGGCAATTGGTTTTTTTTTTAAACAGGGCTTGAGTGTCCTATCCTCAGCCTGCGCCTTCCTCATCTCCTCTGGATGAGCATTTATAGGTTCACCTTCTTCCTCCTTCTTCTGTGACCTGGTCTGCACTGTCGCCATGATCACAGGTTTCTCGGGATTCCCCAAGAAGACGTATCTACACCCCAATATCAGAGGGTAGATTGGTTCATCTATCACTGCTGCTCTGATTTCTCCCTCCACATAGCGAGTTTTCACCGTTATCCTTGCGATGGGAAGTGTCATGAGTGGTATGTCCTTAGTCGCCCCTTGTATTTCCACTGTTTCTGTGGTATACTGACTTGGGTCCACTAGGCTAGACTTCACAACTGAATCTTAATCCAAACCTGTATCATAAAGGCACCTTATGGTGACCCCATTACAAATAACATCCTCACAAACTGGGGGGTGATAAGGTTCCTGTTGTCCATTAGGATTAACCTTTAATCTTTGCGTCCCCGACTTCATTGCAGCCATGTTTGAAGGTTTCCTTCTACAAAATTCGGTGTTATGGTTATCCTTCTTGCACCATTTACACCATCTTTTTCCTTGGTTCAACGGTTTTCTTTCATTGAACTTTTGGTCATTGAACTGTGAGTTTCTGTCGCGATAGTCATTTCTTGGCCGCTCAAAGTTTGTCCTACCTTTATTTCCCTGCTCTCTATTATCAAATTTATTAAATTGCTGTGGAGCTTTAAAATTGTCTATGTGCTTCTTTTTAGCACCACTTACCTCTGCCTGAGCTGCCTGATACCTCTCAGCAACATTTAAAATTTCCCCCAACTTCTCTGCACCTTGTTCCATGAGAAATTTTCTCATGTCTGGAGCCATGGACTCTCTCAATTGCTCAATCATGATCATTTCTTTAAGATCTTGGGTCTTCCCCAGAGCCGTCCATTTCTCCAAATAGGTATGTCTCCCCAGACAACAGTTTGGCATTTCTAAATTTCTTACGATAAAATTCACCATTCTTCTCGTACCTTAATAACAAAGCCTGCTTTAACATGTCATAATTGTCTTGGTCTTCCCTGTTCATTTTGGCAAATACTTCATAAGAAGTACCTCTCAATCCCTGTGATAGCTTTAAACTCCACCTCTCTCTCTCTAACCCATATGTAGTAGCTAATAACTCAAAACGTCCTAGGTACCCCTCTATGTCATCGTCTTTTTCAACAAAATGGTCTAAATGAAACCCCATAGCTGAGTTTGAGGCTCCCAGACTGGGCGTAGCATCTGAGGCAAAAGGGCTGGCACCATTTTCAGGAGCCGGGCCTTGTAATTCCAGCTCCCTTAGTCGTAATTTGTGCTCCCTTTGCAACCTTCTATCTTCTGCCTCCCTTTCGGCAGTCAAACTTTTTTCTTCTGCCTCCCTTTGCTGTCGTTTTTCTTCTGCCTCAATCTGCAGCCTCTTAATTTCTCTATCAGCCTCAATTTGTAACCTCTTCTCTTCAGCTACCTTTCTATCTTCCCTTTCAATATATTTATCACATTCAGCCGTTACATATTGAATTAAAATCTGACCATCCATTCCCATCTCCTTTGCGGTCAGCACAGCAGCTGATCGGAATTTTGCTAGCTCCGCCATACTTTTCAGACAATATAATAATATACAAGCTAAATCTCTAACCAGTAAATACACTAAGTACTTCTTATGACTATAGTCTAACTAATTCTAACTAACCAGTTAACTAATTAATTATCACTGGCTGTGAAGATTCACCAACTTTTATCTGCAGGGACACTTTTAATTTTAAAGGGAATTTCACAATTTTTTTTCCCTTAATTTTATTTCTCCAACCAGGAGATCCTAATATTACTGTTGGGCTAATTATCCCTGGACAAGACCCCAATGTATGTAGTGGGTTTGATGGTATTGTATGATGGTGATATTACTAAATGTAATGTATGAGGCCAGCTGTGAAGGCTCCTGAGATAAAATGTAGTTGTGAATTGTCAGAAGGCCTTTCTTGCTACCACTACGACCTCACACTCAATTTTTTTTTTCTTAATGAATGTAGCTATGTAAAATGTCTAGGGTAATGATATGTAATGTGGTGTGATAGTTATAGATACACCCACAGATATTTAAGCAGACTAATAATATTTAACAAATATTATAATACACTGAACTAACTCAAGAGTGTAAAATTTTTGATAGAATTATATTACATTTATTTGTTCTGGATCAAGTTTTATGTTGACCAGAACTTTTTTAAAAAAAAGGATTTAAAATTTATGAAAGAAATGCATGGAATGTTACATAATAAATGCAAGAGTGTACATATATAAGTACTAGACTAGTTAGTTTTATTAAAATGTTCTAGTAGTCATCTACTTGGGAGGATAGTTAATGCTTGTGCTGTTGGGGTGGCCTCATCACACCTGTCTATATTGACTACACAGTGTCCAGTAAATTACAGGAATTTTATGGGGTATTAGTAACTAAAAGGCGTTGGTGAACTTCCAGCAGACCAGAGGCTCACTCAACTTGCATATGTAGCTCTGGTGCTGAAATCTGGTGGTCCCGCCTCTCCGTGCTGGCGGGCAATAATAGTGGTCTCTGTCACAACGTACTGCACAGATACACTCGAGTAAAATCACCAACTGAATGGACACCGCCTTGTTGACAACTGAAACTCACAGCTCAGATTATGAATAAAGAACACAGAAATGCTAGCAAAACTCAGCTGAGCTGCTGGCTATAGTATGGCGTCCCTGAACTTATTTCACTTTCTTTCATTTGGAAATCACCACACTTTAAAATACTGTGTCTATCATCGAACAACTATTGAGGAATGGCCCCACTTGCGCGTCTGAGCGCCGATAAAATGATTGTCTGTGGCCAATCACTGCCTAGGTTTATTTCAAATTCAAATTTCCTACCCTAAAGTCATTTCAGTCATGCTTCAGTCAAGTATGGATGTTTATCTGTTAGTCTGTCCGTCTCTACTGGTTTTTTTTTCAAAAACGTACTTGATTTTTGAACCAACCTTTCTCTCCCCTCCAAAATTTTGTCGTTAAAAGTTATATTTAGACACAGCTCCCACCAATGTCCCTTCGCTTCCCTACTAAGTAGATTTGAACACCTGCGTCTCAAGGTCGTGTTTTTTTTGTGCAAATAGCGACACTTTTTATTCCATACAGTCTGTCGCTGATGTGAACAACACTGTCTTTTGTCATTATCTTCAATATTATCTTTCCGTCTGTAAAATTAAGAACATATTAGTTCACTGCTCAGAATGGGCCATCCGGCCAGCTAATTTTTATATTCCTAACATTAATATTACGAAAAAGTTACTTTTTAATTTTTGTAATATTCCAAACATCTGCGTTCTGCCGCTGAATTCAAATCAAAGGCTTGGTATCGCAAAAGCGACCAATAAATGACTGTGGCGTAACATATCCAAGGTCCCTTCTGTCGAGTTCCTTACTTTATGTCAACTTGGGAAACGTGACTTTTCTCCGTTTCCCCCCCAATTGCGTCTCCTTAGCCTTTCTAGTCTCACGCAATCTTTCCAGTCATATTTTTTCCTTTTTATCCGCCGTTCCCCTCCTGTCTAGCAAGTCAATTTTTATGGAGGGTGATGACCCGCGGTCTGGGCGATCATGTACTATCAGCAGCCTACGCATTATGTTTTTATCCTTACATGTTATCTTTGGAGGTATTTTACCGTTGTATCTCTGTCAATTTCACTACATGCGCATGCGTCGATTTTGTGTGTGGACAGAGAAAGCTGTCATGTCGTCGCTACTATGGGCTGGTCGATTAGAAAGTTTGAAGATTGATCTCTGTGATTTATTCTAGGGAGGAGATTGTTTCTCTGTATGATTGTATTATCAGAGATTCTCCTAATGTCCATTATTAACGTCTAGGAATGGCGTGCGTTATTCGCTTGTATGTGTTTTCCTAAAGCCAGGTAAAACCAAAACTTTTTTGCTGAACATTTATGCTAAGCCTAGATGGGAGACGTATTATCGTACATCTAGGATTGTTGATTACAGATGAAGATGACGTGTTATCTAGCAGCACTAGATCACTTGATGTAACCAGCCTTATTGATAGCAGATATGTATAGAAGCCCAATGAGGACATTTACGTATGAATAACGAAGTAATTCTACTTCATAATTTTTCATCCTGGGTGAGCGAGGCTCACGGAGGAGAGCCATTTTGGATTCCCGCCATTGTAAGCGGATCATTGTCGGAGAACAGAAAAGGTCTTATTATCTGATGATGGTACAGAGATCTACATATTATGAAAACCCACTACTGTGGTTTAACATTGTTGCTATAAACATTGGATGAATTTACGGCTTGAGAAACTTAGCCAGGAGAAGGTTCTGTCAGTGAACCATTGTTGATGATTATGTATCCACCTTAACTGACGCGATTAGTCAGTTGAAGCATGAGACGATAGACAACCAGAATATTGAGTGCTTGTCTACTATTGTTCCATTATATTTACATGCCACATAAATGCACATCTGATATTGTCACCCATTTTTCAAGTATACGATGATTTTTGTGCCAACCTGTTCAAATGACTGTAATCGTGATGTCGAAGTGTACGTCCATTATTAAATGTATGAAACGTCATCAGTGGTCTGCCCTTTATTGACTTCAAGCTATGATTGAGTGAGTGACATGTCAACCTAACAGAACTATACACCCATTCGCGTTATTTACATCTACACTCTCACTCTATGTCAACACGGTCCCGTGTCAGCGCTCCAACACTTGACGTACAAGGTGACCTAACTACTTAACACTGTGTCGGGAAGAGTTGACCATTCATAACCTTATGAAAGCAGTATCAGCAAACATCACAACAAAAGAACTCGCTTTATCAGTATAATATTTTCTGAGATATATATGTGGCCGTACGACCGGTGACTGTACCAAAGTGAAAGAACGTAACTGCACTATTTGGCACCAAAAGGATAGAAGTGCAATTGTTTGTGATAAACGAGGCTAATAGTATTAAACGCTCTAATTATGGTTACATCCCTTTTATTAGTTAAGGGATATAACTTCAATGTTCTTTTGTGTTGGGCCTTCTGTAAGATACTCGCTATTCGCAAGAGTTGATGTTTTCAGAAGTTAAAGGAAAACCCAAGTTTTTTGTTTTCAAGACTACGAATATTCTGTTTCACAACGTAGGAACCAAGGTAATGACAGGGGGTTTACACCGCACCCATACATTCAGACCTTATCTGCAATGGTTCATACTCTAAGACTGCTGGTTGCTATTCAGCATCCGTCTGTATAGTTCTTCGGTGCCTGAGGCTTGCCGGATATTATATCTTATTGGGAGGATAGGCCGGAACTATTCAATGATTGATTTTGGGGTCTAGTTAGCAGTTACGATAGTCTTTAACCTAACTAGTTACAAGGCCTCTATTCGAAATTTATTGTTACTAAGTGTTAGGGACCAATCATATATCTAATCTAAGGTTCTTCCGGTCTAACTTGCATGGACGTCCACACAAGATTTAATGACATCTTAAGTTCATGAGTGACATAACAGATGATGTCATTGGGTTATGACTAGTGTCTGTTTACTAACTAGTCTTGTTCAAGTACTCAAGTACAAGTCTAGCTTAAGTACTTTTACTATAGTTAATTGGTGGTAGCACTACGTGGTGCTAAGAGGGGACGTAGTAAGCCATACGGTCATATATGCACTTTGTTAATTGTGAATCAGGCAATTCATTATTCGCGCTGTCGAGAAACATTTTCCCAGTTAATACCCAGAGGAATATGGTGAATTTTATTCATCTTCCCTGAGCTACACTGTGTACTCGGGAATTTAATTCTTCTGAGAGATTAACATTGGTGGATGGACAGCGAGAATGCGCCTGTTAATTGGCAGCCCACAAATGTACTTAGCAAAGACATTTGTTTTCTATTTTGTCTAAAAGGTTCTTGGTTACAAGCTATCAGACGGTTCGAAGTACTGAAGTTACTTCGCCACTCGTGTGAGAGAAGTACACTCATCACCAAGAAGTGACGAAAACCACAGCTACAGGACTCCCTTGTATCAGCTAAATTCTTATAAAAAGGTACCAGGAAAAAGGACATTATTTTCTGACCATATCTTCACCCTAAATCTCTGTGAAGAGAAAATTTTATTCCAATATAAAAGTCACCAGCATTTCATTTATTTTAAACTGTTAATACTAATTGATTATTAAATTTGTTACATGTTATTTTAAAACTAAACTAACATAGTTGATTCTCTTATTACATGTATGAAAGCAAACGTATGAGCCAGAATATTATATATATATATATATATATATATATATATATATATATATATATATATATATATATATATATACATCTAGACATATATTAACCTCTAAACAGAGCTATACCATTATAAGAGGAAATTCGCTGAATTAACTCAGCTGGGGGCTTGAACGGGCTAAAAACCATTGCTTAAATCCTATCCTTCACAAAAGGCGATGGACAGATATAAGTTAACAAATGTTCAACGCTAAGCAGCATTGTTCTTAACTTCTGAATTATCTTAGGAACTCTCCCAAGGGATAGAAGCGTCTTTACCCTTCTATCTACATCTCTGCCAAGAGTAATATTGTGCTAAGGTAAACACCTTTGACGACACATTTAGATACTCTTGAGTTTTGGCCACTGTTGGACCACTACTGCAAAGCAGGGGAGGCAATCCGAGGCAGAACAGTTTGAAAGACCTTGGAGTAACATTCGATCGAGGGCTATCATATACGCACCATGTTGACCACATCGTACAGAAGTGCAAGAGAGGTCTGGCAGCCGTAAAAACAACGGATGCAGTGCACATGGAGCGGAGACTTCTGTTTCTCTTGTATCATCAGCTGGTCTTGTCTGTAATCGAGTATGGCCTGGGAATACTCACGCTGTCAATATCACCCAGCAATATTTTTCCAATTTTATCAGCCCACTGAGGTGTGAAAAAAATTACATTCATTCCCGACTTCTGACAGTCGTATTCAAGCGCAGCATCCAGAATTTACGCTGTTTCAGAATCGGCACTCTACCATAGAGCCAGGCTATAGGATTATCCTCATTTATCAATTGTAACATTTTTAGCAATCCGATGTTTCCCAATACTGAAAGTATTTTTCTCTTTTAACGGTGAACCCCAAGATCACGTTTCTACATCAACTATTGGCGGGGACATTTTGTTCATCCAGGAAAAAACCCACACCAGATTCGGCGTTCACTTCACTAGTCTTTATTTGTTAGAGGATGGACTGGGGCCAATTTGGGAAATAAACGTGACCTTTTATATAGTCAGGAAAAATTGTAATTCCAAGGGATATCACCAAGAGTAGGTAAGAGTGATTGTGTGGCCACTGTATGAAAGAGAGAGTGAATATTTTTCTTTGTTGCAGGGACTTTGCCAAAACTGGATTTGCTTAAACTTGTTAACTTTACTGGGTAGCCTATAGTAGGAACTTGTTTACTTTACTGTCTACTCTGTAACATAGTGCAAACCTTCGACCTTTAGATTATTAACTTTTTGGGTTCTTTTCTGCAAAAGGGGAGGGCACATTTATTCTGCTATTTCATATGTATGTAAATCTGATTTTATTTGATCTTTCTTTAGATATTTGATGTTGTCAAGTTTAAATGATAATAAACAACATAAGAAACTTAACCTTGTGTGTTGGTCAGACCCATACCCAATTAACCGTAATTTTTCACGTTTGTGTGTCTTGTTGTCACATAGCTGTGTAGTTAAACCTATATTTGTATGTATGAGGAGGGCAAGGTTGTCTTGTACTAAATTTTAGTCGTATAGATAGGCTGGAATAAAGAAACTTGCTCATTCCATTGACATATTTGTTCCTTAAGCTATCACCCGTGAAATCTATTTCTCACACCTTTTCTCGCGTATCTATCACCATCCACTCTACTCAGACGGGACAAAAATAAATCACAACCTATCTGTACGACAGAATGGTGGCTCGTGTCCAGGATTTGATCTAAGTCTGAGTCTAGATTAATGATTAACGTCTGTTATTGTATCTTAGTCTAACTCTAGATAAAGTGTGTTATGCGTCCTGTGTTGTGAGTAAAGAATAGTAATAATACAGTCGTGGCCAAATATTTAAGACAACCTAGTAAAAATGAATATTTCCATACTGCTACAGATTGTTGCATCATCCGCTATTTTAGGGTACACTAAAAGCAATCATTGCAGTCTATTGCATCATCCTAACAATATAAAATACAAAACACAGACTGAAGCTGTATTTAGTGTTATTTGGTTGTTTCAAGAGTATTATCTCTGGATTTTATGTTCGCAAGAAATTGGGCCAAAAAAACCCCAACACTTTCTGCCATTCAAAGAGCTCAGATAGTGACATTACGTGTAGAAGGGTACACAGAACGTGATATTTCTGTTCGAACAGGCTGTAGCAAGACGGCTCTTCACAATGCGATCACCAGGTAACAATTGGACGGTACTTTTTCTGACCGAAATAGAAGTGGTCGTCCTTGAAAAACAATCCTAGAGACGACCGGGTAATCAAATCCATCGTTTCACACTTTCCAACAGTTTCATGTAAGAAGATACGATCTGCTTTGCTTTCTAAAGGTGTTGATGTGAGTCGGAGGACTGTGTCTCGCAGATTAGTGGATGAGTTTGGACTAAAATCACACAAACCTGCCAGAAAACCAAGATTAACACCAGAAATGAAAAAGAAGCGGCTGGAATTTGCTTTTAAGTATGAACATTGGACTGAAGAGCAGTGGGGAAATGTTATGTTTTCTGATGAATCAACATTTCAGGAGTTTGCAGTACGTCGACTGTGGTAAAGTGGGATGTTATAAATATCTAAAGAGGACTTAGGGTACTGACTGAGATCAGCTGTGAAGGTATCTGTATCTAATAAGTGTGGTGTATTACAGATGACCTTACTTGCAACCACATTTATACCTCAGTCAGAATTATTCTGGAATATTGTGATGACTACGTTAAATGTCTAGGGTTATGAAAATGATGAAGTGTAAGTCACAACAACAACAAACAGATAAACAATTTAATTTTTTCCACAACAGTTTACAACACTGTGACACTCACACACATATAACACTCTATAAGACTATCTTAAATGAGTCAAGTGTTTAAGTTTAAAAATATATGTATTAATTCTTTCAATAATGGGTATCCTGATTCAACTACACAGTGAACCAAGAATCACAATCAAATGTAATTACAAGTAGTATGTACACAGTTTATATATATGAACTTTGTATTGACATATTTTATTATTATTATTCTATGTGTGTAATTTGTGCAGTAGTAATATGAGGTAATACTGGTTTTGTTCAAGCTTGGTTGTTGTTTTTCATCATGACTTCAAGTGTTTGATTATCGTGGAAATAGTATTGGGAAAAGTTCACAGTTCCTGTCATTTGAATCAATTAATTGTCCCTCTGTGTTTAATAAAATGTCAATTTTTGAGGGGGCACATAATGTTGAGCTACTCTGGCCACAGAAGCTTATCTTTCGTGATGGCGGCAGGAAAAGACTCCTCTGCTCGATTGCTTCACTGTGTTCTGGAGACACCTCACTGGTCGCTATCTGGACCCAGGAGTATGCTGTCAGCCTCTGGATTCAGCAAAACTCAGACCAGGTGCTGCTTCAATAACTAGGACCACAGTCCCTGAAACAAGAAGGTGGTACCTCCTACTTCATATCTAATTTATAATCTATTTCCACAATGAACACAATACATAACAAAAACTGAGTTCAGAGCGGTAGGCCAACTGCTAGCTTCATCTGAAACAATTTACACCAGTATACTCCTCCCTAATGGTTACTACGCCTCTGCAAGTCCTGCATTATTTCCTTCTAGTCAATAATATAGGTGTCAGTGTACTATTTGGCAATTCCATGCAGTTTTCTTTTCTCCGACAAATTGTGTTCAGGTTGGAGCACTATCTAGGTCTTGCCTCATGTTCGTTACTGAACCACGCACATATACAGACATAAATTATCAATTTACATTCAATTTTCATTAAAAAGATATCAAATATATCAAGATTACCACAATTCATGGAAATAATACACAGATACTTTGACTGGCGATGAATATGGCACAAATTCCGATCTGCCTCTGTCCCAGACTTTTATTTAGAAAAATATGATCTGGATCTGAACGCACTGTTTCTAAGTAAGTTTATTTTAAAATGTGGCTTTGAACTGACGCTCCTAATTGACTATATTGGCGGGTCTAACCAATCGGGCCATGTTTACACAGCTTTTCAAAAAAAGTACCCTTACTACCGTTTCCCCTAACAACAAAGAATTAGTATTTGTAGTCCGACTAATCGTGTTTAGCCTTACATTTACTTCTATCCAATCAAATAGGATTTTACATGGTGGCCCATTTCCCGTAAAATAGTGGTTTCAAAACATGCCACTGTGCGATTATTATTTGGTGTTGTCTGACACCCTCACTATTTTCTTTTGGCTATAATTTGTTAATTCCTAGACTATTTGCGTAACACTTAACATATTCTTTGTCAGCAAGTCCTAAGGAACCCAAATATATAAGTTTAATGGGGCTAAGGGGCTGCGTTCAAAATATGCATTTTCTTCTACCTCCCGTTCACTTCGATACGATGTGGTGTCTGGGTACTGTCAGGCTTTCAGACATAAAACAGTATAATGTCATGTTTCCTAATAAGCGTTTTTCAGGTTTTTAAACCTAACTCTCGTAGTTGTAGTGTTTTTTATCACGGTCTATTTGAAAAAAGTTAGTGCTTCTGGCCTTTCGCGCGGGGAGGGTGGCATTAATTGTATATCGCGAGACGCGTGTTAGTGTTGCATGCGTTCCTGCTTTCAGCCCTCCCTCTCTCTATCCTAAGTCCATCTGTCCTTTCGTTTATGTTAACGTAGTGTAATTAATGTTAGTATTAATTTAGGTCATTAATCAGCTTGCGTATCTCAAGGTTTTCTTAGAAATGCAGTACACGTTTTATTGTAGAAAGCGTGTAGTGATGCAGTAGGCTTTACTATCAACGTGAAACGTTACAATTTGCAGACGAAGTAGAAAACAAGGGGGATTTTTGTACGCCATTGTGACAGCACTGTCCTTTTACCATTTCTCTTTCCTTTTATTGAATTTATGTGTTAGGCTTTACATTTACCTTTTAATTTATATATGTGGATTTAGAATGTTTCACGACAAATTCTCCCCTCTTAAAACAGACGTTATATGTCAGTCTATAATTCTATATACACATAGATAAATTTATTATTATTTCTGGGGCTTACTTTAGTTTCTCTAAATTCTTGGGGTCAGGGGTCATGTTTCCCTGATGGACTGTGTGTCCCAAGAATTCTAATTCTTTACATCCAACGCAACATTTGGTTGGTCGGGCTGTTAAATTCGCTTCTCTAAGTCGATTAAACAGCATATTCAGAGAGTCAATGTGTTCCTCAAATATTTCTGTTGCTATAAGGATATCATCCATGAAATTTGTGATGCATGGATTATTCAGAGGGTCCAAGAATTTTCTCATCATTCTAGAGAAGACACTAGGTGCATTCTTCAATCCAAATGGCAATCTGTTAAACTCGTAGTGTCCCTCTGAGGTACTAAACGCTAGGTATGGTCTAACCTCAGGCTTTACTGGAATCTGATAGTATCATTTACTCAGATCCACTTTTGAGAAATATTTAGCTTTATTTAGCCTGGCAAACAACTGATTTGTATCCGGCAATGGATCCACCTGTCCTTCTGTGATAGCATTCAGTCTCCTGTAATCTATACAGAGTCTATGTTCTCCAGAGGGTTTCCTTAAGAGCACCACACTGGAACTATACAAAGATTCACTGTGTGAAATAATTCCTTCCTTCAACAAATAGTCTATCTCTTCCTTCAAAGCTTTCTCCTTAGCAAAAGGAATCGAATAGGGCTTCCTACAGACAGGTGTGGGGTCTATCAGTTTCATATCATATTCCAATAAGTTTGTATGCCCCAGGCGGTCTGTGAGCACCTCTGTATGATTATCTAGAACCTGTTGCACTCTCTCTTTCTGATTTTTAGTTAAATGTGTACTGATTTTCACCTGTGCCGCTGTCTCAAAGGGGTGTAATGGATATTCAAATGATGAAAGTGGTTCCTTTTTCATCTCCATTGCAATGGACAAGGTCAACAAGTGTGTCTCTCCCTGATTTTCTCTTTCCAAATATTTCTTCAGGAGATTCACATGATATATTTTTTCTTTCCCCTTCTTATCTATCTTATAATTGGTTCTAGACACCTTCTCTAGAACTGTATATGGACCTTGCCATCCAATTTGTAACTTATTCTGACTACCGGGTAGAAGAAGCAGTACCTTCTCTCCCACAGCCAAATCTCTGTCTTTAGCCTTCCTGTTGAAATAGGCAACATGTTTCTTCCTGGCTTGTTTCAAATTTTCATTGGCAAGTTTCCAGCCAGTTTTTAAACGAGTGGTCAGCTCATTCACATATTGGTATGAGGATGTAATATTTTCCTCTGCCTTTTCATCAGTCCACGTTCTTAACAGCGTTACATATGGACCTTTAATTTTGTGGACCTATTTGTCCATGCACCGGTATGGTCTCTTCCACTCGAAGCTCTATAGTGATGATTTTTCTTCCCAGAATTATCATGCACAAAACGACCGCTACCAATGCTTTCCTTGGGGCTTTCTCCCCACTTAAAACTCTTGATGAGAGATTTCCTCTCTACATCCTCTTCCTCCGGTTTGTTTAAGTCCGATTGAGGGATTTTCGGCTTATCCTGGGGTAAGACATCTTTTTGCACTCTCTGCATAGTGGCCATTGTAAAACAGTTAATTGAAGCTTGTCCGTGAAAAGGGGCTTCCCATTCCACTTGGTCCATTTTATTCTTCTTTTTATTGTCAGGCCTAAGTTTGCCCCGTGGCGTGTCCAGGTCCTGATCAATGTTCCCACTTGTGGGTGTTCCCTCATGTGCTATGCTACACCTTTCTACAAAATTCTCAATGTCCCACCTTGCCTTGAGCCAATAATAATTGTGAGCCACCTTTTGGATGATGGTACCAATTTTCTCATGGTCCCCATCTTGTTTCACATGTAGGCTCCTTATTAAGTCTGCCCTATATGTCTTTGGAAGAACCAACTGTCCGTGACCATTGGATCTAGTTCCGGCCTTCCTGTAAATCAACATGTTTTTCATGTAAAAATCTCCCTTGCCTGGAGTTGCATGACAAGTTGACAATTTCCTAAAACAAGGCTTGAGGGTCTTATCCCCAGCCTGTGCCTTCCTCATCTCTTCTGGAGTGGTATCTATCAGGATATCCTCCTCCTGTCTTGAGGTCGACCTGACCTGACGGGTGGCCATATACACAGGTTTCCTTCTGCAACGGTCAGTGTCATGATTGTCCATCTGACAATTTTTACACCACCTCCTGTTTTGGTTGAAAGATTTTCTTTCATCATATTTCCTTTCATCGAATTGTGGGGTTTTATTTTTATTGTCATACCGTGGCCTATCAAACTGGTGCTTACTTTTGTTTTGATCTCTAGGATCAAATTTATTAAAGTTCTGTGGTGCCTTAAAATTATCTACCTGTTTCTTTTTATTACCTGATACCTCTGCCTGAGCCGCTTGATACCTTTCTGCAACATTTAGTAGCTCACCCAGTCTCTCTGCACCTTGTTCCATGAGAAACTTTCTCAGGTCTGGAGCCATGGACTCTCTTAATTGTTCTATAAAGACCATTTTCTTAAGATCTTGGGTTTTCCCCAGAGAAGTCCATTTCTCCAAGTATGTCTCTAATCGTGCAGAGAACTGGTGATAGGTTTCACCTGACAGTAGTTTAGCATTCCTAAATTTTTTCCTATAAAATTCTGCGTTCTTTTCATATCTTGACAAAAGAGCCTGCTTTAGCATGTCATAATTTTCTTGATCACCTCTGCTCATTTTGGCAAAAACTTCATAAGCTGCCCCACGAAGCCCTTGATATAACTTTAAGCTCACCCTTTCTCTCTCTAACCCATACGTGGTAGCTAATAGTTCATATCTATTTAGATAGCTCTCAATATCATCGTCTTTCTCAACAAAATGATCTAAATGAAAATTCATAGCTGAGGTTGAGGCTCCCTGACTAGCAATAGCATCGGAGGTAAAGGGACTGGCACCATTTTCAGGAGCATGGTCTTGAAACTCAAACTCCCTTAGTCGTAACTCATGTTCCCTTTGTAATCTCTTCTCCTCCTTTTCTGCTTCCCTCTCTGCAGCCTGTCTTCTTTCCTCGGCTTCCCTTTCTGCAGCTAATCTCTTGTCTTCCCTTTCTGCAGCTAATCTTTTTTCTTCTGCATCCATCTCAGCCTTTTTCTCTTCCAACTGGAGCCTCTTTATTTCCGCCTCACGATCCGCCTCCAATGCTTTAGCCTCTTTGTCAGCCTCAATCTGCAACCTCTTAGCCTCAGCCTCAATCTGCAGCCTCTTAATTTCTTTTTCAGCCTCTAACCTTCTTTCAGCCTCTTTTTCTAATCTTCTTTCTTCACGCTTAAAATATTTGTCACATTCAGCAGTGACATAAGCAATCATAATTTGCCCGTCCATTCCTAACTCTTTAGCAGTCTGCACAGCAGCAGATCGAAATTTGGCCAGGTCCGCCATTTTCTAACAGGTAAATGTATATAATGTCTAACTAAACAATACAATCTGTAATTAATTATCCAAGGACAACCACAGGCACTGAGAGCTCAACCTTATTTAATTTCCACCCAAGGATACCTTTTTAAATTTTTATTATTCCCAATATATATAATAGGAGAAAGTTCAATATCCCGGGAGCGAGACCCCAATATATGTGGTAAAGTGGGATGTTATAAATATCTATAGAGGACTTAGGGTACTGACTGAGATCAGCTGTGAAGGTATCTGTATCTAATAAGTGTGGTGTATTACAGATGACCTTACTTGCTACCACATTTATACCTCAGTCAGAATTATTCTGGAATATTGTGATGACTACGTTAAATGTCTAGTGTTATGAAAATGATGAAGTGTAAGTCACAACAACAACAAACAGATAAACAATTTAATTTATTCCACAACACTTTACAACACTGTGACACTCACACACATATAACACTCTATAAGACTATCTTAAATGAGTCAAGTGTTTAAGTTTAAAAATATATGTATTAATACTTTCAATAATAGGTATCCTGATTCAACTACACAGTGAACCAGGAATCACAATCAAATGTAATTACAAGTAGTATGTACACAGTTTATATATATGAACTTTGTATTGACATATTTTATTATTATTATTATTCTATGTGTGTAATTTGTGCAGTAGTAATATGAGGTAATACTGGTTTTGTTCAAGCTTGGTTGTTGTTTTTCATCATGACTTCAAGTGTTTGATTATCGTGGAAATAGTATTGGGAAACGTTCACAGTTCCTGTCATTTGAACCAATTAATTGTCCCTCTGTGTTTAATAAAATGTCAATTTTTGAGGGGGCACATAATGTTGAGCTATCTGGACCAAGGAGTATGCTGTCAGCCTCTGGATTCAGCAAAACTCAGACCAGGTGCTGCTTCAATAACTAGGACCACAGTCCCTGAAACAAGAAGGTGGTACCTCCTACTTCATATCTAATTTATAATCTATTTCCAAACTGAACACAATACATAACAAACACTGAGTTCAGAGCGATAGGCCAACTGCTAGCTTCATCTGAAACAATTTACACCAGTATACTCCTCCCTAATGGTTACTACGCCTCTGCAAGTCCAGCATTATTTCCTTCTAGTCAATAAGATAGGTGTCAGTGTACTATTTGGCAATTCCATGCAGTTTTCTTTTCTCTGACACGTTCTGTTCAGGTTGGAGCACTATCTAGGACTTGCCTCATGTTCGCTACTGAACCACGCACATATACAGACATAAATTATCAATTTACATTCAATTTTCATTAAAAAGATATCAAATATATCAAGCGTACCACAATTCATGGAAATAATACACAGATACGTTGACTGGCGATAAATATATGGCACAAATTCCGATCTGCCTCTGTCCCAGACTTTTATTTAGAAAAATATGATCTGGATCTCAACGCATTGTTTCTTAGTAAGTTTATTTTAAAATGTGGCTTTGAACTGACGCTCCTAATTGACTATATTGGCGGGTCTAACCAATCGGGCCATGTTTACACAGCTTTTCAAAAAAGTACCCTTACTACCGTTTCCCCTAACAACAAAGAATTAGTATTTGTAGTCCGACTAATCGTGTTTAGCCTTACATTTACTTCTATCCAATCAAATAGGATTTTACATGGTGGCCCATTTCCCGTAAAATAGTGGTTTCAAAACATGCCACTGTGCGATTATTATTTGGTGTTGTCTGACACCCTCACTATTTTCTTTTGGCTATAATTTGTTAATTCCTAGACTATTTGCGTAACACTTAACATATTCTTTGTCAGCAAGTCCTACGGAACCCAAATATATAAGTTTAATGGGGCTAAGGGGCTGCGTTCAAAATATGCATTTTCTTCTACCTCCCGTTCACTTCGATACGATGTGGTGTCTGGGTACTGTCAGGCTTTCAGACATAAAACAGTATAATGTCATGTTTCCTAATAAGCGTTTTTCAGGATTTTAAACCTAACTCTCGTAGTTGTAGTGTTTTTTATCACGGTCTATTTGAAAAAAAGTTAGTGCTTCTGGCCTTTCGCGCGGGGAGGGTGGCATTAATTGTATATCGCGAGACGCGTGTTAGTGTTGCATGCGTTCCTGCTTTCAGCCCTCCCTCTCTCTATCCTAAGTCCATCTGTCCTTTCGTTTATGTTAACGTAGTGTAATTAATGTTAGTATTAATTTAGGTCATTAATCAGCTTGCGTATCTCAAGGTTTTCTTTGAAATGCAGTACACGTTTTATTGTAGAAAGCGTGTAGTGATGCAGTAGGCTTTACTATCAACGTGAAACGTTACAATTTGCAGACGAAGTAGAAAACAAGGGGGATTTTTGTACGCCATTGTGACAGCACTGTCCTTTTACCATTTCTCTTTCCTTTTATTGAATTTATGTGTTAGGCTTTACATTTACCTTTTAATTTATATATGTGGATTTAGAATGTTTCACGACATCGACAACATGTAAGAAGGCCTCAAGGGAAGAAATATGATGAAAAATTCACCATACAGACAATGAAACACCCACCAAGCCAGATGAAAATTCACCATACAGACAATGAAACACCCACCAAGCCAGATGATTTGGGGTGCAATATCAAAGTCTGGAACTGCTGGTTTATATTTCTTGGACCCTGGAACGACTATGAATGATCAAAAGTACCTGGAACTGCTGAAGGACAAACTGGTGATACACATGGACATACATTCTTGCACGATATTCATGCATGATGGCGCACCATGCCACAGAGCGAAGATCGTGCATGAGTACCTTCAGAAGGTCAAGACCGAAACACTGGAATGGCCCGGAAATAGCCCAGGCTTAAACCCTATTGAAAATTTGTGGGTCAATATGAAAAATAAGGTTGGTGACAAACAACCATCCAGTACCAAGACGCTTGTCGAAAATATTAAGAACGTTTGGATCCATGGCATCTCAAAAGATTATTGCCAAGAACTCATCTTCAGCATGCCTCGACGCATTCAAGCAGTTATCAAGGCAAAAGGTGGACACACAAAGTACTAAATAATGAAAGAAATTATACGAGACAAAGGATATTAAACAAAAACTAACTTAAAAGTGAGTATTGCATTGTTATTTTCTTTCTGTATAGCGTTTACGTCATTTTTATGGAAAAATTGTTGTTGGTCTTAAACTTTTGGCCACGACTGTAATTATCCCCTAGACAACATTTTTATTTAATGGGTTCTGACCACACAAATTAGAAATTTGTTTCTTTCCACAGCATCTTATAGTTTACATACAGTTTGATTTTGATACTGATCTTTGTTGGAGATATGATATATAATAATTTTTGTACAAAAAGACCGCTGGTATACGTGATTGGTTAACAATCACAATTTTATCGGAGCAGTGGGTCCTGAGTATAGTAAAAGAAGTGCATTGGGCAGTTGCCAAGTTAATCGCCTTCCCTAGCTCCAGGCTGACTCCAGGTGTGGGTGAGTGTGGTGGATTAAAAATAAAGAAATAGTTTTTTTCCATTAATTTTAAATTTTTTACAGTAGTAATAGTAGATTTACAGTTTTTAGCCTGATCTACCATCTCTATGCTTTAAGTCGTCTGCGTTAGGAGCCTTTTTGCCGGTTAACAGCAGCGATAGATTAGACAACTGATAAACAGGAAGAAGGAAACACAGTAAAAACAGAAAATTATTTTTTGTATTCTCTTAATTAGGTAGGGAGCAGTGTATCCTTTTCTTCTTTCTTTCTCGGGTATTTCGCAGTCAGTTATTTGCCATGGCTGAGCGTGCAAAACTTAGAACAATGCTAAGAGAGGAAGCAAAGAAACAGGATTACAAGGAGACGAGTTGCTAGCTTTTGTGAACGACGAAGTAGACAAATATGAGGCGGAGAAGAGAGAAGCAGAATTTAGGGAGATGGAGAAAGCACGAGAAGAATGGCAATTGGAACAGAGGAAAATTGAAGCAGAAATGCAGGTTCGTAGAGACATGGAACGACAGAAAGAGAGACAACATGAGGAAAGAGAAAATGACAAACGACGTCAGCACGAATTGGCGCTTAAGAGGTCTAAAGTCGTGATGGGCGTCTAGCTCCAGCAACGGAGAGTCTTCGTCACCTCAGTGACCCTTAGCTGACCACTCCAGTAGCCAGTCTTCCCAATTAGCTGCTATGTCTTTTGTTCTAGAATCCTTCGCAAGCCCCAATGAAAAAATTGATACTTATCTAGAAAAATTTGAGAGAATGGCAACACTGTACAGTTTGGAAGGTTCGCGATGGTGCCTGAAGCTATCTCATGTCCTAAAAGGCAATGCGTATGATGCGTATGTGAAACTGGGAAGCAGCAATCAAGACATTTACGACATGCTTAAGAAAGCTTTACTTGAGCGCTTCGAAATGAAAGCTCGCAAATGTTTGCAACTTTTCCGAAACAGAAGGAAGGAGGGAGCCGAGACGTTTGCTCAGTTTTCTTCTCGTCTGAAGGGATATTTGATTAAGGGTTTGGAGCTTTCAGAACTTCCTTGCACTTTTGAAGGGTTGGAAGAGCTTATTCTAACCGAAAAAATCAAAAGCACTTTGTCAAACGAAACCCGTAGATTTCTTGATGAACAAGGTGCTGTAAAGCTTGAAGACATCTTGAGTAAGTCCGAGCGTTATGCAGACGCGCTCGCCGAGCTTCCAGGCTCACAACGCAAACCGACAGATGAGCCTTCTCGCAAAAATAATCTAGAACAGTCTTCCCAATCATTTTCCCACCAAATCCCAAGAGAAACTGTACCCCAAAACCCACTCCAAGAAAAATCGAAATTCTACAAAACCCAATATCCCACCGAAACCCGTGATCATCCCAAGAGACTCCCATGGCAACACAGCCAGAAAGAATACGACAAAGAGAAACCCCCTGCGCCAGGGATATCTGATCAGGGAAAACAAACCGTCCCGAATCGGATCGGTTGTTTACAAACAACCTCGCAGCGGAATAGAAAGGTCAGAGAGGGTGAGAGGCCTTCTACACGAATAACTGTTATATTGAACGGGACTTCCACTTATTGTTTGTTTGATACAAGTCTGAGCTTTGATAGTATTGTCGCGAGGCATTTGGTTAAACCAGGTCAAGAAACGGAAGAAACCGTCAACTTATGTGGAGTTTTAAAGGAGAAGCAGTGTTACGGTATATGATATTAACGCCGTCTGCTAAAGGTTATCAGACGTGCAATTGTAAAAGGTTAAGGCATTTAATATACTGCGATAGAGGTTTCAATTTTGAACGCTCCATGCACGATCGATCATGACGTGTATAGCGTTGTTTAGGACACAGTCGGTAACTAAGAAACGTGACCCTTTGTTACTTGACCGCCAAGCTGAATAGCTGCGTTGTTCTAACCTTCCAATTCAATGGCATGATATAGCCATTTATATGTGTATTTTTTGATGGACCAGGGTCAGTCCTAGAACTCTTTATGAGAGGGAAATTTATGGAGGTTAGTATTTTAACTAGAATTCTCAGAAGGAGAAGAATAATCGTCAAATTCGTATGAATATATTCAGACTCGCAGTCTCACTGTCGGCAGGTAGCCATGTCTAGCTGCGCGTGCATATAGCTGTGATGTTCTGACGACAAATACTGCTCTGTATCCTTAAACGGACATTGACACGTAAAACAGCAGTCTACGCCATTGATTAATTTATGCATGACTCATGTTCTGTCCCTATTTGAAATGTGTACATGTGAATTAAATGTACGGACTCAATGAAATGACTTATCAAATCAATCGTATTCCAAAGTTCAAGTATTGTTTGGAATCTTCCACCCCAGCATTCGCTTAATCTTCCATCAAAGGCACGATGCACTACAACTAACATATCAAGGAAGAAAACAATGGCCAGAATTTTATAATTGTTTTATTCATAACACATGGAACATTGTTCAGAGCAAATCACCCACGCAACAGTGGTGTCCGGTGTCTGGGGACGACAAAAAAAAAAATTTCTTCATGACTTTCGAATGAAATGTTTACGATCAAGTTTCGATCACATGACCAGTACGAGGCTGACGTGACGCAGTACTCATTATAATACCTAACAACGTGACGTCACTGAAAATCGTGTAGGTGATCGGTCGAAGAAACCAGCCGGTTCTAAGTCTAACCAAAGGAAACATAAGCCATTTGAAGCCAACACATGATATGGACTATAGGAGCAGACAGTCAGGGGCTTTAGCCTAGCTGTTGACGACCGCTAGCACTGATCGAAGCAACGGTAAAGATAGATCTAGGTGTTTAACTGTTGGTATTGCAAACAGTGCTAACTAAGTCCATTGTCCTCTGCCTACATCGGCATGTTTTTATCTATGTTTAATGTACTTTTTGTTGTCTTAATGTGTTGTTAATTCGTGGGAGGTAGGGAGGATGAACTGAAATTAAATTCTGCGGCTCTCACGATGCCTGAATTAATTTCGGTCGTTTCTTAGGGCAGTTAAACGATCGCACCTTTGGAAACCCCATTGAGATTTGACATTGGACTTGTTGTCCAAATCTGCTATCGTTTGACGATTTGCGTTAGCTGTACTGTCCCGTAGATAACTGGTGTATTTTATTCGTACTCAGTTAATAATTTTATTCAGTTCTGTACCATGTTCGTTACTATTCGTCCAGTCTCCTCTGACTATCATTTATTTTATGATTGTTAAATTTTCGTCCGTTATGAGTCCTGTGACGTCATCATTTTTCGCAGTCATTTTTTTTTTGTGTGTACCTTGAATATTCAGTTGACCTCCGGTCAAACCTTGACCCTTCATTTGGTCTGTGACATTTCCGCTTATTTTATTTAGTTCATAAATTCATTTTTAATTGTGAAAATGTCTTGTTTGCGTCTTAACATTGTTTGTACCTTTTAGTTGCATCATTGTTTTGTTTATCCTCATAATATATATTAATACTACATTAATAATATGATATTATATGCAATAATACACTTGTAATTTAATTTAATTAATTTTTTCTGATAATTAAGGTTAATATGGGACATTGCATAATTATGCAGTGATAGTCCAAGAAAGTAGCACTACAATTTATCATAGATGCCTAGGGCATAATAATATAATATATATATTGACAAAATAAAATAATCTTATAGCTACCTTTGAGGTAATAGACCCATTGTATATTATTTAATATACTTTTCTGGTACTAAGAGAGTGACTTAGTACATTGAACAATATAATTACTAGGAATTATACCCAACATTATTGGATATTGAGATTAATTGTGTGATATAATTACATTATATTTAACAGATATCATAACTATTTATGATATAGTATTATTTAGATACAATATTGTTACAAAATATTGTCTATTAGTTGAACTTAGACATTAAGTTCAGTACTATTGTGATTATCTATATTGAATATTCCTAAGTTGAGTAAGTATCATAATTACTCTGAAGCTACTATTGACTAATTTAATCAGTAATTAGCAATAATTACTTACAGATAAAAGTCAATATGCTTACTATAGACCATTTCGTTAAGATTGGTCGTGAATATGGTTATAAATCTCAAGAACTTCGTCAGTTTGCTGAATCAGAACTGGAAAAATATGAAAGAAAAGAAGAAGAGAAAAAAGCTGCATTAAAGAAAGAGGAAGAAGAGAAAAGGGCTGCATTAAAGAAAGAGGAAGAAGAGAAAAAAGCTGCATTAAAGAAAGAGGAAGAGGAACAAAGGGCAGCATTAAAGAAAGAGGAAGCAGAACTTGAGATGAAGCAAATTGCCAAGGAAAATAGGTTGAGAGAGATTGCTCAACGTGAAAGAGAAGAGCAAAGAACAATCGCCAGGCAGGAAGAAGAGAATAAATTGAAACGAGAGGAAATTATTTTACAACAAGAAATGGAATTGGCGCGTATTAAATTGGAGACAGCAAGATTACAAGCACAAAGTGCTGATGCAAACCAGAATAATAACGCACAAAATGGATCATCAGCCAGCCAACCTAAACATTTCTACAACTTTAAATTACCCATTTTCAACTTGAACGTCGACGACCTTTCATCGTTCCTGGCACGTTTTGAACAGACTTGCAAATCTAACCATTTGCCTGAAGAGTCATGGGTACTCAAATTAAATGAATTCTTGGTTGGAGAACCACTGACAGCTTCTCAAAATGCTGACCCATCAATAGCAAATAACTACGGTGCTATTAAGTCCTTGCTTTTACGAAGGTTTCACCTGGACGAGGAACACTGTAGGTTGAAATTTAAGGGAATTTTACCTGAATCTCCAAAGGATTTTGCAGGATTCATTGCGAATATACGCAATACATTTAATAGATGGGTTGAACTGGCAGAAGTCAACAAATCATACGACAAACTAGTTGATTTACTACTACGAGATAAGGTATTATCTTCAGTTAGCCAGCCATTTTTTGCATATTTGCAGGAGCGTAAACCAGGTACTATGGATGAGTTAGAAAAAATTTCTTTAAACTACTGTTCGGCACACCCGAATGCAACCATTTCTAACTCCTCATTAAGAGAACCTCTACCTGTGGCGTCTAATATGGCCTACAATCACAATAACAAACAAAGACATCACAGTGTAGACAGAAGCAGGTTCCAAAGAAATCACAATGTTAACTTTCAGAAGGGACATAATAATGATTTCAACAATAAAAATGAGTTCAACAGAGGTAGATCACGAGATAGAAATTATTCACCTCAAACAAACTACCACAATGGTCAACATAACACTCATTATAATCGATCACATACTCCCAATAATAATAATAACTGGAATGGTAATAATCATGGCTCGAGACATCGAGATAATAGTTACTATAGAGGGCGACGAGATAATTTTAACAATTATACTCGGAATCGATCTCATTCTCGGGGATCATCTCATTACAACCATAATACAGGGGCGGCAGTTACAAATAATACTACCCCTATAGCTCAGGTCCCACTTGACACTAATACAACACAGTCTTCTGCTGCATGTTTTGCTATTAATTATAATGTGGCAAATAGTTGCCAACAATGCAATCTTATTTTTCAGAAGGCGAAAGAAACAGTGCTTAACTGCGGACATATTATACCACAGGTAGGTCTTGCAGTCAACGATGGAACAGGCCTACTAATTTTTAACAGGGGATTAGTTAATGGATCCGTCGTCTCAGTGTTGAGGGATTCGGGATCCACAACGATTGGTGTACGACAGTCGCTGGTACATCCTAGCTGTGCAACGGGGGAATATGTCCGTTGCATGACTTTTGGTGGAACAATAGAGTTTTACCCCACAGCTATTATTCATGTTAACACTCCTTTTTTCACAGGGAACGTAAAGGTATGCATGCTTCAGAATCCAATTGCAGATCTGATGTTGGGACGCATCCATGGTAGTAAGGATTGTTCCCCACAGGAAATTGATGAATGGGAATTAAAAAATTTGCATTCTTTTAGCAACGCTAACGCTGTTGTTGATATGGCTACACTTCGTGCCAACAACATAAATACATGTGGCACAGCAGTTTCCAACTTCACTCTCAGTACTATCCTGGAAATTGATGAAGATGATACATTTATTGGACAACATGCTAAGGATATAACTGATCCTAATAAAACTGTTGACGTTGTCAACATTGACAAAAACATTATGAGGAAGAATAATAGATTAAATAATAATGCTGGACTTAAAAGGAAACATAAAGTTAACACAAATAATTATGATGAAAAAGTTTTTACTTTGCCCAGCAAAGACATGTCTACGACATGTAGGAAACTTAATACCTTTGGTGATGATAGGTATCATCCTCAGTCCAGTCAGGATGATACGACATCCAACAGAAAGACAATGTCGGTGTTGAAAGGGAAGGTTAATTCTTTGACAAAGAATACATATCATCATTGTCCACTATTTCGTGACAATGATACTACATATATTGGGAAAAGTGCGTATTCTCGCACAGTGTTAGTGCGAAATCTGCCGCAGGATACTACCTGGCAGGCACTTAAAAATTTTTTTGATGATACAGCAAACGTTAAGTTTGTTCGTCTTCTGCCATCATGCAATGGGCAGAATAGACAGGCGATGGTTACATTTCGTAACAATCGAGACGCTCGTTGGGTAATCGAGCGTGATAATGGTGTTTATTTTCATCACCGTTATCTAAAGTTACAATTAGTACCTGATTCTGCGCCACGCAGATAATGGTGTACGCTTACCCTTTTGTCTTATTTCTTGATGACTCAGCTCTAGTCAGTCATCATTTCTTTTCCTTATTGGTCATTTATTCTTATACGTCTTAGATATCAAGGGACACAAAAAGATATTTCATATTAACATGCTCAAGCAATTTCATACACGTCCTGAACACTTACAGTCAATTTTTCATGAACTAGATGACAACACAGTATCCACTTGTCATTATACTAACTTATCTGTCATCCAGGAAGAAGAATCTTCTTTTCCTGAGGTACAGTTACCGTTACCTGTACCAGTAGTTCAACCTACTGAATCTTGGCGGGATGTAACCATCTCTTCAACGGTTACACCGCAACAGCGTCTACAGATTGCTAATCTATTACAATCTTATCCAGATGTGTTGACCGACGTCCCGGGTCGCACATCGGCTATCAGTCATGACATTACTCTCAATGATGATACACCTATTCGTGTACATCCCTATTCTGTTCCTTTACATTTCCTTGCTAAAACTACTAAGGAACTTGAACAGATGTTGTCTCTGGGAATCATTGAGACTAGTAATTCGCCATTCTCTTCTCCATTAGTGATTGTCCGGAAGAAGGACAATAACATCAGACTATGTGTTGATTATAGAAAATTAAATGCTAAGACTATAGTTGACAGCGAACCACATCCACTTATTGACGACTTACTACCACGTCTATCCAACGCAACTATATTTAGTAAGATAGACTTAACTAAAGGTTATTGGCAGATACCACTGACCGAAAAGGCTAAGTACTACACCGCATTTTCCACTCCACAAGGTCTATACCAGTGGAATGTGATGCCTTTTGGGCTTGTTAATGCGCCAGCTACCTTCATTCGCCTGATGAGACAAATTTTATCAGGTAGACCAGACGTTATTACATATATTGACGACATATGCTTGTTTAGTTCGTCGTTTGAGGAACATGTTTCGGGACTTAGATATGTTTTTGACACTCTAAGGAATTATCATCTAACTGCTAAACCTACAAAGGTGCAAATCGCGTGTAATGAGATAACCTTTTTGGGACATATCATTGGATCGGGATATATCCGAACGTTACCTAGTACAGTCTCCAAAATTCTAAACATAGCAGTTCCTCAGACGAAGAAACAGGTCAGTAGTTTGTTAGGACTTGTTCAATATTACAGTAGATTCATACCAAACTTGTCATCCATCACGGCTGTATTGTCTTCATTGTTAAAAAAAGATATGCCGGTGAAGGTGACATGGACTGGTACATGCAATGAAACTTTCAACAAAATTATAAATTTGTTCTCGCATGAACCAATTTTAAGACTTCCCGATGCTTCCAAAAGATTTTTCTTACGAACAGATGCTAGTAACTACGGCATTGGTGCATGCCTGCTCCAGAACCATGACGGCATTCTACATCCTACGTTATACATTTCAAGAAAGCTGAAGCCGGCAGAAACAAAGTATTCAACAGTTGACAAGGAACTGTTATCTGTGATCTGGGCAATAACCAAACTTGAAAAGTACTTACTCGGTGCTCCCTTCACCATACAGACGGACCAACGTGCTGTAGCATCCTTGCGTCGATCAAATCATACAAGCCAGAAACTTGCCAGATATTCAATCATCCTACAGCCATTCGAGTTCTCCATTGAACATATTCCTGGCACTGAAAATTGTGTGGCAGATGCATTGTCACGTAATCCTATTGACGACGAATAATCAACATTGACACTCTTAAACTACATCAATCAGAACTACATTGGATTGAACGAAGTATCAACTATAAGGGAACTAACCTTGCCTTCAATTTAAACTTTATAAACACTATATGCATCACAGAATTGAACTAAAAGACATATTGACATTGGAACTTCGTCTAACGTCCATACACGATATATAAATACCGTTGAACAATCATGGAATAATATCTGACGACAAGTCGAACTTATTATCCTATGGACTCTTAATTCTTGGATGCAGTGATAAATGACATTTCTTTCCAACGTAAACGTTTGAACATTTTTGCCTAAAAGAATTCATCAGGATCAAGACTACGGATGGATCATCATATCCTATACTAATTAATTAGTTAACTTAACTTCTTAATTGAATTATTATCAATAAAATGAAAGGTGAGAAAAAAATTAAATGAAAAAAAAGAGAACGAAATATAAAAAGAAGAAATTATGAAAAGAGAAAATAAATCTCACACAATTATTAGATTAATAATTTTTTTTTTAAAATGTACCTATACATTATTTAGTTAGTTAAATTAGATAGTTATTATTCACTAACACTTAACACACACAATTAAGTTAAAACTTATATTCGAATTTCTTTCTATTTCTTCTCACTTATTTTGTCTTTTTCTTCTCTCATAACATCGCGTTACATTAGAACCTTAATAATTTAACTCTTAGTTTAATTAATTAATTTAATTTTAATTAGTCAAATTAATTCCTATATGACATACTAATACGACAGACCTTACTTTAATTTAATTTTATCATTCACTATTAACATTGGACATTTATTTAGTTGATATAATAATATGTATAATATTGATATATAATGTGATTTATCTTAGATGACTATGACAAATAGTTAGTTGACACGACCGCAACACGGTTCTACTCAGAACATCGTCGGCCATATGTCACAATTGTGTTAAATTTTTTTTTTTGAAAAATTGTTAAGTTGGATAGATCTTGAAAAAAAAATCTATCGATTTTTTTTCCCCGGTGTACAGGGAATTGTTACGGTATATGATATTAACGCCGTCTGCTAAAGGTTATCAGACGTGCAATTGTAAAAGGTTAAGGCATTTAATATATTGCGATAGAGGTTTCAATTTTGAACGCTCCATGCACGATCGATCATGACGTGTATAGCGTTGTTTAGGACACAGTCGGTAACTAAGAAACGTGACCCTTTGTTACTTGACCGCCAAGCTGAATAGCTGCGTTGTTCTAACCTTCCAATTCAATGGCATGATATAGCCATTTATATGTGTATTTTTTGATGGACCAGGGTCAGTCCTAGAACTCTTTATGAGAGGGAAATTTATGGAGGTTAGTATTTTAACTAGAATTCTCAGAAGGAGAAGAATAATCGTCAAATTCGTATGAATATATTCAGACTCGCAGTCTCACTGTCGGCAGGTAGCCATGTCTAGCTGCGCGTGCATATAGCTGTGATGTTCTGACGACAAATACTGCTCTGTATCCTTAAACGGACATTGACACGTAAAACAGCAGTCTACGCCATTGATTAATTTATGCATGACTCATGTTCTGTCCCTATTTGAAATGTGTACATGTGAATTAAATGTACGGACTCAATGAAATGACTTATCAAATCAATCGTATTCCAAAGTTCAAGTATTGTTTGGAATCTTCCACCCCAGCATTCGCTTAATCTTCCATCAAAGGCACGATGCACTACAACTAACATATCAAGGAAGAAAACAATGGCCAGAATTTTATAATTGTTTTATTCATAACACATGGAACATTGTTCAGAGCAAATCACCCACGCAACAAGCAGCCATAACGCTCCCAGTCGCACTGGTGGAGATACACTCTGATTTCGTCTGGGGTAGCATTAAAGTTGCATTAATGGAGGATCCGATCTACCCAATCATACTTGGTTGTAGATACGTATTTATAGGGAGACCGAAAGAGCCGATTGTGGCAGCAGTAACTACAAGAAAGAAAACCCAAAAGGAACGGGAGCCTGCACCTAACATGTTACCAAAGAAACTGAAAGAGGCGCAACAAAAGGACCCTACCTTAGAGCCTTGCTTTAAGAAACTGCCCATGGCCAAGGACCCCAGACACAACGGAGACATTTTTTCTAAGGATGGAGTGCTGTATCGAAGAATGGGCGACCCTGTACAGGGACATAATCAGCTCCTAGTACCGACGCAGTACAGAGAACACATCTTAGAAATGGGACACTCTCTTCCCTTTAACGGACATATGGGACAAAACGCCACTATACAGCGAATATCTACTCACTATTGGTGGCCAGGAATGAACACTGACATCATCATATATGTTAAATCCTGCACCAAGGGCCAACGTGTGGCACCCATGCATTGGACACCCCCAGTTCCTATGGGATAAATGCGAATAGTGAGGACTCCATTTGAACGGGTTGCAGTCAACATTATAGGACCCCTTGAAAGGACTTAAAGAAGGAACAGGTTTATCCTGACCTTAGTCGACACCTGCACTATGTGGACGGAAGCTATACCCCTAACATGAACGGATTCCAAGCATGTCGCAGAAGCCCTAGTGCAGATTTTTACACGGTTGGTATTCCCTCAACAAGTTTTGACGGATAACGAATCCCAGTTCCGTAGAATGTTAATAGAGGAGATCTTTAAGATCTTGAGGGACCAGCACATCTGCATTAGCCGGTACCATCCGGCCGGAAGTGGGTTAGTAGACCGTGTCAACGGAAGCCTCACCATGATCTTACGTAAGCTGGAACAGGAGAAACCTGAAGATTGGGACCTTTACATTCCTGCAGCCTTATTCGCCTACTGTGAAGTCCCCCAGGCCTCTACATGGCTACCACCAGATATACTTTTGTTCGGCAGATCTATTAAGGGCCCGCTGGAAGCCTTACTACGGTCACTAACAGACCAGAAGGCTGATGAGACTGTCGTCTCAGCATTCAAGTACGTATCTGAACTAAAGGAACGGTTACAACTAGGATGGGACCTCGCAACAACCAACCTTAAGCGCGCACGCATGAAGCACGCTACAAGATACAACAAAGCAGCGAAAGAGAGAGAATTGCAACCAGGAGAGAACGTTTTGTTGTTACTTCCTACCGGAAACAACAAACTACGCATCGGATGGCAAGGGCCGTTTACTGTTCTTAAAAAGATCTCGAGAACGAACTACAAGATCTCTATAAAAGGTAGGGAAAAAGTCTACCACATAAATCTGTTAAAGAAATATTTGGAAAGACCGGTGCCTTCCCCCGAACTTCTCTTGGCGGTCGCTATAGCAACAGAAGATGAGAAAGATGACGATAGTTGCATGGAATACCCACTACAACAAACGGAATCATTCGAAGATGTTAAATTCGCCGACACCCTCTCAGAAGCACAACAGACAGAAACTAAGGCGTTTCTGAAACAGTATTCAGCAGTCTTACCGGACATACCTGGTAGTACACATCTCGTGGAATTTGATATGACGCTGACAAACGAGACGCCTGTAAGAACCAGAGTTTATCCGATCCCATATGCGAAAGCAGACACGTTACGTGGAGAAATAGACCAATTGCTACAAGCTGGGGTTATTAGCGAGTCTACATCTCCCTATAGCTCAAGCGTCGTACTGTTACAGAAACTGAATAAGGAAGTTCGGCTGTGTATTGACTACCGTCTACTCAATACAGTAACGGCGTTCCAGCCTGAACCACTCTAAAGCGCCGCAGAACTGTTTACTAAACTTAGCAAGGCAAACATTTTCTCCAAGGTTGACTTGAGTAAAGGTTATTACCAAATACCAGTCAAGGAGGAAATCAAACCTCTGTTAGCTTTTGGCACCAGCGAAGGACATTATACGTTTAATGTTATGCCTTTCGGATTACATAATGCACCAGGAGTCTTCATTAGAATGATGAGAAAGCTTTTGGAACCCTTGCAAAGTCCAAACATTCACGATTTTATGGACGACATATTGATTGCAACGGATAACTACGAAGAACATATTGCTACGGTCACTATGCTCCTCAGGAGAATCAAAGAAGCCGGGTTAATCGCCCGACCTAGCAAATGTTTAATCGGTTTTGAAAAGCTTGACTTCCTAGGCCATACCATTTCTCACGGTTGTATGTGGCCAACGGCGAAAAACATTGAGAAAATACGAGCAGCAGCAAGACCTGTCACCGAGAAGGACTGCTGCTCATTTCTTTCACTCTGCGCATACTACCAGAAATTCATGAAAAACTTCAACGGACTTACTGCGACATTGACAGACACCACGCGGAAAGGAAAACCGGATAAAATTGGCTGGACATCAGAGTGCAAAAACGCATACGTCACTCTTAAGGACCAGCTGACCTCATATCCTATTCTAAGGTTGCCTGACCTCAAGAAACCTTTCGTGTTACGAGTGGATGCAATTGGGAAGGGAATTGGATCGACACTGCTTCAGGCAGACGACCAACATCCTAACCTGTTGTTTCCAGTTGCTTATGGCAGCCTCAAACTGAATACAGCAGAAAGGAACTTTTCTACCGTTGAAAGAGAATGTCTCGCACTTGTGAACGGAATCAGGACACACCATGAATATTTATATGGAGTTCCATTTGTGGTACAAATGGTCGTTGCTCCATTAGCGTTCTTAGCAGCCAATACGGATTTTAACGCAAAAATTACCATACATACCAGGGAAAGAGAATGTAGGAGCTGACTTTATGAGACGTCATTGGACTAATGAAGAGAATAATGCAATTGAGGATAGCAATCGTCCTGTAGCTACGGATAACAGTAGTTCTGTTTCCATTAATTAGATATGAATGGTTTTCACATCTTCAAGCCCGGACGAACTGTGACGTATAATGGAAATAGAGCCTACAGTAATCTGACAGTCTTTGCAATCCCGTTTGCGTTCTATGATTTGCTAGCAAAACCATGCATTTTTCTGCCTGTCTTACTCACACTGGCGTATTTTTCATCCACGCTTCTTTGAACATAAGCAAACGAAATGTTTACAAACTTTCGTGACCTGCCCGTCCTAACTCGTAGCGAATCAGGTTTGTTTACCCCGTCTCCTCACGCGAGCTTATCTGTCAATCATACGATACCTGAGAGACCGCACGTAAATAACACAGAATCTTTTGAAGTTCGTACTCAGAAAAAGTCAGAAACCCCTGGGCTCTTTGATCTGAGAAGCGGCATTCGTACAAAGAAAATGTTAGAGAACCCCATTACACGTACAAGTCTTTTGATGACGATCGAACGCACTCGACGAAAGACTGGCGTAATCCTTTATCTGGAAACTCTGTTTCTGTTCCTCGGTACACACAATAGTGCGAAAAGTAACAATCATCTTTAGATCAGAAACATATAATGATATATAAACTGTGTTTTCTTAAACCTGCTATCAGTTGTCACTCAGAATTTTTGGATACTCTATGCACGTAGTTCTAGAATCATTGTGGAAAATGTGTTAATAGCATTCGTGGGGATTTCATTCTGATTTTCTGGTAATAGAAATTAGTGTTAACGTGTTTAAAAGAGTTAGCTTTTACCAATTAAAAGTATTAGCTTTGACCATTATAATTCACTTTGATGTTCTAGCGTTAAAACTAGTGAAATAAAATAACGCATAGCTATTTCATACCAGATGTTCAGTTATAATGTTAATTTTCACCACGCGTTTATATGCTAGGCGCGACTGATAGTGACAGAAAAGAATTCACGTTTTATTTCATTGTGCGTATTTATTATAAGTGCCTATTATTTAATATCATACGACTAAACTATCAGACGACGACCAAATTAATAGCTACTTAACGACCGGCGATATCTTGTGATAATTGACATTGTACGCTGTACCAATTTCATTGGTGAGCAAGTATTTGCCAATGATACATGAGAAACATTTTAACTTTTAAATTTAACTGGACTTACCAAACCCAGCAATATTTTTCCAATTTTATCAACCCACTGGCGTGTGAAAAAAATAACATTCATTCCCGACTTCTTACAGTCGTATTCAAGCGTAGCATCCAGAATTTACGCTGTTTCAGAATCGGCACTCTACCATAGACCCAGCTGATAGGATTATCATCGTTTATCAATTGTAACATTTTTAGCAACCAGATGTTTCCCAATACTGGAAGTATTTTCCTCTTTTAACTGTGAACCCCAAGATCACGTTTCCACATCAACTATAGGCTTGGACATCTTTTTGATCCAGGAAAAACCCACACCAGATTCGGCGTTCACCTCACTAGTCTTTAATTGTTAGAGGATGGACTGGGGCCAATTTGGGAAATAAACCTGACCTTTTATATAGTTAGGAAAAATTGTAATTCCAAGGGATATCACCAAGAGTAGGTAAGAGTGATTGAGTGGCCACTGTATGAAAGAGAGAGTGAATATTTTTCTTTGTTACAGGGACTTTACCAAAACTGGATTTGCTTAAACTTGTTAACTTTACTGGGTAGCCTTTAGTAGGAACTTGTTTACTTTACTGTCTACTCTGTAACATAGTGCAAACCTTCGACCTTTGAGTTATTAACTTTTTGGGTTCTTTTCTGCATAAGGGGAGGGCACATTTATTCTGCTATTTCATATGTATGTAAATCTGATTGTATTTGATCTATCTTTAGATATTTGATGTTGTCAAGTTTAAATGATAATAAACAACATAAGAAACTTAACTCTTTAAGTCCCAATCGACTTTATATATCCTCAGGGGTTAGACACGCTTGGCCCAATCGACTTTATAAAGCGTTTAGTATATGTGCCTCTGTTTGAGACTGTTTCTAATTATAACTACCCACAAACCACCCAAAACCTCATTTCCGACTGCAAGTACATTCTTTTAAATACCGCACGTGTTTAAGAGTGAACGTGTTTGTTTTGAGATATTTATTTAAAAACGCACTGGGGTGGCCATTTTTGCTTGGGCCAAACCCACTTTTTTGCTTGGGACTGAAAGAGTTAACCTTGTGTGTTGGTCAGACCCATACCCAATTAACCGTAGTTTTTCACGTTTGTGTGTCTTGTTGTCACATAGCTGTGTTGTTAAACCTATATTTGTATGTATGAGGAGGGCAAGGTTGTCTTGTACTGAATTTTAGTCGTATAGATAGGCTGGAATAAAGAAACTTACTCATTCCATTGACATATTTTGTTCCTTAAGCTATCACCCGTGAAATCTATTTCTCACACCTCTTCTCGCGTATCTATCACCATCCACTCTACTAAGACGGGACAAAAATAACTCACAACCTATCTGTAAGACACATGGAAACAATACTTAGGAGCTAAAACACAGCAGAACAAAACCCAAAGACCCTAAAGAACATGAGGAAGGAAAAATAATGCCCTCTTAAATTTAAAAAGGTCAAGCAAGGCAAATTGCTTACTACCCCGACTGAAGTAATGGAAAAATGGAAACAATATTTCTCACTACTCCTTGATGGTGATCAAGGTCAAGTATCAGAATTGATAACCACTAGCACAGAAGAGAAAACCAATGGTGGTGAAGATGACATAAAGATGGAAGAACTGAAGCCAGCACTGGAGAAAATCAAGATGGGCAAAGCAGCAGGGCAAGATGGTATAACACCAGAAATGGTTAAGTACATGGGAGCAGCAGGCGACCTATTACTCTTAAGGGTCCTACAAGCAGCGTGGTGCATTAAGACCATACCAAATTATTGGGAGATTGCAGGCGACCTATTACTCTTAAGGGTCCTACAGGCAGCGTGGTGCAACAAGACCATACCAAAGGATTGGGAGATTCCCATCATAACACCGAAGTTCAAAAATGGTGACAATCGACAATGTGGAAACCATAGAGGCATATCAGTGACGCTGGTAAAATCTAGTCTAGAATCCTAGAGCAGAGACTCAGACCTAATTTTCACACTCAGACAGCTGAGTGAAAAGGCCCTTGAGTATAAGCGTGAGATCGATCTTTGTTTCATAGATCTGGAAAAGGCGTTTGACAGGGTCCCCTGGAGAAAACTTTGGCACCTCTGATTCATGCTATACAGAGCTTCTACGCGTCTTGCAGAAATTATGGTGGACAGCAAACCATAAGTCAGAAGAGTTCATGTGTGACAGAATGGAGCGGCCCCTATCGATTTTTGGTTCACTCCGGCAGTATCGGTACATTTGTGGTACTGATTCTTACTATTTGCTCTCATTCTTACTTCCTTCGTTTTTTTTCTGCTATGTAGCAGATATTTTATTATATCAAATTATCCGACTCTCCCTGTAGGTGATAATAATCACATGTGCTTGACGCAGCCCAGATTTGTTGGCTAAAGGCGCGGCAGATTAACACGTGCATGGGCCAGCGTAATCGGGTTAATCACCGATAAGTCATGGGTGCACGCATCACCAAAGCTTGGAAAAGGGGAGACAACTTACAGACAAACATGGATGACAAGATTACTATAGATAAAAGTAAGATTGCTACATCTCGAACACATGGTTGCATGCAGTTACCGGTGTGTTCGTAAGTTTGTGCACAAGGGCATCGGCCATCTTATTACTATATATGGGAGAGTTGACCTCTCCTTTACGTTAAAAAATATCCGAGGTCGGAATATTTTGAAATTGCCCCATAACCCGCCTGTTTGAATATGATTGGAGTTTTTTGATAGCTCATAACAAACGAAGGCGTGGGAATGCAGGGATTATAATCTGATCCTTTTCTCAAGCTATTTCACTTGAGAAATCGCTCGCCAAGACACAAGACTGCTACAGTGAAGAATTAGAATTCAGAATTCCTTATTAAAATACCGGACACCTTTTATTGGAGTATTTATCAGGACTTTACAATATAGCGCAGGAAATCTCTTACATTTTAAAAAAGGAAACTGGGACTGAGGAAACTGAAGGACCACACACGAAGTCAGAGAGGGAACTTATTAAATTAACGACACCCTAGACGCGTGTAAGAGGCCGATTCAAGTCTCTTTTATTCATCTGAGCAAAAAGTCTGTGACTCAGGATTGACGTAACTTGTGATTTACATTTCATATTTTACTACTAACATGTGAACTTAATAGTAACACTGCACCCTACCACGCATGTCGTAAAAAGCGACTAAGGAGGGTTGGGCATGGGGCTGTTTACCCCATCCCGTAAAAAACTTCGCACAGTGGGCTGATCACCTGCTTGCCAACCAATCTGATTACGGAAACAATGATAGATTGTTTGGTCTGTTTTTGTTCCACAAAGACGCCACTAGGCGTGGTGGAAACAGCGATAGATTGATCAATTTGTTGTTGCCCTAAGACGCCACTAGGCGTACTGGCCACATACTGCTTTGCCGGTTGGTGGCTAAGGATGGAAGAAGAAGAAGAACATGTGAACTAACATATATATATATGTATATATTGCCATGTGAAGTTTAATGTGTGAAACTCGCTAGTGGATGTCAAAGTCATTTGAGGCTGGCAACCTCAGCGTTTAGAATGATCATTCATGAACCACCACTGCACGGGTTGGTGATTGCTTTATTGCTATTTTCGTAAAGAGAACTAAAAGCATAAAGTAGTCCCAGGTTCCATACGGAGCAGGGAGGGAAAGATGAAAGAAATGATGTACATTCTAAGTATAATCCTTACATTTTCAGAGCAGTGTAAATGTCCATAGGGACATAGTCACTTTACAATTAATGTAAGTTTAAAAGCTTTAAACCAGTGTAAACTCTATGTGAAAATATTCATTTTAAAGCAATGGAAGTTTCAAATTTTTCAATCATTGTAAAACATAAATGAAAACATATTCACTTTATATTGTGAACACTTTTCAATCAGTGGAGATGTATATGTAAACAGGCTCTATCTGTATTATTAACCTTTTCATTTAAATATAAAGTAACTATGAAAGCTATTCTATTTAAATGCAAAGAAAGTTTTATCCAGAGAGATTAAATTTAATTCTCATCGAGGGTAAAGTCTGAGTAATTGGGATGGTGGTATGGGAAGATAGGAACCCATAACTATGGGGTGAAAAACGTCATACTCAGAAGAGCGTTTCGTTCTATTCTTTTACCATAGTTATTGGTGGTACCAGCAGAAAGTACCATCTCTGGAACAAGAAGGGAACCGTGCCTAAGCTTTAAGACGAAGGACCCACGTGGTAGACTCTCCTTGACATTTCTGGGAAACGAGCTACCCCCGACAACCTTGATCAGGGATGAACGTGAGCAGAGTGAAAAGAACCAAAACATAAGAAGGAGCAGAATCGTCATTGGCAGCTAAGTTCAAATATATGCTGCCACTTGAGCTTCTTTTAACATCTCAAATTCGTTAAAGACCATGATGATAACTTTTCTTGATTCATAACTATTCAAATTATTTCCAACTGTTAAAACCTAAAGTGATTATTAAATTTTGTTATTTGTAATGTTACAAATTTAACTTCGATTTAATCATTTTAAAGTTACTGCATGTTTGTCTCAGTCAAATTGCTACACATACTCTGAACAGAGCTATACTAAAATAATAGAATTCCACTGAGTAAATCAGTGGTGACGGTTGAAACGAGCTGAAAGTAATAAGTGCTTAAATCCTTCACAAAAGCGTCGGCAGAATTACAGAGTTAACATACTCAGCCAAAGCAGTATTGTTCTCGTTTATTCTGAATATCTTGTGAAGACTCCCTTTGTAATAGAAGTGTCATCACCCTTCTATCTATATCTCAGCCAAGAGTAATCTTGTGCCCATATTAGATACTTATGAGTTTTGGCCACTGTTGGACCACTACTGCAAAGCAGGGAGGCAATACCGTCACATCAGGACCACCACTGGTGTAAGACAAGGTGATATGTCACCTTATTTTTTCATATTCCTCATGGACGATATCATCAAGGCATGTAAGAAGAGAACAAGAAAGTAGGCCTAATCAGTGGGGTACTGGAAGATGAGACAAGTCTGTGTTTCAGAGCTGGCATTTGCTGCTGATGTTGCCCTGATTGCTAAATCAGAGGCACATCTCCAATCCAACCTGCAAGTCTTGAAGGAAGAGCTGGAGAAGATATATATATATATATATATATATATATATATATATATATATATATATATATATATATATATATATATATATATATATATATATATATATATATACATATATATATATATATATATATATATATATATATATTTATTTATTTATTTATATTAACTGCTTGCCTTATAGCCTCACTTGTATTTAAAAAAAGACATTTTGATGCCTGGGTAATACTTAAACATATCATGTTATAGAAAGACTTTGAATTAATCAATAAAACAGTGAAGAATTAAATTTTATCAATAAAACATTGAACTGCTTGACTTGTTATATTTTAACCCTAACTGACAAGGAGAAACATTTTGTCAACAACTTCACGCCTCACCCGTAGTGATCTATACGAAGATTACTTTTGTACAACAAAACAGAACACATTAGTGCAGTAAAAATACTGTAATGTGATAAAGGTCTGGCACGTGAAAACGTTCTTTCTTACAAAAGTTGAACACAAATCGTTTGTTCGTAATAGTAATGTGAATATTTTAGATTTTGGTTGCAGGTGTATGCTTGTTATGTACGCCTTCATCCATGTTTGAAACCACTTGAAGTAACAATCGAATAATGAAAGGCAAGTGACAACGTAATAAACAGTAACGAAAAAAAAAACCAAACAACAGAACAATACTCCGATCTTAAGCTTTAAACACTGAAATGACCTACATATATTGGCGAATAAACATATTATCTAACATTGTGGACATTATTTATCTTAATTATAACTTGTCAGAGATGGACATGAAATTTTCTTTATAAGTTAAAAAATAAAAACTAAAATCATGAAAATGACATTTATACTTACTTGGCAGTGATAAAAAGTATTAATTTCCTTGAACTCCCACATACGAACTTTTTGGCGAGATGATGGTCTGAGGTTACTATAGATCTAGACGTAGTACACACACACAAAAATAAATAAAATTTAAGAAAAAAACAAAAACAAACAAACACGTTATTAAGTTGGTGAGACGACCTCTCTCTCTCTCTCTCTCTTTTAAGAAATCCTTGACATTCTGATTGACTCTAGAACCATCTTCTAGCACGCGGTACTAACGTTTCAAATATTTTTCAGTCACTACATCGAGGTAATCACGAAGCGCTAAAACACCGCACGTCGCCACACTTGACTGGAAACAGACCACAGAATTTTATCATCTCCGTTAGGGCTCACCAAAGCAAGTGGCCTAAACTGGTATTTTAGCTGTCACTAAATCATTATAGACGTACCTTTTACTGTGGCAGGGGAGGTGAGGATGGGATTGCATTCCAGAGGAATCAATGAGATAATGGGTAATTTCCCCTGTGACGGCACGTGCGCTTCAAAATGGCTGTATCGTTTCCGTGAGCAGATGCGGTAGGACTGTGTGTTTCCTGTTAGTGTTTTCATGAACCATAACTGCAGAAATAATCTTTCTCAGACAGAAAAAAAGGCGAGGGAAAATAGTTATAATTTGTTGAGAAAGCCGAGTCGAAGAGCAGGTTAGTGGGGACGAAGGTTATTGACTCTTAGTATATGGACACATTTACGGGTTCAAGGATAAATAATAACTGTACATATTATTTATATGTGAAAATGGAGAGAGGAAAACTATATTTGGAAACAAACATCGAAATAATCCACACACAAAAATACTAATAATATTAAACAACAGTAACACTTTATTGCATGCTTTCTGCGGATTTTTGTAAAAGGTGTTTAGCTAAAATAGCCTGCTGAAGAAAAGTGTAAATATGTTTCAATCAAGAATTCTAACGTTAACGTAGCCAATGATGTTTTGTTACTGTCAACATAATGATAATAAATGCAGGAAACTATAACAATATTACACTTAAAGAAACATTTCTACCAGATGTAGAATCACACATTTATCTTGGTAGCTATATAGACACGGTTGGAGGGACAGGCAATAATATCAAAATAAGAATACAAAAGGTTAGCGGAGCTTGCACTTCATTGGGAAACATATGGAAGTAAAAAGAAATTAAGTCCAGTACTAAAATCAGACACCCGTGTGGTACCGGGACCCGAAAGGGGAGCAAAGAATAGTAACACTGTTCCCTGCCAAGCTGTGGTGGATTTAGATGTTATGAACTGTTGTTGTTATGTATTTATATTGTACTGAATGAGGTCAGCTGTGAAGGCCCCTGAGTATAACAATTATTAGGGTGAGTTCTCAGAGGGCCTTTCTCCTACCACCTTAGGATCTCATTCAGACTTATTCTTGACTAGTATGTATGATGACTACATCTAGTGTCTAGGGTTATGAACATGTGGTGTGGTGGAAATTTAATACTAAAACACACACACATAAACAAATATTAATGTCTATGATCAAATGAACTAACACCGTCTTTGAAATTTTGGTATTAAACTATTTTTTTCAATTTTATTTTGTCCTCAACCTAGTATTCTTCTGGTCAGGACTTTCAACTCAAATGAAATCAATTTATATACATATATGCAAGGCAATTTCACAAAAGGGACAATCTGTCCAAACACATATTTTAAAATCTAATAATGGTGTTAAAATATTTCTAATACTACTGTTAAACTAGCACTGGATGGCGGGTCGGGATTCTGTAATCACTCCCATGTCTTTATTTCACACTTTTAATTTTAATTTCTTGGGTGGAAATAGTTTTATTTATTTCAGTTAGGGAAACACTAATTTTCGTTGATGAACGATCATGTGCCAGATTATATACTTATCTAGCACATGTAGTAGCTGTCAGTTGTCACTCCGGCCAACGGCCACTGTTGTACTTGTCCAAAAGTAATAGGGTAGACAGCGTGTACACCTATCACTACTGGAATACAAAGTCTTCTCAAATTCACTACTCAGAAATCTGGCACCGGACTAGTGCCAGACAAAAACACCCTGTAACATGAAATTATGTTTCCTTGTTTACATCATGTTTAATCTACTATTTCCACAAATTATAATACATGCAAAATAAAAGACCTGGGTCAGATCTATCTGACCAACCCAACTCATCCACATAACAAGGTGTACCAGTTTTTTTACATTCCTCTCCTCTAATTGCTGCCTGTATCTGCCATATTATCATTAATCTCTTTTTTTCCATACAATAAGGTGGGTGATATGTTTCCACCTGACCACCTAAGAAAACATGTGTATTCTACATCTCTGGTAATTTGTTGTAAGATAAACCAACCTCTAGGCCCTGCAGAAGGCAGCTAGAGACCTGTGTACTTACTGTCGTATGGCAGTATCTCTCACTCACATTTTAAAATCAAATATTAATAATTTCTGCCTTACCACGCATTCAATGAATAAACACAGGAACGATGACCATGGCACAGATTCAGCTTTGCAGCCGGCTTGACTCTGAATTTGTTTAAGTATTTACTTTAGTTTTAGTTAAAATTCATACTTCAGTACATCGTCCTGGTTGAGGGACAGTATTTCTGCAAATGGAGAAGAGCCTTCTAAGTTTTCAGTAATATTAAATGTGTTGGCCAATGCGATCGAACGACCTCTAATTTTGATTTGAATTTGAAAAATGTAGCCAAAATTACAGCCCAATTTCGGGGTACCTCTGTCTGTCGGTCCGTCCGATCTTGGCGTTAGTTAAAAATAGTCTTACTTTTTGGCCTAAGACATTTGCCTCTCACTCCTAACGTTCCTCACTTTGGATTTTGACCCTCCCTCTTCTGCTTCTTTTCAACAACGCGTGCAAAAAATTGTCACCGATAGTGAATGCAAAAACGAGGGTCTTTCCGACTGTCTGTACGAACCTAAACAGTATTATGACCATATATTTATTATTATCTGGAGGAATTTGTATTTTAAAACATATTATTACTCAGGAGAAGATATTCTATCTAACTAACTAAGTTTTATGGTCATATCCCTTGTAATAAAGAAGTCCATATATTTTCCAGAATATTCGGAAATTTCTACTTTTCTATAAATACTCCATTTTGTCCCCTTTCCCCCGTTGTTCAAACTGAAACCACTAGTCTGTTACGTCATAAACTGTACTATTTGGCAGGCCATGCGCTGTCTGTGTGTTTATACATTTCCCACGATGTGATTATATTAAACGGCATGCATGGGGCGTTTCCGCCTTTTTATTCAAACCTGCCTAACAATACTACGCGCGTTTGCTTACAAATTTGTGTTGTTTCAACCAACACGTGTTAAAAGTATCACTTTTCTGTCGCTCCTCTCTCCCTCCCTCCAGATGAAAACCGGATTGATCGTGTCCCCATGCTCTAAATAGTTTTAAGGACGTTAGGGAAAGATAGTATTATTTATTCTTCGTTACTGTCTAACAATACTCGATGCGATTGCAGGCGGGGTGAAGACGAAACCTCACAACTCCACTAATTTTTATTTCTACATTATTTTAACTATACAAATACTACAAATGGTATCGGTGTATCAATGTATATTATCACACAAGCATTTCGTAGAAAGCGACTAAGGAGGGTTGGGCATGGGGCCGGTTACCCCATCTTGTAAAAAAAATTTAAACCACAAAAAACTTCAAAAACATGGACAAGTCAATTAAAGAAAATAAAACACAGCCATCCAAGACAGGGGAAGGTCCTCTCGCAGGGAGGCGTATGATGCAACACAGAGAAAGCCGAAAGGAGTCTGTGTTGCTGACTAACCTTCTTTCTTCTAGGAGAACTTCCAGATTTGGCATCTGGAATATTCGGACATTAAACGAACAAGGGAAAGTGGCACAAGTAGCAGCAGAGATGAGGGAATATAAAATCGAGGTTCTGGGACTGTGTGAAACAAAGTGGAAGCGGATAGACAGGAAGAAACTCATCACAGGTGAATTGGTGCTGTCCTCAGGACATGAAGACGAAAGTTCACACCACGGTGAAGGGGTAGCTCTTATGTTATCTAAAGAAGCACAGAAAGAACTCATTGAATGGGAAGCCGTTGGATCCAGAATAATAACAGCTTCTTTTAAAACAGCTAATAAGAAAATAAATGTAAATGTCATCCAATGTTATGCACCAACTAATGACAAAGAAGAGTCTGTGAAAGAAGCATTTTATACTAGACTACAAGAAATTATGGATAAAGTAAAAAGAAGAGACATCACAATTTTGATGGGTGACAAGAATGCAAAGATAGGTACAGTCAACACCGGCTTTGAAGAAGTCATGGAAAAACAGGCACTAGGAATAATGAATGAAAATGGGGAACTATTCTCAAACTTCTGTGCTTCAAATCAACTGGTTATAGGAGGAAGCATGTTTCCACATAAGAGAATACACAAGGCAACATGGATATCACCAGACCATAGAACAGAAAATCAGATTGATCATATGTGCATAAACAAGAAGTTTAGATCATCATTGCAGGATGTAAAGGTATATAGAGGAGCAGATGTGGCATCAGATCCCCACCTTCTGACAGCCAAAGTAAAAATGAAACTCAAGAGATATGCAACAATGCAAAATTATAGACAACAATTTAATGTAGGACATCTAAGAAATCAATAAACAAGAGACTAATTTGCGGTCACAATATCCAACAAATTCCAAGTGCTCCAACAGCTGGAAGATGCAGAGAATACAGAAGACTATTGGCAGCAAATCAAAAAGGTATGGAATGAGACATGTGAATAAATACTGGGGAAAAGGGAACGACAAAAAAAGCATGGATAACAACAGAAACCATCAATAAGATAAAAGACAGGAAAAACAAGAAAGCAGATTTAAACACAAGCAAAACCAGAAGTTCCAAAGACAAGGCTCAAGAAGTGTACACAGAAGCAAACAAAGAAGTTAAAAGAAGTATCAAAAGAGACAAGAGGAAGTATATTGAGGAGTTGGCATGAGAGGCAGAAGATGCTGCAACTAAAGGAAATATGAGAGAACTGTATAACAGCACAAAGAAGCTAACGGGGAAATACAAGCAAACATGTTGTGTCATGAAGTGAATCTGTATGAACAACACGCTCAAATTCCCTGCTTAAAAACTAGTCAACGTATTTTTAAAATCTATAAATAACTACAGTAATTGAAATTTGTCTGAGGGCCCAGTCAAATTTACCGCCAACAATTTATCTAGTGTATTTGAATTTTTCTAAGAAACAAGTCAAAATTTACCACCCACCCCAAAATTTATCGAAGAGCATAGTACAAAATTTAACAACCAATCAAATCGTTTCCATATTTTGTAGTGGTAAGAAAATTTTGGTTGAAGTGGAAATAATGCCTATTTTGTGTTTTTGACCGAACTTAGATAATTTATTTCTCTATAACTAAAAATAATTAAAATGAAAGGGATATCTTGAACTATAGCGCTGATATTGCTTAACTAATAAACATAAAGATTCCCTCATAATAATATTATCTTGACTTAGAAAAATTTAATTTAGTGATATTTTCATATCAGGGGAAGGTCTCATTTAATTATTTAAAAATTACCTAGATGGAAATGCAAAAAACTAACTAAAGGAAACCTATAGAGAACGATAGAGGAAAATTGGCCGTTTAATTATCACTTTTGATAAGTAAAATCGGTCCACAAACAACTATGATATAAAATAATAAAATTTGGTCAGATTAGACAAACACACTTAGAACCGCCCAAGTTTATAGTCTCAAAAATAGTTAACTTTTTGACTCGTCTTCTGATTGGTTGGGTGTAGTTTGATAAAATGTAACAACTTCTTGTAAGTTCCGCCATTGAATACCTAAGATTCCATGCCGAGCTGACGTGTACTAAAAGACTATTGACCAAAGCCTTTGCCGTATGAACTGGGAAAAGCAGTGCTAGAACCCTTTTACGGCCTGTCAGCTTGTGTATGTGAATTTCTTTACTTGAGGGTTATATCACGAATTTACCTCGTGGCTGCAGTTACTGGAGAAGAAGAACGTGTGGGAGTTGAGAGCTCCAGATAAAACTTGGAGATAGACCCCATCTTCTCAGCCAGGAGTCACAGAGTGTTGATCTGGACTAATATTCAAAGAACTGAAGCAGCCATATTCTGAAGATAAGTCCTTTAGTAAGGCAGTGACAATTCATCCAACCTTATTCACCCAATAAAACTTAACCACTGTGGGATGATGACAGTAGTAGATCTTGCAGTATAAGACTGGTAGCAGTAGAATATTAAGAATCAAGAACATTACGTGTAGTCATTCCAGTGACCCTTTAAAAGACATGGAACAGAGTTTCCACGTTTTTTATTTCATTATGTAAATAACCTTTCTTGATTTTAATAATTCCTGACCCAAAAGACTGAGGTTCAGGAAAATTAAATTGTACATAAACTTTCACACAGCCTTGCTTAATTAATTTTTATTAAGTTTATAGAAGAGCAAATGAAGAGGTGGACAGAATATTTTGAGTACCTTCTCAATAGACCAGCTCCACAAAACCCCCCGGACATCCAGCCAGCAGAAGAAGAGCTACAAATTAACTGTGAAAGACCAACGAAGGAAGAAATAAAGAAAGCCATAAAGCTTCTAAGAGATGGAAAAGCGTCTGGATCTGATGGCATTCCAGCAGAGGCCATCAAAGCAGATATCGACACGGCTACAGAGATGTTATATAAATTACTTGGTAAAGTCTGGGAAAAGGAAGAGATACCAGCAGAATGGAAGGAAGGATACCTGGTTAAGTTGCCTAAGAAGGGAAATTTACAATAGTGCACAAATTATAGAGGAATACTGTTACTTTCAGTGCCAGGAAAAGTTTTAAACAGGATTATCCTTGAAAGATTAAAAGAGTCCATAGACAAGAAACTGAGAGATGAACAAGCAGGTTTTCGACAAAACAGATCCTGTACAGACCAGATAGCCACTTTGAGAATAATAGTTGAACAAAGTCTGGAATGGAATTCACCACTATACATCGGATTTGTGGACTACGAACATGCATTTGACAGTGTAGACAGAGAATCATTTTGGAAATTGATGAGGCATTATGGAGTTCTCCTGAAGATCATTAATTTAATAAAGAAAACATATGAAGACATGACATACAGAGTTCTTCATGAAGGATAGCTTACAGAACCGTTTGGGATAAGAACAGGAGTGCGACAGGGATGCCTCTTGTCTCCATTACTTTCCTTACTAGCAATAGACTGGGTTACGAGAACATCGACAACACACAACAGAAATGGAATCCAGTGGACTCTGACTAAGCAGTTGGATGATCTGGATTTTGCTGATGACTTAGCTCTTCTGTCCCATAACCGTAATCAGATGCAGGACACATTGAAAACACTCGATGAGAGGTCATAGCAATTGGGTCTGAAAATACACAGGGAAAAGACACAGATAATAAGAATAAATGCAGGTAATGATAAAAGGGTTGAACTTAAAGAAGCCCCAATACAAGATGTAGAATCGTACACATATCTTGGCAGAAATATAGACAAAGTTGGAGGGACAGACAGTGATATCAAAATAAGAATACAAAAAGGAAGAGGAGCTTTCATTGCATTGGGAAATATATGGAGATCAAGAGAAATCGGATCCAACACGAAAATAAGAATCTTCAACTCAAATGTGAAGTCAGTCCTATTGTATGGCTCTGAGACATGGAGAACAACAAAGACAACTACCAAAAAGCTATAGACTTTCATAAATGGGTGCTTGCGTAGAATAGAGGGATTTAAATAGTAATGTCAAAGGTCAGTGCTATAATATGGCTCTGAAACATTGAGAACAACAAAAACAAAAAACTACAGAATTTCATAAATGGGTGTTTGCGTAGAATAGAAGTACTAAAGTGGCATGACAAGATCACCTTGTGCTTACATTTCTACCTGTTTTACAGCAACACTGGAAGGTAGCTTAAACAGACAAGAGTATTAAAGATCACTTCAATTCAATTCTTTCTGGAGGCAAGCTTTTGTCTTTAAGCATATCTCGCTTTTGAATCTAACTCAGATAGCTTGGTTCTGGGTAAATCATTCTAACCGATACACCACCGACCTCTTGTTATGAGTTCTTTATTCTAACTATTTATTGTATATCTTGTTCATGAAATGCCTAGTTAGCGAGACCCTTGAAATGGCAATGGAAAGAATGCAGTACTCAGCTTAAGTTTATAACGGCTGTTTGAGTTGCATGACAAGGCGACCGTAAGATACGAAGACAATGAAGTAAACGGTCTTGGGGAAATCTATTGTTACAAAATTCAGTCAATGCTACAAGCGTAGGTCTACAGACTTTTAGGTATAGTGTAATACACATTTAAAAAATAACAGCATTTTCTGCGGAAAAAAGATAGTTCCATGAGAATTGTGCGTGCAGCAATACTTAACACATATTACCATCACTTGAAGTAAAGGCGTATGCTTACATTTATACATGGGAATAATTGGCGTACTGACCATCTAGGCTTGTGTCATTCTATTAGCTGGTCGATGTCTGAACAGAATGTCTTTGATATCGATTTTAGGCACTGCTCTCTGTTTCTGAGTTTGCGCTGGATGAGCTGAAGAGGTTATCTGGCTTTGCCTTGAACTATTATTTATCGGCACATCTGCTGTCATGGGAACACTTCTCTCAATCCAGTGGAGATTTAGCTCAGAGAAAGTCCAGCTCCGTATATTTGTATACTCATTTCCATAGCGAGGCTTTCAGCGTTTAACGCCTAAAGGTTTTTACAGAACTTTCATATAACCAGATGTCCGTACGCCAGGAGTGCTAGGACTCGCTGATCGATGTGCTAACGGTGATTTCCACCATAACATAGGTTTTTTTTTTTTAAATTTTCCGGAGAACCCATCCTCTGATTTTTTGGGCTCGAATTGCCATGGTGAGAAATCTGGTTACAGGCAATGTGCAGAACAGGGGGGGAAAGGGGGGGGGGGGGGGACAATTTCTAATCCACGCAAGAACAGAGAATTAGGTAGGCTTTTAGATAACTGAAATTAAAAAACTGCACTTTGGTATGTTCTCATAGGCCGAAATTTCTATAGTTTACAACAATTAACTCGATGTCTGAAGAAAAGGAAATAAAGGGGTTGGAGACTGAATTATGCCAAGAACAAGAGGATCGCGGAGTAAAGCAATAGGTAAATAAATGTGTGTACGAAATTTAAACGAAACAAATTTACGGTTGTAAAGACAAATGAGCTAACGTAATTTTGTCACAAATGCCCACAGTAAGTGGAGGTAGATGGAGACCAAAGACACATTGAGGAGGTAGATGGAGACCAAAGACACATTGAGGAGGTAGATGGAGACCAAAGACACATTGAGGAGAGATCTGGAGACAAAGAGGAAAGGGATGAAGAAGACATGGAAAGATCCTTAGCTGGTGTCACGTGACAGGAGGGACTTGGCATAAGTTTATTGAAAGGTTAAGCTTCTTGGGATCCTGAAGGGTTATGATGATGACTTTATGCTCCTTGATATTTCCTTTTTTAAAATTACATACAGACTCGTGACAACGACATACAAGTAACACCAGACCAAAAAGTCTTTTTTTTTATTTTGGTATTCGTCCTTATATAACCGACGGACCATTTGTCTAGGTTGAACGGTGCGCACCTCGCCAAATAGAGAGAAAATTTATTTAAAAAGAAAGACATACAAGTAATTGTGCTTGCGAGTGTGTTTGCGTGCACGCAATTCTGTATATGCCTGCATATATGTGGATGTTGTGTTGGTATGCATTTGTAAGCATTCGTTACTTTGAGTGTTTATGTATGAATAATTGTTTCTGAGTGCATGTATGGGGTGTGTCTGTGTGCATGTGTCTGTGTATGTATATGAGTGCATGCGTTTGTGTATAGATGCATGTATATGAATTGTCTACCTTATCTGTATACGTGTGTTTGTGTAAAACAGGTCTTTACATGTCTATTAAGTATATATCTACATTTGTACGTATCTGGGTTCATCTATGTATGTGACTGACCGTTTTTTGATGTTGTATGTCTGATTTGGTAGGTTTATTTGACTGTATTTAACTGTGTCTGTGTTTCTATGCCTATGTGTATTTTCAGTATGTGTCTGTGTGCTTTATATACCTGTATGTGTCAGTTTACGATTATGTATGTGCATGTATGTATGTATGTGTATCTGTCTGTGTCTGCATCTCTGTAGGTGTCTGGATAAGCGTCGGCATGTGTTTATTTGTCTGTAAGTGCCTGTGTTTGTATATGTATGTCCATGCATCTGGTAATGCCTATGTTTATCTCTATGTAGCTATGAGTTTGTATATGTGTCTTTGTTTCTGTATGTGACTGTGTATTACTGTGTTATCCGTATGTGCTTATGTTTGTTTGTATGTGGCGGAGCCTATATGTGTAACTATGTATGTGCGTGTCTGCATGTGTAAATAAATGTGTTTATGCCCGTTTATGTCTCTTATGCCTGCATGCATGTATGTGCCTTTGTGTGTCCGTATATGTGTCTATGTAACAGCATGTAGTTATGTACGTATATATGTGTTAGTGTGTGTTTCTTTGTGTGTCTGTGTGTCAGTATGTTTTTGCATATGCCAATGTTTGTTTCTGTCCAGTTTTAGTTACCTGAAATTAAAAACTGGACTATGATATGTTCTCATAGTCCGAAATGCCTATAGCTTACAGTAATTGACAGTTAACTCGACGACTGAAGAAAAGGATATACAGATGGGGATGAACATTGACTTATGCCAAGAAGAAGGGTCGTGGAGGAATGCGGTAAGCATGTGCCTGTATGTGTAAATATGTTGGTGTCTGCGTGTGTGTCTTTGTGTGTGTCTGTATCTCTATCTGTAAATGTATCTCTGTCTTTGCCAGTGTACGTGTCTATGTCTGTATGCGAAAATGTGTGTGTGTGTGTCTGCATGTGTTTTGTGTGTGTCTATGTCAATATTTGTGTGTATGTGTATGTGCCCGTGCCTGTATTGATAAATGTGTTTGTGTGTGTGTGTGTCTTTGTATGTATCTATGTCTATATTTGAGTTTTAGTCAGTGTATATATGTGAATGTGTATGTGTCTGTATTTTAAATGCCTTTGTGTCTGCCTGTGCACACACACATACAGACGCATGTGTCTGTGTGTGCCTGTATGTATACGTCTGTATGTACCTGCGTGTGCCAATGTATGCCTATACTCGTGTGGGTATCTATGCATGTCTGTACATCTAAATGTCCGTGTATTTGTCTATATCTATGTAACTCTACGTGGCTATGTGCCTGAATATGTCAGTATACATCTGTTTATGTGTCTTTTAATGTGTTTTAGTCCGTTTCTCTATCTGCTCGTGTCATTGCGCGTTTTTATGTGCATGTGTTCTGTGATTGTCTGGAGCACGGCCATATACATATTTTGACCGGTGAAGGAAGGATTTTATGAGAGGTTAGAGAATTGGAGAATATTTCTAGTGTTATTATCTGTCATTTTTCTATCTCCGCTATTCCATCTCTCCATCCAGCCCCTCTATGCCCTTTTCTGTGGCTATGCCAGGCAGGAAAATTGGCATGTCTTTTGTTGTGAGATATCCCTAGGATAATGTCCTACTCGAGGGACAACATGGGTGTGTTCAAGTTGTAAAGTCGTTGCGAATCTAAGAGGACACAACATACCGATCTACTTTACAGTAATAGTTATGTTCGATATACAGGATGGCAGCATCAATGTAGAGATATAAGTAGTACAAGAGAAAGGGAATACACAATTAAACTATTATTAGTAATTTGCATACATCCAGTAGAAACATTACTGCAAGAATACAAAACATATCTCCTAAACAAATTTGGTGGAACAGATGGCAGCACTAACTACGATTGTGACGATGTAAAGAAATGTTTATAATGACATATACTATCAATTTAAATACAACTTCTGCTTTGTGAGTTTGTATAATTTTGTAATCTTAAATGTGGCCGAGCAAGGAGTACCAAAAAACTTTATATTAATGATTCAAAAAATTCTTACACGGGACTAAGATAAAAGGCAACATAAGGCTCTTCAAACATATTATCTGGAATAAAAACGATGGTTGAGTGTTAATGGAGAAAGAAAACATACAACTAAATATATTAGTCAACTGTGTGGAGGACAACGAATATAACTAATAAGTAACGGTAATCACGAAGGGTCATCAACGCTTGAGTAACTATTAAGAACATGAACAGAGCAACAGAATTATAAGGACTACTTAAGTGTGGAAAACAATAATAAAACAACTGAGCGACATTTATGACAATGGATACATTCCAGACAACGTACTAAAAATCTATTTGATAACTTTGCAAAAGTTACCAGGGGCCAATAAATGTAAGCAATCCCCGGATCATTGACCTCATGTGACCAACATATTTGTGAGAATTATAATGAACAGAATACGTTATTAAAATATATATATATATATATATATATATATATATATATATATATATATATAAAGTTCACGACATTTCTAATAAACAGCTTTGATTTGTCGAGAAAGAGGTGGCACGCTGCGCTGTATACATAATGCAAACACTAATGGAGAGAGCCTTGTACTTGAAAAAAAAATCTATACATGTTCTTCATAGACTATGTCAAGGTATTTATTAGGTGAAACATCAAGAGATCTTAACAATTCTATACGACATAGATATTGATGAACGAACGAACGAACGAACGAAATCTTTATTTCATCAGGGTAAAAAAATAGGCATAATTGCCTTTTTACATTTCTGCCCTGCAATACAATTTTCAGTGTGTTAAAAATTAAAATATTAACAACTTCAGACAGGATCAATTAATAATATCATCACAATCAGAAACTTAGCTCAGACAAGTACATTTACTCATAGTCATTCACGCACATAGAGAGAGAGAGAGAGAGAGAGAGAGAGAGAGAGAGAGAGAGAGAGAGAGAGAGAGAGAGAGAGAGAGAGAGAGAGAGAGAGACTTAATATAAAAAATTCAATTTAAAATAAAAATATTACAATGATAGTTAAATGCTCGTGGAAACGTTGAAATAACTGAAACAGAATTGTCGTTAAATGTGTGTACAAGATTTCATGACATGTGAATGCAGATGTCTTTTGAATGTGGTGTAATTATCAGTTTTGACAGACTTGGGTAGAGAATTCCATGCTAAACCATCTGCATAACTAAAACAACTTCGGAAGAGGTCAGTTCGAGGTTTTGCAAGGTCCAAAAGTAGGTCGCCACGTATAAAATATGAGCAGTATTTATATCGAAAGAACTTTTGCAAGTATGAAAGCGTTCTGCCGTGTAAAATTTGATGCACAAATAGGAGATCTTGGAAAAAGAAGAATTTTTTAAGAGGAAGAACATTCAGCTGTGAAAATAGCTGAGCACTGGGAATGCTATCATTCAGGCAAACAAGTCGTAGCGCCCTTTTGTGTAGGGATTCTAGGCGTTTCAAAAATGACAAGCCACAGCGACTCCAGATATTTGAGCAATAAGAAAGGTGACTTTGAATATGTGCATAATAGAATATAAGTCTAGAGTGCGGACATAAAAAATGTTTGATTTTTGAGAGTTGAAACAATTTTTGTGAGATCTTGTTTGCGATGAAATAGACATGTGACTTCCAGCTTAGAGACTGGTCGATGACCACACCCAATAGGCTGTGGTCCGTAACTTGCTTAATACGTTCTCCATCTAGAGATAAAGATAACGTATTTGGTTGGCAGTGCAGAATCTTTTGGCGTGAGATGGATCTAAGAATAATAAATACAAATCTTCTGGAAGAAAAATGCGGCAAATAGTGGAAAATAAACAGTTTCCTACCATATACTGAGGGAACCTGTTTATATTACTACAAGGCTGCCTATGTTCTGGAATCCACAGGGTAAGAAAGTAGGGGAGACAAAAAATACATACAGAGAAAGCAATAAGATACAGGCATGAACGGGACAAAGAAGACATAACAATACCGCTAACCAATGACACGTGACAAGCAGGGCTGATGTCTAATAAATAAAGTGTCCTAAGAGTAAAAGACGGAGTGTGGCTGATCAGGCTAGATTCTATTAAAATAGACTTTATTTCATGACTATATCCAACATATTTAAGTTTGTTTTAATTGTCTGTTAATAGGTTTTCTTTTTCATCAGCAAGGCGGAAGTTATTTATGCTGTAACTGAGGACGTGCATTCCAGTTTATTATTGTTTATTAACTACACGATAATTTCTATTGTTATAGAGAGAACAGATCAAATGAGGGAACACCTCCATGTCTCACTGTGCTAAAACATTGATTATAAAATTACATTCTACATTAATATTGTAAAATTATATAACAATGTAAACGACAATATCAATCTCTTTCTTGGTTCAAATATTAGCAAGTGCAAAATGATAGCAACAACCAGACGACTTGATTAAACTGAATACATTCTTTTGTGTCTGGTACTGTAAGCGTGTATTTGTGACACCTCAAATTCAAATGCGTATATATGGTTGTTCCCAAACTTGACGTCGTATTTTTACGTTGAACACACCCTAACGAGGAGAATCGATGACGACGAGAATAAGAATTTCATTATGTAAAGCCAGAGCCCGTGTCTCGTTCCAGGTTGTCAACTTTCATTTCCGAGGTGTCTATCAGGGGTGGGAACCTTAGGGACTTTTGTCGAGGGTGATCCCTTAGAGATGCCTGATAAACATTCACTCATTTTGTGGCGATTATATAGATCCGTACAAGAGATAGTGAATCATTATGTGCATTGTAGAATGTAGTGGACTGCAGTGTATTGTAACTGACTGAAGAAAGAAGGGTGTGCTTAAGTCAGTTTCAGGCCACCACCTTTTTAATGTTGCGAACAGTCTTGAAAACGTTTTGTACTGAATTTCGTTAATCTTACTGAGGTTAGTTGTCGACATCAAGCGAGAAAATAAGTGCTTTGCGTACAATGCAGACGTGGTTTTACAGAAGACTGTTTAAAATCCCTTAAGAAATTAAAGGTAAACGTTATCCAGACAATGCCACAATAATAAATAACGAAAAGTGGCTATTTCTTCGCGAAGAAAGACATGTGAGAAGAAATAGAATGAAGAAACTAAGTTACACAAGTAAAGTCTGAAAAACAAAACACTTGGCCATGCTGAAGAGAAAACACTAGAATATCAACTAGGAATGAGACACAATCAGAAATAACTTACTTACTTACTTAGTCGTTCCCCTTCTACCGTGAGGTGTAGAGGTTTGGAAGAGAGAGCGCCAGACTATCCTATCGGCTGTCTTCCTCCTGGCCTGGTTCCATTCTAGTCCTCCGTCCTTCAAAGATTGTCTAATGTTGTCCTCCCAGCGGACTCTGGGTTGTCCTCGGGGTCTGGATCCTTGGCTCTTTGTTTCCCAAGCTTGTCGTGGTATCCGATCTTCTCCCATTCTGCAGACATGGCCAAACCATCTTAATTGGGACTGTTCTACTTGGGTCTGCAGGGGGTAGGATTTAAGGCCTTGGCATATCGTCTGGTTGCGTACCATGTCTCTTCTTGTTACTTCTACCACCTTCCTCAGGTACCTAATTTCTGAGGTTTGGATCTGGCTTTTATGGGTTGTAGTCATTGCCCATGACTCGCATTCATATGTCAAGACTGGGACATAAGTGGAGCGATATACAGCCATCTTCGTTTTCTTACCAACCTCTTTCTTGCTGAGGAATCCTCGATTTATGGCCTGAAAAAGTCTCCCAGCTGCTGCTTTTCGAGTGGCCAACTCTTCTTTGATGCCTCCCTTTCGGTCTATAATAGCTCCGAGGTATTTAAAGTGGTCGACCTGCTCCAGGACCTGTTCTCCCAGCTTAATCTGATGTCTTCTTTCTTCTCGTGATATCACCATGGATTTTGTTTTAGAGCTGCTTATGACCATCCCTCTCTTCTCCAACTCTTCCTTCCAGACTTGCAGGTTGGATTGGAGATGTGCCTCTGATTTAGCAATCAGGGCAACATCATCAGCAAATGCCAGCTCCGAAATATAGACCTGTTTCATCTTCCAGTACCCCACTGAATACTTTCTTGTTCTCTCCCTACATGCCTTGATGACATCGTCCATAAGGAGTATGAAGAGGTAAGGTGATAGGATATCACCTTGTCTTACACCAGTGGTGGTCCTGAACTCTTCTGACTTATGGTTTGCTGTCCTCACATAATTTCTGCACGACTTGTAGAAGCTCTGTATAGCATGAATCAGAGGTGCTGGAATATTCTTCCTTGCCAAACAGTCCCAAAGTTTGCTCCAGGGGACCCTGTCAAACGCCTTTTCCTGATCTATGAATCAAAGATGCATCTCACTCTTATACTCAAGGGCCTTTCCACTCAGCTGTCTGAGTGTGAAGATTAGGTCTTGGGTACTTCGGTTTGCTCGCAATCCGCACTGGACCTCATCCAATTGTGGCTCAGCTAGGCGTCGGAGTCTCTGCTCTAGGATTCTAGAGTAGATTTTACCAGGGACACTGAGAAGGGATATGCCTCTATGGTTTCCACACTGTCAATTGTCACCCTTTTTGAAAATTGGTGTTATGATGGCAATATCCCAATCCTTTGGAATGGTCTTGTTGCACCACGCTGCCTGTAGGACCCTTAAGAGTAATAGGTCGCCTGATGCTCCCATGAACTTAACCATTTCTGGTGTTATACCATCATGCCCTGCTGCTTTGCCCATCTTGATTTTCTCCAGTGCTGCCTTCAGTTCTTCCATCTTTATGTCATCTTCACCATCATTGGTTTTCTCTTCTGTGCTAGTGTTTATCATTTCTGATGCTTCACCATGCTCACCATCCAGGAGTTCTGAGAAACATTCTTTCAATCTTTACATTACTTCCTTCGGGGCAGTAAGCAATTTGCCTTGCTCGTCCTTTATAAATTTGAGAGGGCATTGTTTTTCCTTCCTCATGTTCTTTAGGGTCTTATAGAACAATTTCTGGTTTTCTTGTGCATATTTTTCTAGCTTTTCTCCAAATTCTTCCCAGGACTTCTGTTTTGCTGGTAGCACTTTGTTCTTTGCTTCTGTTCTGAGTGTCACATATTCTCTATATTTTTCCATTTGTCCTGTTGTGTTTTTAGCTTCTCAGTATTGTTTCCATGCCATTTTCTTCTCTCAGAAAAAAGCAGACTATAAAACATACAATTACTAATGATAAATCTTGTATTCGTCCCCCACAATGCTAACATAAAATACACCGAAAGTCTAGAAAATTATAATGAAAATTACCACTGGATATTGCATATTAACATGTTGACATTCATTCATTCATAACCCACCACTCCCAAAGGAGCACAGGCCTTCAACAAACACATGCCAAGTCCTCCTGTCACGTGCCATCATGTGAAGTTATTTCCACGTTCTCCTCATCATTTTCACCTCTGTTTCCAGCTCTCTTCTCCATGTGCTTCTTGGTCTACCTCTGCCTCTCTTGCCCTGAGGGTTCCAGAACAAGGACTGCCTTGTAATGCTATCAACAGGTTTCCTCAGTATGTGTCCTATCCATCGCCATCGTCTTCTTCTCATCTCTTGTTCCACTAGCACTTGTCTAGTTCTTGTCATCAGTTCCACGTTGGTAACCTTGTCATACCATTTTAATCCCTCTATTCTACGCAAGCACCCATTTATGAAAGTCTGTAGCTTTTTGGTAGTTGTCTTTGTTGTTCTCCATGTCTCAGAGCCATACAATAGGACTGACTTCACATTTGAGTTGAAGATTTTTATTTTCGTGTTGGATCCGATTTCTCTTGATCTCCATATATTTCCCAATGCAATGAAAGCTCCTCTTTCTTTTTGTGTTTTTAGTTTGATATCACTGTCTGTCCCTCCAACGTTGTCTATACTGCTGCCAAGATATGTGTACAATTCTACATCTTGTATTGGTGTTTCTTCAAGTTCAACCCTGTTATCATCACCTGCATTTATTCTCATTATTTTGTTTTTTCCATGTGTATTTTCAGACCCAATTGCTGTGACCTCTCATCGAGTGTTTTCAATTTGTCCTGCATCTGATTACGGTTATGGGACAGAAGAGCTAAGTCATCAGCAAAATCCAGATCATCCAACTGCTTAGTCAGAGTCCACTGGATTCCATTTCTGGTGTGTGTTGTCGATGATCTCATAACCCAGTCTATTGCTAGTAAGAAAAGAAATGGAGACAAGAGGCAACCCTGTCGTACTCCTGTTCTTATCCCAAACGGTTCTGTAAGTAGTCCTTCGTGAAGAACTCTGCATGTCATGTCTTCATATGTTTTCTTTATTAAATTAATGATCTTCAGGGGAACTCCATAATGCTTCATCAATTTCCAAAGTGATTCTCTGTCTGCACTGTCAAATGCATCTCCGTAGTCAACAAATCCGATGTATAGTGGTGAATTCCATTCCAGACTTTGTTCAACTATTATTCTCAAAGTGGCTATCTGGTCTGTACATGATCTGTTTTGTCTAAAACCTGCTTGTTCATCTCTCAGTTTCTTGTCTATGGACTCTTTTAATCTCTCAAGGATAATCCTGTTTAATACTTTTCCTGGCACTGATAGTAACACTATTCCTCTATAATTTGTGCACTGTTGTAAATTTCCCTTTTTAGGCAACTTAACCAGATATCCTTCCTTCCATTCTGCTGGTATCTCTTCCTTTTCCCAGACTTTACCAAGTAATTTATATAACATCTCTGTAGCCGTGTCGATATCTGCTTTGATGGCGTCTGCTGGAATGCCATCAGGTCCAGGCGCTTTTCCATCTCTTAGAAGCTTTATGGCTTTATTTATTTCTTCCTTCTTTGGTCTTTCATCGTTAATTTGTAGCTCTTCTTCTGCTGGCTGTATGTCCGGGGGATTTTGTGGAGCTGGTCTATTTAGAAGGTCCTCAAAATATTCTGTCCACCTCTTCATTTGCTCTTGTATATTGCTGAGCAGTTTTACATTCTTGTCTTTTATGAGGCAACTTGTTTGCTTGTATTTCCCTGTTAGCTTCGTTGTGCTGCTATACAGTTCTCTCATATTTCCTTTGGCTGCAGCATCTTCTGCCTCTCTTGCAAACTCCTCAATATACTTCCTCTTGTCTCCTTTGATACTTCTTTTTACTTCTTTGTTTGCTTCTGTGTACACTTCTTGAGCCTTGGCTTTGGAACTTCTGGTTTTGCTTGTGTTTAAGGGGGAACACCCACCCAGAAATGGGTTATCTTTTTAAAAAATTAACAGGAAAATAACTAACAAACTTGTTGACATAAAATTTGGCCACATGTTACAAGAGATATTATATTTTATGATGAACAAAGTTTACTTTATAAATTTTAATGTTTTATGTGAAAATAATTAATTAACATGAAGTGATGAAAAAAAAAGAAAGGAAAACCCCCAGTGCACCTGGGAATGAATTTCACTCACATAAATGGTGCAAAAAATGCCAAACCAGCAGATGATGTGCATAACATCCCTACCTATGGCGTGAACCACCCAAAAATGTCTACCCCAATGAGTTTTGTAGATATGGCTCTTGCAATATGACCCTTTTAAATAGCACAAATTTAGAACTTTGTATAGCAATATCTCTGTTTCTATACCATGTAAGAAAAAAGTGGAGGTTCATGCCATAAAGGATAACATGGGCTATAAGTGTGCAAAATTTGAAGGCTATAGCTTTAAAATTGTAGAAAATATCACCGGAACTGTGAATCGCAAGCCCTGTTTTCGTTAAAGTTTAGTTTTTAAAATGTTAAAACACTTATCTGATTCTCTTTGAACATTGATAACTCATAAACTATTACAGATAAACACATAATTCAAAAAGAATATCAAAGTAAAAAGGCTTATAAATATTTAAAACACAATTATTATATGAAAATCAAAAATAACCTTTTTTGTCTTTTTCTGGGTGTATATGCCCCCTTAAATCTGCTTTCTTCTTTTTTTCTGTCTTGTATCTTATTGATGGTTTCTGTTGTTATCCATGCTTTTTGTTGTCGTTCCCTTTTCCCCAGTATTTCTTCACATGTCTCATTCCATACAGTTTTTATTTGCTTCCAATAGTCTTCTGTATTCTCTACATCTTCCAGCTGTTGGAGCACTTGGAATTTGTTGGATATTGTGACCGCAAATTTGTCACTTGTTTCTTGATTTCTTAGATGTCCTACATTAAATTGTTGTCTATAATTTTGCATTGTTGCATATCTCTTGAGTTTCATTTTTACTTTGGATATCAGAAGGTGGTGATCTGATGCCACATCTGCTCCTCTATATATCTTTACATCCTACAATGATGATCTAAACTTCTGTTTACATATTAACATATTAAAAGCAGATCTATCAGACATTACTCTCAATGAGCAGTCAATTGAAAGACACAACAAGCTCAAATATCTTGGAGTTACTTTCGATCGCAGGCTATCATACAAATACCATTGTTACGTGCTGCAGTGTATTAAAAGCCATATTGCTCGTACACTAGTTTAGGTAGAATGCATCCATGAACATAGCAATTGCAACTTGTAAAAATGAATGCAGTGCAGTCCGTAGTAAAGTTCTAGTAATTTATTTGGACAGTCCACCAGACAATATACTCCACATTTTATATCCTAAGCATTGATGATATTCCATAACACATGGTACTATGTCGTAAGATGACATGAAAATTAGGCAAAGATGCCGTCCGTCAAAGTCCAACTGTTAGCGACTTTAAGATTCAAATAAATCGGCACAAATGTAATCCTACTTTCTTGATGCTTTCCTCTTTCCGGCACATATTAATCTCAGGAATGTCATCTTAAACTTTCTCCAATAAATGCAGAAATATCGTGCATCATACACACAAGCTGGAGCTAGCATTAAACACGTCCGAACATAATGGAAAAATCCCAAAGTGACCGTTACTTCTGCTCACGCAGAAGCTCATGTAGACGCGCATGCGTACTATATTATTTTAAACTGTCGTTATAATTAAATTCAATGGTGCGGTTTCAAAAGCGATGCGTTTTAGTGCTGCTCTTTTTGTGCACAACGATGCCTTCACTAGTGAACGTAAAGCTGTGTACAAATGGAAGCGTAACACTATTCCCCCCCCCCCCCCCCCCCAGCAGAAAAAACTGCAAGTTTTTCCTAGAAGGACGACCAACCAAGCTCCCTTCTAGAACGCGTGCAGTCAGAGTCATGTCCAAGTTTGGTATGTACCTGAATCATTAGAAATGTCGTCAAAAGTTGTCCAAGAGATACAATTATTAGTATCTAATGAAAGTATGGTAGTAACAATGTGAATTATTTTAGCACGATTAATGTGGATGTCATGAATGAAATGAACACTGAAGTGATAGAGAGCTAATTAAATGATCCTAAATAATGTCAAAACCACGTTCATTTAAAAAAGTACTCTAGAGTAAATCTAACCATTGCGAATTTTCAGTTGGTTAGTATATAAATGGAATCACTTCATGTTCATAATGATAGTGATAATTAAAGGTAATTAGCACTATTCGTATCCATCGTTGGTTAGTGTCACTATCCTGCAGATGGTAATTAGTAGACAGTGTTCATTAGAAGAATGTTTTCCGCACCATTCGCATAATGAGTGCAAAAATGAGCTCAAAGGGTGAAAACCCAGTTTGCTCGTTCAGGACTTCCCGATAAGCGAACAAAACCGCGGGGAGTACCCTATCCCAATCTTGTGGGTATTTGCTAGTCACCTTACCTAGAAGTTGTTTAAATTGTTTTATTTAGACGTTCTACCATGCCATTTGACATTGCGTGATAGACGGAGCTAAGAGATCTGTCAACATTAAATAGTTTGATGACCTGACACATGACTTCTGATTCAAACTGTGTCCCCTATCAGATAATAATCTGTCTGGGAAACCCAGTCTTCTGATAATTAGCAACAGAGCATCAGCCTCATCTGTGGTAGCAATGTTTTTAATAGGAATTGCCCCAGGCCACCTTGTGCACATGTCAATATACGTTAGGACATATCTATGCCCTCTAGATGAAGTAACTGAAAGTGGGCCTATTATATCTATGGCCATTTTGGCAAATGGGCGAACCGAAATATCGGATGCCTGAATTGGAGCCTTATGATACGCCCACTTAGTAGCCACCTGTTGGCATGTCTTACAAGATCGACAAAATGTTATTGCGTCTTTGGCAACTGCAGGCCAGTAAAAATCAGCCAAGATCCTGTATTTAGTTCTAGCAAAGCCCATATGGAGTGCACAGTGTGCATTATGTGCATGTCTCAGAATGTAAAGTTTACAATTAGTGGGTATAACAGTCTGTTACGTAATGATGTAGAGTCCTTAAAATTGCGAATTAAAATGTCATTCTTAATTGTGTACCATTGTCTTGAATTTTTAGAATGATCAACATCATCTGCTTTCACCACCCCACAAAATTTTATCAAAGAATCATCAGACTTTTGCATGGTACCAAATGAATCTTTACTGATCAATGAGATATGGTGTTCATCACCATCATCATCATCATCCACCAACTTTACCTCGGGCATGAGATTGTGCCCTGGTAGTCACCGCACTTGCGGACAGCATATGCTGACTTTTCCAATCATTTATATCCTGATCTGAACAATCCTCAATACCATTAATGGTCCTAACACTCAAATCTGACACTGGTAAATTAACATACATATTAGAACTTTACTCCTGAAAAATGATGTATTAATGTACACTTCAGCCATTGGGTGGTGTTCCATTGTACCTCCAAAAGTGATATACTCTACCTGCCCACCTGTGTAGCATGAGGTGTCAACAAGAGATCTAGGTACACCCATCGTGGTGCAACCTGTGTCCCGTAATACTGAAACGAGTTTGTTATTGACAAAACCACTGTGAAAATGTAATGACCCTCTGCTATCATGTGAAGCCAATGCATGTACGGGATGGCCACACGACAGTCATGTTATGACATCTGGCTGAAAAAGATTGTTGCATTCAGAACAATGAGATTCATTAGACAAGTCCACACAACAAGCATTTGTATGATTGGTGGTATCAATGTTTTGATTCCCTACACCTGTATTGCTATTTTGAACAGAGGTCGAGTTTGTTCGTTCAAAGCTACGAGAACGAGAGAAATTGTTATTACTCTGGTAATTTCCGTTATTACCTCTACCATTGTGAGGGTTATTTGAATATTTAGGGCAACGACAACTTGGACAGTGTTGTGAGGTGGGTGATTTTTGGTTGCGATCTCCATAATAGGACATGCTGCCTCTATTCTGATATTAATTATCATTCCTGCGCCAACGTTTGAACGATTGTAGCTTTGTTGTGTTGAGTTACCACCACCAATCAATCAATCAATACTCTTTAGCTCCCCGAGGAGCATATGGCTTCAACAAACACATGCTAAATCTTCCTGTTTCGTGCCATCTGCTCAAGTTCTTTATTTGTTTTCCGCATCATTTTCACCTCTGTATCCAGCTCTCTGATCCATGTGTTTTTTGGTCTACCTATGCCTCTCTTTCTCTGTGGATTCCAGAACACGGACTGCCTTGTAATGCTATCAACAGGTTTCCTCAATGTGTGTCCTATCCATCGCCAGAGTCTTCTTCTCAGCTCTTGTTCCACTGGCACTTGTCTGGTTCTTGTCATCAATTTCACATGTCATTGGAACGACAGTTACCATCATAGTACGGTCGAAAGTTCCTTTGATCCGGAGGTGATTTATTTCAAAAATGGTAACGTCCACGAAAAGATTCAAAATTTTGATCATAGCTCCGACCGAAGTTCCTATACACGCTTTGAGATCTAGGTCTTGTGTTGTTCATATGCACCGAGCGTGCTGACCCAACAGGTAAAGATTCCTTAATATTAGTATTGCTGACAACATTTCCAGGAAGCGCCGTCATAAAGTGACGTCCCAGAGATTCCACAGATGTCAAGGATTTTGGTTTTCATTCATGACGATTTGCCATAAAATCAGGACTTATGGATGATAAAACCTTGTCCCTTAACATGAGATCCATTTGGTCATTAAACGTGCGTTTGATTTTAGACAGCTCAATCCATCCATTGAAACATAATTTTATTTAAAAGATAAAATCTTCAAAGTCCTTGTTGGAGTCTGGTGTTAGCTTTTTAAATGGTAGTCGATAACCATTTTCATCTAGTTGGTATGTCCTGAAAAGTGATGCTCGAACAGCATCATAATAATTTCTTTTCTCTTCATCTATTGTACAATCAGCTGATAATTCTTCGCCTGTTAATAATGACATCAAACGAACACACCATGAGGATTTTTTTCCAATTTGTGTTCCTCACAAAATGTGTCAAAGCAGTTTAAAAAACAAGAAATATCGTCAAAATTTTGGTTGAAATTTGGCAAATGAAGTTTGAAAGAAGCAGTATTTCCGTTCCTGTAAGAACCTTGATTGTCATGATTATTTTTATTTTCATCTGTTACTCTTAGTTTTTCCAGTTCCTATAGTAGCCATTCTCTTTTCATGCTCAAACTGAGCTAATCTGATCTCATATTGTCTCTTCTTTTCTTCTATCTCATCTTGTCTTTTTTTCTACAATCCCTTCCGTTCTCGATTTTTCTTCTCTAGCTATTTCATCTTGTCTTCTTTTCGCTTCAATCTCTTCCATTCTTCTTTTTTCTTCTCTAGATATTTCATATTATCTTCTTTTCTCTGCAATCTCCTCAGCTCTCCTCTTCTCTTCAATCTCTTCAGCTCTTCTTTTGTCATCTCTAGCTATTGCTCTCTCTTCTCTTGCTATATCATTCAATCTCTTTTTCTCTTCTCTTGCCATTTGTTCCATGGTAAATTCTTTTAGAGTGGGCCCTGCATTCCTAGCTCCTTACCTTACTGAATAAAATATTCCAAGTTAGATATGTCGTGTGTTAATATGATTTACTTAGTTGTAATATCAACTCTCAAGTGGAAATGTGCAATCCTGATCAAAAGGAGCACCAAATGCTAATTCTTTATATACTCAAAAACAATAAATTACAAATTTCAAGGAATCACATAACAAAATGTGGAGCAGACAATACAGAGTAGTACAATTGAAACAATAGTGTAAGCAAAGAAAGAAAATACTGATGGGAAGAAAATAATAATAATTGTTATGTAAAAATAGAAATGGTTGCTTACTACCACAAAAATGATACCACAATGACGCAAGACACCATTAAACCATACATCAATAAAATGATAGCAAGATCAGAAGAGACAAGATACAAGCAACGTGATGCTATATTTTATATGTAGTCATCTAAATATAAAATACAGTCAACAATCACGAACTACAGTAAAACATGACATCTCAACTAACCATATAGTAAATATGCTAATGTCAGAGAGAGCGTTATCCACAAACAACAATGTTCGCCGGACCCCTCTCTCAGAAAATCACATACAAGACCTACAGAACACCTTAATTTCGGGCCCGTCCAAGGAGGGATGTATCCCGAAACAATGGTCCCGACCAACCTTGCCCACACAGAACAAAAATCACATATGACATACAACAGAAAAAGAAGAAGGGCTCTACCATAAAATAGCAATAAAAATCAGACTACGACACTAGCCCACTTAACTTAATAAGAACCCTCCTCATGAATGCTTCTGAGCAGGACATAACAAGTGCCACCTTTCAGCATGTAATGGTAGAGCGAACTTCTTGATTGTGGTCGTCATTAGCAGTCTAGCGCTGACCTCGCCATCCTGTCTTCTGCCGGTTCATAAACTGGTGCGAGATGGACGGTTGTAATCTTCGCTGACTCTTGAAAAAATCTTGACTGGCACGTATTTTTGAATGCACCAACAGATAATAACGTGACTTACAGTGTCTCTGATAACGTCAAAACTTGAAATAAGCTTCTTAGAGCAACTTCATCGTTGAATTTATGGCTGGCTTAGAGCGACAATTCTGAGTTCCGTCAGCTTGAGTAAAAATGAACAGCCTTGATAGTGCACAATTGACGTCGTGCGCACATACAGGACGGCTGGCCGAACCGTTCGTTTTTCAGAACTGGCAAAAAAAGCAGTTTTTTCAGCATAGAGTGTAGTGGTTCACGAGTTTCTCCCTTAATACAGGGCCACCAGATAGTGTTACGTGTTGCAGTGTATTAAAACCATATTGCTCGTACATCAGTTTAGGTAGAATGCATCAATGAACACAGCAACAGCAACTTGTAAAACTGAATGAATTGCAGTCCGTGGTAAAGTTCTTGTAATTTATTTGGACAGTTAACGAGACAAAATACTCCACATTTTTCATCCTAAGCATTGATGATATTCCATAACACATGGTACTATGTCATAAGATGACATGAAAATTAGGCAAAGATACCGTCCGTCAAAGTCCAACTATTAGCGACACTATGATTCGAATAAATCAACACAAAGGGTAATCATACTTCCTAGATGCTTTCCTCTTTCCGGCACATATTAAGCTCAGGCATGTCATCTTAAACTTTCTCCAATAAATGCAAAAATATCGTGTATCATACACACAAGCTAAAGCTAGCATCAAACACGTTCGAACACTTCGAAGGACATAATTGAAAGAGCCCAAAGTGACCGTTACTTCTGCTCACGCAGACGCTCATGTAGACTCGCATGCGTACTATTTTATTTTAAACTGACGTCATGATTAAATTCAAGAACGCGTTTTCAATAGCGATGCGTGTTAGTGCTTTCCCCTTTGCGCACAGCGATGCTTTCACTAGTGAACGTAAAGCTGTGTACAAATCGAAGCGTAACAACCATATTGATCACATCATACGGAAATGCAAAAGAGTCCTAGCTGCCCTGAAAACAATGGCTGCTGCGCACCTCGAGCACAGAGTATGTTTCTTCTATATCATCATCTAGTCTTGTCATTAGCTGTATGGCCTGAGAATACTCACGCTGTTAGTATCGCAATGTGAATGACTGCAACGCATTAGAAATGAAGGGATACGTTAAGTCTTGGGCTGTACGCGAGATACCCCCATTGAGACGATGCAGCATATGCTTGGCTTGCTGTCTATTAAATCAAGATATGCGATGGCTCAGGTAAAAGCCTATTTGAGAGTAACCACAGATAAAAGTCATCCCCTACACATGAACATAGCTGACATCAAGGAAGTACCAATAAAGAGGGGGATGTCATGGATGGCGCAGGCTGAGTCAGTCATTCGACAGGTGACCACAGTTGAAAACATATTCAATGGAGAGGAGTGGAGTAGGTCTTGTGAGAACTTGGCGACCTACCAACAGGTCATCATCAGCCTTGGCAGATAATGACGAGCTCTGGGTAATGGAAAAGCAGAACTGGAAATTGATCGACTGATAAATGAAAATGTTGGGTATAATGATGCCATTGTGTACACTGATGGGTCTGTAGCCCCTGGTGGGAAATCAGGATGGGGCTTCTTGGCTAAAATTAAGGGCATGATCGTCTCTGAACATAGCGGGGCCCACATGACAACAACCTCCAGCATGAGAATGGAGGTAGAGGCGGCAACTGCTGCTTTTAGGTGGTTGTCTGAAACTTCATTGACAAGAGCAGTTATTGTGTAAGACTCTCAGTCCATGCTTCGGAAGATCCTAAATGGATTGCTACGGCATGAATGGAAAACCTCCATAGCGGCCTCAAATCTTCAGGAACTGGTGTGGATCTACTGTAATGGTCATGCAGGGGTACGCGGCAATGAAAGAGCTGATAGACTAGCTTCAAGAGCACCTGTGGTTGCGTTGGATATGGATAAGAGAGAGATACTGAAGACAATTAATGATCACCTGTTAGAGAATGACACTGCAATCGATGAATCATCACGGCTGAGATTGCTGGAGTTTGGCATTAAGCGTGGACTTGGCAGGAATGAACGTATGAGAGGATGCATCCGGCGTATGTACAATCAGCGCGCAACAGGAACTGTTAGCAGTCATACCCTTCGACATTTGCTGAGGGAGACTGAGCACCTATGGGTTTGCCCGGAGTGCAATGATGTCGATTCTGAACAACAAAAACAATGTTGACATTATACGCGGCTAAAATTAGCCAAGAAGGCTAAGATGTAGTCAGCTGGTATTGAGACTACTGCTTTTGACATGAAGGGACTATTTGACAGCAGAGAACTGAGGACATGTAAACCAGGTTCAAATACGAACTGGTTTAACTAGCTGGTGTGCATCACTTATCTCCCTTGAAAGTCTCATGCGATTACTATGTGATGTATAACACGAAAGTCAACGGTAAAGAGAAAAACACCGTTTTAGCTAAACAACTTATTTGTTGACAGGATTCTGTGTTAGACCGGAATCTAGTTCAGTTCTTCTCCATGTCGGTTTATATTATTTAACATGTGTTGTACATTTACAATAGTTCTCACTTTCATTTGTGTTTTCTGTTATCGCACACTGCTCCCTGACGACGTCTTTGAGGTGACAATGTGGGCCGTTTTTAGTGTGCCTCTTTCTTAGTAAGGCTTCCGACACTATCTCACTGTAGCATATAGTCTCACTGCATTTCCTCTCATTTTCTTATATTCAACGTAACAGCGACTAAGTTAAAATCATTTTTTGATGCCATCAGTTGAACAGAACATCCAAATCGTGTAGCAAATTTAGCCACTGCGCTCTGGTTTGTCGTTTAGTAGGGCCTCTAGATTCACATTCGAAAATAATAATAATACTAATAATAATTGCCCCTTCAGTCATAACTGACTATGAAAATGCGCCCCTGAGGTGACAGTCCTCAGCTGCTTTTTTTCCTGGTGTTCCTTTCGACATTTCCTTCTCGCTTCTGCTTTCTGTGACAGCTTCTTTTTGCCCAATCTGAGGAGGCGACGTAGATATCATCGCCCATAGGTGCTATTGGCAGCTTGATCCTCCAAGGTTCCTGGATTTATGTAAAGTGCCCTCATATCTCTCTTACACACATCTTTAAACATCAACTGCGGTGTCTCTCTTACACCCATCTTTGAACATCAGCTGCGGTGTCTCTCTTACACACATCTTTGAACATCAGCTGCGGTGTCTCTCTTACACACATCTTTGAACATCAGCTGCGGTGTCTCTCTTACACACATCTTTGAACATCAGCTGCGGAATCCCAACTGTTCTTCTGCCATCTGCCAGTTGTCCATCGATGATGTAGTAAAGTACATCTGTGTGACACCCCGCTCAAATTTACAGCTTGAAAATTAACTAATGTAGTCCTAAAATCTATAAATAACTACAGTGTTTGAAATTCGTCTGGGGCAAAGTCAAATTTGCCGCTTGAAAATTAACTAACGTAAAATCTATTAATAGCTACGGTATTTGTAATTTGTCAAGGGCAAGGTCACATCTACCGCCAACAATTTAACTAAAGAATTTGAATTTTTTCTAACACCAAGCGTTAACAGTTACTACCCCCTTTTAACACACTACCCGTCCAAATATTTATTAACGAACGCCGAAAAATTAACAACCAATAGTATTGTTACCTCGTTTTTGGGTAGAGACCAAAAATCTAAGTTGTAATGGCAAAAATGCCGATTCTGTGCTTTTAATCAAAATTAAATAATTTTTTTCTCAATAACTAAAGATAATTAGATTGAAAGGGATATTTTGAATCATAGCGCTGATATTGATTAATATAATACCATAAAGATTTTCCCATAATAAAACTATCTTGACGTAGAAATATTTATTTTATTAATATATTCAGTTAGGAAAAAGTACAATTAATTATAAAAAATTACACATATGAAAACGGGAACAAATAATAAAAAGAAAACCATATAGGAAGATAGAGGACAGTGGTCTGTTTAATAATCACTTTCAATAGTAAAAATCGACCCATTAATAACCAAGATATTGTATAAATAAAATTGAGACTGACGAACAAACACACTTCTGAACTGCTCAAGTTTATAGCCTAGGGGGAAAAAGTTAAAATTTCTGGACGCGTTTCTGATTGATTAAGTGGGGTGAGCATAGGGGCAATAAAATTAACATTTTTCCGGCATAGTCCGCCATTTGAAAAATACTATTTGCCAACTTGAGATCAGCGGGAGAGCATTCATAATCAAACTTTCACCGTCTAGACACTAGTGCATTTCTGAACTACCCATTTAATGCTAGTCAAGCTTGTGCATATTGTGATATATTCTTACTTGAGGGTAAGGCAGAATAAGTTTATTTGTAGAAATTAATTAACATGTCGGCCACATAGTTTCTTGTGCGCCATATTCGGATACTGCCTATGGGACAGATTAATGTGACGACGCCTTAAGTAGGAATACAGTTTTATTGTGAAATTGTGTCAAATGTGTTTGAAAATTTGCCATAACATTTTACGACTGTAAGTCCAAAAGAGAAGAAAAGTAATAGTGGCTTCTGGGGTGCCATAGTGTTCAATTAACATCTGACACCATACCTAGAAGTTGAGAAGAAATAAATGACCAGTAACAGGATTTGGGCACCCCTACTGATAGTATGGAAGACAAACAATGCTTCAGGGACAAAGGTTGTGAAGTTGTGTGTAACAGAAGAGAATATACATCCCTGATTGTAGAAAATGGAGATAAGATCTGGTGCAAATGGTCAGCACACGTGTCTGACCCAGGTAAGCGTACTGTCAATTAGTTGTGGAATTGTTATAAATCAGGCGTTATAGGAGAGGGAATGTTCCTTCTCATTACAGGTCATATCACTAGTTAAAAAGTTGTGCAACTATTCTGGAGAAGGGCAGCACTATCTGTGTGATCATAAATACAGTTTGGAACAACTAGTCTCAGACAGGATATTAAGATAAGTGCCTTACCTGGGCACTTGAGGGCTCATTCTCATAAATAAAATAACAATCCACAACATAGATTTCCTGACCCGGGGGGGGGGGGGGATGTAGAAAACAGATCTTCAAACAATAGTTTAGTTACAAGTTTAAGTATTTAAAAAAGACTGTGAGGTGCCCAAGAAAGTGACATTTGGTGATACAAGTCATGAACACTTTTCAACATATTGATTTCTATACTGTAAAATAAAAACTTTTTCTGAGTTGATACTTCCTGTCCAAAACATTTAGGTACAGGGAGAATAAAACCATATATTTATATTTGTATATATATCTAATTCTACAACCAACCTTACTTCATTATTTGTACTAAGTTAAAGTTCTGTTTTACCATTTGTCATACATCATAATAATTGCATTACCCTAGACACATGCCATACACACCCTCACAGATTCTTTATTCAGGTGATATCTCGGGAGGTGACAGTTAGGGACCGAGAGAATTTCAACATCATCATCCTTTACTCTGGGAACTTGCATAGTCTGACCTCACCTTGATTGTCTATACACCCTTACTCTGTTCAGAGAAGGGGGTATTCTTCATAAGACCAGTCCCTTACCTGGCACTATTCTAGTGTCATCTGACACATCTAATTGTCCAAGGGAACCTATATTCTATACTCTAAAACCTCCTACCACAGAGTGGGGTCCAGTCCGGGATTATTGTACCACCATACCCTTGGACTCTTACCATAAGAAATAAATAAATCAATTGTGGAAATTTTATGAGCTGTCATTGCCTATAGTTTAGTAATATAAGTATCATTTGTTAAATTATATTTTAAGATAAATAATTTGTGAAAGGAAAAAAAGATGGCAGATTTGGCCAAATTCAGATCTGCTACAGTGCAGACGGCGAAAGAACTTGGCATGAAGGGGCAAGCTCTGATTCAGTATGTAACTACTGAATGTGATACATTCATTGATAGGGAAGATAGGAGGTTAGCAGGAGCTAAGAAATTACAGTTAGAGGCAGAAGCTAAGAAATTACAGGTAGGGGCACACAAGGAAACTAAGAAAATACAGTTAGAGGCTGAAAAGGAGGCTAGGAAATTAGAGGCTGATAGGGAAGCAGAAGAAAAAATATTGAAAAGGGAGGCAGAGGAAAGGAGATTGCAGATGGAAGCAGATGATAAAAGATTGCAAAGAGAGCATGAATTAAGACTAAGAGAACTGGAACTTCAAAGCCATGCTCCAGAAAATGGTAACAGCCCATCTACCTCTGATGCCAGTACAAGTCAGGGTGAATCTAACTTAGCTATGCATTTTCACTTAGATCCTTTTGTGGAGAAGGACGACGAGATTGAGTCCTATCTCAGTAGGTATGAAAGGCTAGCTATAAATTATGGGTTAGAGAAGGAGAAGTGGAGTTTAAAATTATCCCAAGGGCTTAGGGGAACCTCTTATGAAGTCTTCTCAAAGTTAAGCAGAGAAGACCAAGATGATTATGATATTTTAAAACAGGCCTTACTAATTAGATATGAGAAGAACGGGGAATTTTATAGGAAGAAATTTAGAAATGCTAGGTTACTGTCTGAGGAGACGTACCACCAGTTCTCTGCCAGACTGAAAACCTATTTGGAGAAATAAACTGCTCTAGGGAAAACCAAAGATCTGGAGGAAATGATTATGATGGAGCAATTGAGAGAGTCCATGGCTCCAGACCTGAGAAAATTTCTCACGGAACAAGGTGCAGAGAGGCTGGGGGAGATTCTCAATGTTGCTGAGAGATATCAGGCAGCCCAGTCAGAAGTAGCTGGAGGTAAAAAGAAACCAGTAGAGAGTAATAAACCCCCACACAGTCAGAATAGGTTCGACAATAAAGATCAAACACATAGGTATAAAGAAAATTTTGATAGGCCAAGATATGATCCTAGAGACAGAAACCCTCAAGTAAATGACAGGAAACCCTACAGACCAGAAGGAAAATATTGAAAAATTTGTAAGTTAAATAACCATAATACAAAAGACTGTAGGAAGAAAAATAACCCTCCACATTACGCTGCATGCCTTAAAACAGGACATAAGGGACAGAAGGAAAAACCTACTGGACAGAACGAACCTCATCATCCACCTGTATGTGAAGACGTAGTATGCAATGGGGCCACTATTAAGTGCCTTTATGATACTGGATTGGATTTTGACTCAGTCGTGAGTTCTCACCTAGTGCACCCAGATTAATATACCACAGAAACAGTGGAGATACAAGGAGCAACTAAGGAAGTAGCAACCATGACACTTCCCATTGCAAGAATAAACGTAAAAACTCGCTATGTGGAAGGAGTGATTAGAGCAGCAGTGATAAACGAACCAATCTGCCTTCTGATATTGGGGTGTAGATATGTGTTTTTGGGAAATCCCAAAAGACCAGTGATTATGGCAGCAGTACAGACCAGGTCACAGTCAAGGAAGGAGGAAGATAATCCAATAAATACTCATCCAGAGGAGATGAGAAAGGCACAGACTGAGGATGGGTCACTAAAGCCGTGTTTCAAGAAACTCCCAAAAAGCCATACCCCTCCAAACAAAGGAGACTTTTATATGAAGAACAAGTTAATGTATAGGAAGGCTGAAACTGGATCAAATGGTCATGGACAGCTGGTACTTCCCACTTCATATAGGGAAAAGGTGATGGAGATAGGACATGCTATCCCCTTCAGTGGTCATATGGGGATCAGCGCCACAGGACAGCGTATAGCTTGTCATTACTTCTGGCCAGGGATAACGGAAGATATAAAAAGGTATGTCAAATCCTGCCCAGAATGCCAAAGGGTAGCTCTAAAACATTGAACTGCACCTGCAACTTTAGGGAGATGATAATCATGGGAACCCCTTTTGAGAGAGTTGCAGTGGATATTGTGGGACCTCTCACACGTACCAAGAGGAGAAACAGTTACATTCTTACTCTGGTGGACACTTGTTCTATGTGGGGAGAGGCAGTAGCCCTGTCATCAATTGACTCAAAACATGTGGCAGAGGCGTTACTTACAATATTCACAAGGTTAGGTTTTCCCCACCAGATTATGACTGATAATGGATCACAGTTCAAGGGGAGGCTAACTGAGGATGTTTTCAGGATCTTTCAGACCAGGCACTTTCACTGCAGTCCGTATCACCCCCAAGGGAACGGGCAGATGGAAAGGTTCAACGGGACACTTATTTCTATCCTGCAAAAGCTGGCACATGAAAAACCTGACACATGGGATTAATACTTACCCGCGGCTTTGTTTGCTTGTCGGGAAGTCCCACATAATTCAACAGGAATGGCACCGGCAACATTGTTATTCGGCCGGCCAATTAAATGTCCATTGGAATCCTTATTGAGGACATGGACAGATGAGAAGGCAGAAGAGACTGTAAATACATCATATCAGTATGTGAACGAGCTGACCACTCGATTAAAAACTGGCTGGAAACTCGCAAATGATAACCTAAGACAAGCCAGAAAGAAGCATGCTGCACATTATAATAAGAAAGCGAAGGATAGGGAGCTTGCTGTGGGGGAGAAGGTGTTTCTTCTGTTACCCGGCAGCAGCAACAAACTTCATATTCGATGGCAAGGTCCATACACAGTTCTAGAAAAGGTATCTAGAACTAACTACAAGATAGACAAGAAAGGAAAGGAAAAAGTCTATCATGTGAACCTTTTTAAGAAATATCATGATAGAGGAAACCTGGAAGGGGCACATTTAATGACCTTGGCCATAGCCACTGAGATGAAAAATGAACCTCTCACCTCTTACGAATACCCCCTGAAACCCTGTGAAACTCCTGCACAGGTAAAGATCAGTAATCATCTGACAAAAGGGCAGAGGGAGAAGATTCGGAACGTTCTGGAGAATCATACAGACGTGAAAACGGACAAACCGGGGCATACTAACTTGTTGGAATATGACATGAAACTGCTAGACCCAACACCCATCTGTATGAGAGCCTATACTATCCCATTCGCAAAAGAGAAAGCTTTAAAAGAGAAGATATATTATTTGTTACAAGAAGGGATTATTTCTCACAGTGAATCTCCTTATAGCTCCAGGGTGGTATTGTTGAGGAAACCCTCTGTGGAACATAGACTGTGCATAGATTACAGGAAACTGAATGCTGTCACAGAAGGTCTGGTGGATCCACTACCTGATACTAACCAATTGTTTGCCAGATTGAATAAGGCAAAATATTTTTCCAAGGTAGATCTCAGTAAGGGATATTATCAGATTCCAAAGAAGCCTGAGATTCGACCTTATCTGGCCTTTAGCACCTCGGAAGGGCACTATGAGTTCAACATGTTGCCGTTTGGATTGAAGAATGCTCCGAGTGTGTTTTCCAGAATGATGCGAAAACTATTGGATCCCCTGAAAAACCCATGTATTACGAATTTCATGGATGATATCCTCATCGCTACGGAAACATTTGAGGAACATGTAGACTCATTAAACATGTTATTTGACAGACTCAGAGAGGCAAACTTAACTGTTAGACCAACAAAATGTTGTATTTGATGCAAGGAATTGGAATTCTTGGGACATACTGTACATCAGGGTAGCATGACCCCTGATCCTAAGAAATTGGAGAAATTGCAGAGAGCACCTAGACCACAGACGAAGAAGGATGTGAGATCCTTTGTCTCACTTTGTGGGTTTTACCAAAAATATATTAAAAATTTTAACTCTGTGTGTGCTCCTCTGACGGATTTAACTCGTAAAGGAAAACCAGATGAAATAGAATGGTCAGCAGATTGTGAGTTGGCATATAATGAGTTAAAGCAAAAACTCACCAGTAAGCCCATATTGAAATTACCTGATTTGAGTCAGGAATTTGTGGTGGGAACTGACGCTAGTAATGTAGGATTGGGAGCCACGTTGTTGCAAAGGGCATCATCACCAGACGGGGAATTAAACCAAGTTGCTTATGCCAGCCGCAAATTGAACAGAGCGGAACAAAACTACTCAACTATTGAAAAAGAATGTTTGGCTTTAGTCTGGGCGATAAAGAAATTCCAGATCTATCTGTATGGTAGGCATTTCGTGGTACAAAGCGATCATCAGCCACTGGTTTTTCTTGCTCAGGCAAAACATGGAAATGCACGATTGTTAAGGTGGTCACTCCTCATTCAACCTTACTCGTTTACCATTGAGTAAATTCGTGGATCGCAGAACGTTGGGCGGATTTCTTGAGTAGGCACTCACCTGCAGGAAACCAGGATCAACCTTAGGCATAGTTGAGTCAATTTGATCGAGATTGTAACACAGATAATAAAGCCGCACTAGTGGATCACGCTTTTTAACAGGGGAGATATGTAGTAAAGTACATCTGTGTGACACCCCGCTCAAATTTACCGCTTGAAAATTAACTAACGTAGTCCTAAAACCTATTAATAACTACAGTGTTTTAAATTCGTCTGGGGCAAAGTCAAATTTACCGCTTGAAAATTAACTAACGAACTCCTAAAATCTATTAATAGCTACAGTATTTGTAATTTGTCAAGGGCAAGGTCACATCTACCGCCAACATTTTAACTAAAGAATTTGAATTTTTTCTAACACCAAGCGTTAAAAGTTACTACCCCCTTTAAACACACTACCCTTCCCAATATTTATTAACGAACGCCGAAAAATTAACAACCAATAGTATTGTTACCTCGTTTTTGGGTAGAGACCAAAAATCTAAGTTGTAATGGCAAAAATGTAGATTCTGTGCTTTTAATCAAAATTAAATAATTTATTTCTCAATAACTAAAGGGAATTAGATTAAAAGAGATATCTTGAATCATAGCGCTGATATTGATTAATATAATACCATAAAGATTTCCCATAATAAAACTATCTTGAAGTAGAAATATTTATTTTATTAATATTTTCATTTGGGAAAAAGCACAATTAATTATAAAAAAATTACACATATAAAAACGGGGACAAATAATTAAAAGAAACCCATATAGGAAGATAGAGGACAGTGGTATGTTTAATAATCTCTTTCAATAGTAAAAATCGACCCATTAATAACCAACATATTGTATAAATAAAATTGAGACAGACGAACAAACACACTTCTGAACTGCTCAAGTTTATAGCCTAGGGGAAAAAAGTTAACATTTCTGGACGCGTTTCTGATTGGTTAAGGGGGGTGAGCATAGGGGCAATAAAATTAACATTTTGCCGGCATAGTCCGCCATTTGAAAAATACTATTTGCCAACTTGAGATCAGCGGGAGAGCATTCGTGACCAAGCTTTCACCGTCTGGACACTAGAGCATTTCTGAACTACCCATTTAATGTTAGTCAAGCTTGTGCATATTGTGATATATTCTTACTTGAGGGTAAGGCAGAATAAGTTTATTTGTAGAAATTAATTAACATGTCGGCCACATAGTTTATTGTGCGCCATATTCGGATAATGTCTATGGGACAGATTAATGTGACGACGCCTTAAGTAGGAACGCAGTTTTATTGTGAAATTGTGTCAAATGTGTTTGAAAATTTGCCATAACATTTTACGACTGTAAGTCCAAAAGAGAAGAAAAGTAATAGTGGCTTCTGGAGTGCCACAGTGTTCAATTAACATCTGACACCATACCTAGAAGTTGAGAAGAAATAAATGACCAGTAACAGGATTTGGGCACCCCTACTGATAGTATGGAAGACAAACAATGCTTCAGGGACAGAGGTTGTGTAGTTGTGTGTAACAGATGAGAATACACATCCCTGATTGTAGAAAATGGAGATAAGATCTGGTGCAAATGGTCAGCACACGTGTCTGACCCAGGTAAGCGTACTGTCAATTAGTTGTGGAATTGTTATAAGACAGGCATTATAGGGGAGGGAATGTTCCTTCTCTTTACAGGTCATATCACCAGTTAAAAAGTTGTGCAACTATCCTGGAGAAGACAGAAATTGCAGGCAGTGGACGCTCACAATACTTACTGAGCTACAGATCGTCTTTCTTCCAGAGGGCAGCACTATCTGAGTGATCATAAATATAGTTTGGAGCAACTAGTTTCAGACAGGATATTACCTGGGCACTTGAGAGCTCATTCTCATAAATTAAATAACAATCCACAACATAGATTTCCTGACCTGGGGAGGATGTAGAAAACAGATCTTCAAACAATAGTTTAGTTACAAGTTCAAGTATTTAAAAAAGACTGTGAGGTGCCCAAGAAAGTGACATTTGGTGATACAAGTCATGAACACTTTTCAACATATTGATTTCTATACTGTAAAATAAAAACTTTTTCTGAGTTGATACTTCCTGTCCAAAACATTTAGGTACAAGGAGAATTCTACAACCAGCCTTACTTCATTATTTGTACTAAGTTAAAGTTCTGTTTTACCATTTGTCATACATCATAATAATTGCATTACCCTAGACACATGCCATACACACCCTCATAGATACTTTATTCAGGTGAGATCTCGGGAGGTGACAGTTAGGGACCCAGAGACTTTCAACATCATCATCCTTTACTCTGGGAACTTGCATAGTCTGACCTCACCTTGATTGTCTATACACCCTTACTCTGTTCAGAGAAGGGGGTATTGCTCATAAGACCAGTCCCTTACCTGGCACTATTCTAGTGTCATCTGACACATCTAATTGTCCAAGGGAACCTATATTCTATACTCTAAAACCTCCTACCACAGAGTGGGGTCCTGTCTGGGATTATTGTACCACCATACCCTGGGACTCTTAGCATAAGAAATAAATAAATCAATTGTGGAAATTGAATGAGCTGTCATTGCCTATAGTTTAGTAAGATAAGTATCATTTGTTAAATTATATTTTAAGATAAATAATTTGTGAAAGGAAAAAAAGATGGCAGATTTGGCCAAATTCAGATCTGCTACAGTGCAGACGGCGAAAGAACTTGGCATGGAGGCGCAAGCTCTGATTCAGTATGTAACTACTGAATGTGATAAATTCATTGATAGGGAAGATAGGAGGTTAGCAGAAGCTAAGAAATTACAGTTAGAGGCAGAAGCTAAGAAATTACAGATAGAGGCAGACAAGGAAAATAAGAAATTACAGTTAGAGGCTGAAAAGGAGGCTAGGAAATTAGAGGCTGAAAAGGAGGCTAGGAAATTAGAGGCTGATAGGGAAGCAGAAGAAAAAAGATTGAAAAGGGAGGCAGAGGAAAGGAGATTGCAGATGGAAGCAGATGATAAAAGATTGCAAAGAGAGCATGATTTAAGACTAAGAGAACTGGAACTTCAAAGCCATGCTCCAGAAAACGGTAACAGCCCATCTACCTCTGATGCCAGTACAAGTCAGGGTGCCTCTAACTTAGCTATGAATTTTCACTTAGATCCTTTTGTGGAGAAGGACGACGAGATTGCGTCCTATCTCAATAGGTATGAAAGGCTAGCTATAAATTATGGGTTAGAGAAGGAGAAGTGGAGTTTAAAATTATCCCAAGGGCTTAGGGGAACCTCTTATGAAGTCTTCTCAAAGTTAAGCAGAGAAGACCTAGAGGATTATAATATTTTAAAACAGGCCTTACTAATTAGATATGAGAAGAACGGGGAATTTTCTAGGAAGAAATTTAGAAATGCTAGGTTACTGTCTGGGGAGACGTACCACCAGTTCACTGCCAGACTTTAAACCTATTTGGAGAAATAGACTGCTCTGGGGACAACCAAAGATCTGGAGGAAATGATTATGATGGAGCAATTGAGAGAGTCCATGGCTCCAGACCTGAGAAAATTTCTCACGGAACAAGGTGCAGAGAGGCTGGGGGAGATTCTCAATGTTGTTGAGAGATATCAGGCAGCCCAGTCAGAAGTAGCTGGAGGTAAAAAGAAACCAGTAGAGAGTAATAAACCCCCACACAGTCAGAATAGGTTCGACAATAAAGATCCAACATATAGGTATAAAGAAAATTTTGATAGGCCAAGATATGATCCTAGAGACAGAAACCCTCAAGTAAATGACAGGAAACCCTACAGACCAGAAGGACAATATTGTAAAATTTATAGGTTAAATAACCATAATACAAAAGACTGTAGGAAGAAAAATAACCCCCTACATTACGCTGCATGCCTTAAAACAGGACATAAAGGACAGAAGGAAAAACCTACTGGACAGAACGAACCTCATCATCCACCTGTATGTGAAGACGTAGTATGCAATAGGGCCACTATTAAGTGCCTTTATGATACTGGATTGGATTTTGACTCAGTCGTGAGTTCTCACCTAGTGCACCCAGATCAATATACCACAGAAACAGTGGAGATACAAGGGGCAACTAAGGAAGAAGCAACCATGACACTTCCCATTGCAAGAATAAACGTAAAAACTCGCTATGTGGAAGGAGTGATTAGAGCAGCAGTGATAAACGAACCAATCTACCCTCTGATATTGGGGTGTAGATATGTGTTTTTGGGAAATCCCAAAAGACCAGTGATTATGGCAGCAGTACAGACCAGGTCACAGTCAAGGAAGGAGGAAGATAACCCAATAAATACTCATCCAGAGGAGATGAGGAAGGCACAGGCTGAGGATGGGTCACTAAAGCTGTGTTTCAGGAAACTCCCAAAAAGCCATACCCCTCCAAACAAAGGAGACTTTTATATGAAGAACAAGTTAATGTATAGGAAGGCTGGAACTGGATCAAATGGTCATGGACAGCTGGTACTTCCCACTTCATATAGGGAAAAGGTGATGGAGATAGGACATGCTATCCCATTCAGTGGTCATATGGGGATCAGCGCCACAGGACAGCGTATAGCTTGTCATTACTGCTGGCCAGGGATAACGGAAGATATAAAAACGTATGTCAAATGCTGCCCAAAATGCCAATGGGTAGCTCCAAAACATTGGACTGCACCTGCAACTTCAGGGGAGACGCCAATCAAAATAACCCCTTTTGAGAGAGTTTCAGTGGATATTGTGGGACCTCTCACACGTACCAAGAGGAGAAACAGTTACATTCTAACTCTGGTGGACACTTGTTCTATGTGGGGAGATGCAGTAGCCCTGTCATCAATTGACTCAAAACATGTAGCAGAGGCGTTACTTACAATATTCACAAGGTTAGGTTTTCGACACCAGATCTTGACTGATAATGGATCACAGTTCAAGGGGGGGGGGCTAACTGAGGATGTTTTCAGGATCTTTCAGACCAGGCACTTTCACTGTAGTCCGTATCACCCCCAAGGGAACGGGCAGGTGGAAAGGTTCAACGGGACACTTATTTCCATCCTGCAAAAGCTGGCACGTGAAAAACCTGACACATGGGATTAATACTTACCAGCGGCTTTGTTTGCTTATCGGGAAGTCCCACATAATTCAACAGGAATGGCACCGGCAACATTTTTATTCGGCCGGCCAATTAAATGTCCATTGGAAGCCTTATTGAGGACATGGACAGATAAGAAGGCAGAAGAGACTGTAACCTCATCATATCAGTATGTGAACGAGCTGACCACTCGATTAAAAACTGGCTGGAAACTCGCAAATGATAACCTAAGACAAGCCAGGAAGAAGCATGCTGCATATTATAATAGGAAAGCGAAGGATAGGGAGCTTGCTGTGGGGGAGAAGGTGTTTCTTCTGTTACCCGGCAGCAGCAATAAACTTCAGATTCGATGGCAAGGTCCATACACAGTTCTAGAAAAGGTATCTAGAACTAACTACAAGATAGACAAGAAAGGAAAGGAAAAAGTCTATCATGTGAACCTTCTTAAGAAATATCATGATAGAGGAAACCTGGAAGGGGCACATTTAATGACCTTGGCCATAGCCACTGAGATGGAAAATGAACCTCTCACCTCTTACGAATACCCCCTGAAACCCTGTGAAACTCCTGCACAGGTAAAGATCAATAATCATCTGTAAAAAGGGAAGAGGGAGAAGATTCGGAACGTTCTGGAGAATCATACAGACGTGAAAACGGACAAACCGGGGCATACTAACTTGTTGGAATATGACATAAAACTGCTAGACCCAACACCCATCTGTATGAGAGCCTATACTATCCCATTCGCAAAAGAGAAAGCTTTAAAAGAGAAGATATATTATTTGTTACAAGAAGGGATTATTTCTCACAGTGAATCTCCTTATAGCTCCAGTGTGGTATTGTTGAGGAAACCCTCTGTGGAACATAGATTGTGCATAGATTACAGGAAACTGAATGCTGTCACAGAAGGTCAGGTGGATCCACTACCTGATACTAACCAATTGTTTGCCAGATTGAATAAGGCAAAATATTTTTCCAAGGTAGATCTTAGTAAGGGATATTATCAGATTCCAAAGAAGCCTGAGATTTGACCTTATCTGGCCTTTAGCACCTCGGAAGGGCACTATAAGTTCAACATGTTGCCGTTTGGATTGAAGAATGCTCCGAGTGTGTTTTCCAGAATGATGCGAAAACTATTGGATCCCCTGAAAAACCCATGTATTACGAATTTCATGGATGATATCCTCATCGCTACGGAAACATTTGAGGAACACGTAGACTCATTAAACATGTTATTTGACAGACTCAGAGAGGCAAACTTAACTGTTAGACCAACAAAATGTTGTATTGGATGCAAGGAATTGGAATTCTTGGGACATGCTGTACATCAGGGTAGCATGACCCCTGATCCTAAGAAATTGGAGAAATTGCAGAGAGCACCTAGACCAGAGACGAAGAAGGATGTGAGATCCTTTGTCTCACTTTGTGGGTTTTACCAAAAATATATTAAAAATTTTAACTCTGTGTGTGCTCCTCTGACGGATTTAACTCGTAAAGGAAAACCAGATGAAATAGAATGGTCAGCAGATTGTGAGTTGGCATATAATGAGTTAAAGCAAAAACTCACCAGTAAGCCCATATTGAAATTACCTGATTTGAGTCAGGAATTTGTGGTGGGAACTGACGCTAGTAATGTAGGATTGGGAGCCACGTTGTTGCAAAGGGCATCATCACCAGACGGGGAATTGAACCCAGTTGCTTATGCCAGCCGCAAATTGAACAGAGTGGAACAAAACTACTCAACTATTGAAAAAGAATGTTTGGCTTTAGTCTGGGCGATAAAGAAATTCCAGATCTATCTGTATGGTAGGCATTTCGTGGTACAAAGCGATCATCAGCCACTGGTTTTTCTTGCTCTGGCAAAACATGGAAATGCACGATTGTTAAGGTGGTCACTCCTCATTCAACCTTACTCGTTTACCATTGAGTAAATTCCTGGATCGCAGAACGTTGGGGCGGATTTCTTGAATAGGCACCCACCTGCAGGAAACCAGGATCAACCTAAGGCATAGTTGAGTCAATTTGATCGAGATTGTAACACAGATAATAAAGCTGCACTAGTGGATCACGCTTTTTAACAGGGGAGATATGTAGTAAAGTACATCTGTGTGACACCCCGCTCAAATTTACCGCTTGAAAATTAACTAACGTAGTCCTAAAATCTACTAATAACTACAATGTTTGAAATTCGTCTGGAGCAAAGTCAAATTTACCGCTTGAATAATTAACTAACGAACTCCTAAAAGCTATTAATAGCTACAGTATTTGTAATTTGTCAAGGGCAAGGTCAACTCTACCGCCAACATTTTAACTAAAGAATTTGAATTTTTTCTAACACCAAGCGTTAAAAGTTACTACCCCCTTTTAACACACTACCCTTCCCAATATTTATTAACGAACGCCGAAAAATTAACAACCAATAGTATTGTTACCTCGTTTTTGGGTAGAGACAAAAAATCTAAGTTGTAATGGCAAAAATCTAGATTCTGTGATTTTAATCAAAATTAAATAATTTATTTCTCAATAACTAAAGGGAATTAGATTAAAAGGGATATCTTGAATCATAGCGCTGATATTGATTAATATAATACCATAAAGATTTCCCATAATAAAACTATCTTGACGTAGAAATATTTATTTTATTAATATTTTCAGTTGGGAAAAAGCACAATTAATTATAAAAAAATTACACATATGAAAACGGGGACAAATAATTAAAAAAACCCATATAGGAAGATAGAGGACAGTGGTCTGTTTAGTAATCACTTTCAATAGTAAAAATCGACCCATTAATAACCAACATATTGCATAAATACAATTGAGACAGACGAACAAACACACTTCTGAACTGCTCAAGTTTATAACCTATGGGAAAAAGTTAAAATTTCTGGACGCGTTTCTGATTGGTTAAGGGGGGTGAGCATAGGGGCAATAAAATTAACATTTTGCCGGCATAGTCCGCCATTTGAAAAATACTATTTGCCAACTTGAGACCAGCGGGAAAGCATTCGTGACCAAGCTTTCACCGTCTGGACACTAGAGCATTTCTGAACTACCCATTTAATGTTAGTCAAGCTTGTGCATATTGTGATATATTTGGAGAAGACAGACAGGATAAGTGCCTTACAGGATAAGTGCCTTACCTGGGCACTTGAGGGCTCATTCTCATAAATAAAATAACAATCCACAACATAGATTTCCTGACCTGGGGAGGATGTAGAAAACAGATCTTCAAACAATAGTTTAGTTACAAGTTCTAGTATTTAAAAAAGACTGTGAGGTGCCCAAGAAAGTGACATTTGGTGATACAAGTCATGAACACTTTTCAACATATTGATTTCTATACTGTAAAATAAAAACTTTTTCTGAGTTGATACTTCCTGTCCAAAACATTTAGGTACAGGAAGAATAAAACCATATATATATATTTGTATATATATCTAATTCTACAACCAGCCTTACTTCATTATTTGTACTAAGTTAAAGTTCTATTTTACCATTTGTCATACATCATAATAATTGCATTACCCTAGACACTTGCCATACACACCCTCACAGATTCTTTATTCAGGTGAGATCTCGGGAGGTGACAGTTAGGGACCCAGAGACTTTCAACATCATCATCCTTTACTCTGGGAACTTGCATAGTCTGACCTCACCTTGATTGTCTATACACCCTTACTCTGTTCAGAGAAGGGGGTATTGCTCATAAGACCAGTCCCTTACCTGACACTATTCTAGTGTCATCTGACACATCTAATTGTTCAAGGGAACCTATATTCTATACTCTAAAACCTCCTACCACAGATGATATCTTTCGGGATGCGACCATATTCCTTGTGGCGGACATGATCAAGCCAGTCTGCGCTGTCTAATTAGAGTATACATGATTTGAAGGCCAGCAGGTGACGAACACCTCGACATTTGTCACTTTATCTGTCTACGACATGTTGGAGGATACGGCATAGACACCGTAGGTGCAAGGTATTGAGTCTTTATTTTGCTTAGCATTAGTTGCCCATGTCTCGCTGCCATATAGAAATGTGCTGGTGATGCAGGCATTATATGTAGCAGCTTTGTTTTTAATTGTGAGCTTGGAGTTTTCCCAAATACGCGTTGTGAAGAGGGCAAAGGTAGCTTGTCGGTTAGCTTTTCTCTGCTGACTGTTTTCGGCGGTATCGTCTTACTCTTACTTTTTTTTTGCAAAACGGGGGAGGGTGAGGGGGGGGGGGGGGAAACGAAAGGCTTTCTTTATACCGTCGTACATTTGTCTAGTGTTGCCTCTTTGCGCTGCCGTCTAGATGCTCTCGCTGAGATGGTGCCAATAATCACTTGCACAACGTTTTTACAAATGTACAACACTTGTTAAAGAATATAAACCGATGTAGAGAACAGTTGAACTAGATTTCGGTCTAACACAAAATCCTAGAGTATATTTCGCGGTGAAACTCAAACTGTAGTAGAACATCAAATACATCAACCCTCAATCAGGCCGATGATGACATTCAACTGATTAACTCTAAAGCCCACTTTGACAAATTCCTGATCAATTAAATCAGTGTTTCTCAACTTAGGACATGGTATATTTTTATGGGCCACAATAAGTGTCATATTTCTGGTAAAGTACCTATTGTCCAGCTAACATCGACAATGAGGGGGTCATAGAGGAAAATAAGGCCCAGAAGGGGGCCATGAGCGAAACAAACAAAAAGGCTGAGAACCCCTGAATTAAATGGTCAACTATTGCAAAATGAAATTCATTCTAGATAATGGAGTCATATATGGCATTGTTGACCTTATCAGATGCACAGAAATGGACAGTTATACGCAATTGGTGTTGTAAGTAAAATTTGGTGCTAGGGTATATAAAAACCAGCCTCAAATGTTCTTTACAGTGGCAAATGCACGTGTTGACCTGAATTGCGTTCGTTTCTGTAATCGTTACAACGCAGTGGTCAATAATGTTTATGACGCAATTTTTGACCACAGCTCATGTTCCGCGCACGTGAAAGCAACAAAATTGGGGTGAACACTATTCACTGACCACGCAATTGAAGCCCTATAAAAGGATAACGCTACACACAAAAAATTCAATTCATTTTCAAGCAGACATTTATGGCGTCTCTATCGATAAATTTAAGGAACATTGCTATTGGCCGACTGCATGCAGGCGAAAGTCAAAGTCAGGTTGCCAGGCATCTAAACGTGCATCAGAGTACCATCAGTCGACTTTGGCACAGGTTCCAAGCCACTGGCTCAGTTGAAGACCGGCATCGCAGTGGACGACCCAGAGTGACAACAGCAGCGGAGGATCGCTTTATTCGGCTTCGTCACCTCAGAGACAGGTTTACAACAGCTTCGTCAACTGCCCAGTCATTGCCTGCAGGACGTCATGTGTCTGATCAAACTGTCTGGAATAGACTGCATGACGCTGGACTTTGGGCACAACGACCTCACCGAGGACCTGTCCTTACGCGCCGCCATCGCCAAAATCGACTGCTTTGGGCTAACCAGCATCGTCCATGGGCAGCTGACAATCAATGGAGACGTGTCTGGTTTAGTGACGAATCTTTCTTGTTGTTGCAGCGTCATGATATACGGCGTAGGGTCTACCGTAGGCGAAATGAACGTTTTGCCCAAAATTGCGTTGATGAAGCTCCGCCGCACGGTGGTGGAGGTGCGATGGTGTGGGGAATGATCAGTTACAACGGAAGGAGTCAATTGGTGCACATTGAAAGAGGCTTGAATGCGCAACGATACGTCAATGAAATTCTTCGACCCCATGTCCTTCCACTTTTGGCTGCCCAAAGGTCTGTGTTTCAACAGGACAACGCCAGACCCCATTGTGCACGGTTGACCACGCAGTTCCTGACCGCCAACAACATTCTCACCCTTCCCTGGCCATCCCTGTCTCCAGACATGAGTCCGATTGAGCACCTGTGAGATGAGCTGCATAGACGTGTTTGTCGCCGAGACGTTGCTCCAGCCAATCGTCGTGATCTGTTCCAGGCACTCCAGGAAGAGTGGGCAGCCATCCCACAGGCCCACATCAGACGTCTGATCGCATCCATGCCCAGGAGATGCCAGTCGCTGATCGATGCAAGAGGAGGCCACACACCATACTAACGGGAAAGCCCGTGCGCCAAAAAACTCTAATGACCCAGATGCAAAACAACTGTCAAATGATTGGTTGAACCCTAAGGTATTCTTGTGTGCAATTTGAACAATTAACTCATTAAATTTAAAAAAATTATTGAATGTCAAAATTATGGCAATTTGTGTGCCTTCAGTAGCTATGCGTTTCTTTTTTTGAACAGTATATATATATATATGCAAACATACATGACTGCAGGTAACTTTTATTATCATCATCATATTTGGAGCGTCTGATTATCAGAATGTTTAGAGCGCTGGCCTCTCGCTGCAATGGTGCCTTGTTCGTAAAACATCGGTGTGTTCAGCTGTAAACGGGTACCTGACTCTTGAGTTTTCGAAGGCAAATGCACCTAGGAAGAGAACTGGTGAACCTACCTCTTGAGGATGGACCAAGTAAAGTAGAGTCTCCAACACTACACTACGGCAGTATCTCTTATGGGATTACTTTTACTTTTGTATCAATACATTGGCTACGATATCTGGGTTTAATATCTATTGAGCAGTATCTATTATTGGAATTCGCGCAAGAGAAATCAGTGTTCCCTTTAATTTGTAATGGCCTGTGTGCACCAAGATTTTCAAGTTGCGCAATTTTTTTCCCAGTGACAAAAACTTGTGCACTCTAAAAATCGTGTTTGTTTCATTATTATCACACTTTATTGGAACTAGATCTTGTGTGCGCAACTGAATTTCCTATGTGAGCTAATTTCATAACCTATGGGCGCATGCCTTGCGCACTGGTTAAGGTGAACATTGTAAGAGAATGTTTTAGTTGCACGTGTGGTCTGCGATTTGTAATACAGCTATTTTTACAATACGTCAGGGGAAACAACTACTTCTTTATCAGTTGTGCTTAATAAATATAGAATTCCCTCTCTTACATAAAAATGACTTGCGCAATTAGTAAGTATGAAATTTCAAGCAATCCCCACGTATTTTGATAAATTTCGTTAAAACCATGCGACTAAAATAGACGTGTCAACGAAGAATTACAACGTTTGCAATGTAATAACCGAGGTCTGATCAAATGTATTCCAAACTTGAACAAAAAGAATCATGTTAGTAAAAGGAAATAAACAAGGAGAGGGGTATGATGGAGGGGAATACTGGCACACACACACACACTCACACATTCACAATAGAAAAGGGTTGACTATTTGAAGAACACTTTTACTAGCAAGTCTACATCACTTACAAGAAACATTGCCTCATAGCAGTCTCTTTCATCTGGTGGTACTCAGAGGATCATCTTATGGCAGCGAAAGACATTGATAGTTTCTTGTATTCTAATCTATTTTAATGTTCTATTTTAATGTTTAATAATTATGATAGGTTCTAAAAACAGAGGAAAACACTGAGAGACAAGTTATTTTCTTCACAGACGCACTGTCAGTAGTTACAATGCAGAGGAGCCAGAATCAAGTAGAACTAGATGACCGAAGAGGTGTGCTCCACAAACTATGTCAACCATTCAAAAGGGTTGTGATACAATGGATCCAAACTCATTGTAGCATTCCCGGAAAAGAAGAAGCGGAAAGGTTGGGAAAGGAAGGTAGAAAGCTACCTCAACCTGATACAAGCATAACTTTCGAAGAGGCTAAGAGTTTTATTAGAACCCGATACAGAAACAAATGGAATACATAGCATCCAGGAAACACACACAATGGTGCATCGTATCAGCTCAGCAGAAGAGAGCAAGTGATAATCTTTAGATTCCGCACAGGCCACAACAGATAGGGATATCACCTATTCAACAAGCTAAAGATAGGAACTACCTGTGGGTGTAACTGTCTCTCTTTGATCCCTAGCCGCCGACCGTCAAAGCAGTCAGTGGCCATCACGCCTAGTGGCGTCTTGTAGGGCAACAACAAATTGATTCCACTTTGCTCGGTCGGCGGCCATTCTTCGTACAGTGCCCCAACTATGGTTCACCCTTTGCACCTCAGCCTCCACAATCCTCTGCCAGGTAGTTTTTGGTCGGCCTCTCTTTGGTTTTCCTTCAGGGGTCCAAAGCATAGCTGTTCTTGTGATGGCATCGGGGTCTCTTCTGAGGACATGGTGTGACTGTGGCACCGATAAAATGACTGCTGAACATCTGCTTCAAAGATGCCCAACGTATGAGCAACATAGAAAGCACATATGGCCGTCACCATTACCATTCATGGGAAAACTCTATAGAGATACAAAGAGCCTCAAGCTGACAACTGCTTTCTTTGATAATATTCAAGCAGACGTCCGGTGTGTTCGAAGAAGAAAAAAAAAATCTATTTTGAAAATCATTGTCATAACAAATAAGATACTAAAAGATGTTAAGAAATTCAAAAACTACGAGAATGGTTTCAATAAAAACATGTTGGACATGTCAAATGAGAATCGTCACGTCTACAACAGAATAAGTAATTAAGGTCAACAGAAAGTGTAGTTCACTTAATATCTTCTTCTTCTTTTTTGATCCATAACCACCAACCGTCAAAGCAGTCAGCGGCCATCACGCCTGGTGGCGTCTTGTAGGGCAGCAACAAATTGATTCCACTTTGCTCGGTCGGCGGCCATCCTTCGTACAGTGCCCCAACTGTGGTTCATTCTTTGCATCTCAGCTTCCACAGTTCTCCGCCAAGTTGTTTTTGGTCGGCCTCTCTTTCGCTTTCCCTCGGGGGTCCATAGCATAGCTGTTCTTTTGATGGTATCAGGGTCCCTTCTGAGGACGTGGCTAACCCAATTCCAGTGTCTGCCAGCTATGATGGTGTGCATGTCCTCCTGGTTACTCCGAATAAGTAGTTCTTGGTTGCTGATGGTGTTTGGCCAAAAGATTCGGAGAATTTTCCTTAGGCAGATTGTGTGGAAGGAGGACAGTTTCGACATTTCCTTCTCTGTTACTCTCCAACATTCTGCACCATAGAGAAGCACAGAAAGTACACAGCTCTCATACAGTCTTAATTTGGTGTTTGTGCTGTACTGGGAAGACTTCCAAATGTTGTTGAGAACAGCAAAGGCTGTTCTCGCTTTATTCATTCTGTTGTTAATGTCCTTGCTTGTTCCGCCGTCAGGTGTTACTATGCTTCCTAGGTAAGTAAATGTGTCTGTCTGTTCTAACTTCTGCTTCCTTACTGTTATTGGCTCAGGATTGCCCACATTTAGTGTCATGACCTCTGTCTTCTTCAAATTGATGTTCAGGCCAACCTGCTAGCAGTACTTATTCAGTCTATCGGTTTTGTCTTGAATGTGTTGATGTGAATGCGCGAGTAGTGCAATGTCATCTGAATATTCCAAATCTTCGAGCGTAGAAAACGTTGTCCATCTAATTCCTCTTGGACTGCCCTCTGTTGTCTGGCGCATCACCCAATCTATGACTGTCAAAAATAATGTTGTTGATAAGGGGCATCCCTGTCGTACTCCTGTTTTCACTTCGAAAGTTACATTACTCGATCCAACACTGCACGTAAAGTTAGAATAGAGGCTTTTTATAATGGAAACAATGCGGCTGGGAATTCCATAAGCCCTCAGAAATTTCCATAGGCTGTCCCTGTGTATGCTATCGAAAGCCTTTTCAAAATCAACAAAGTTAATGTACAGCTGTCTTTGCCATTCTGAGCACTGCTCTATAATGTTCCTGAGGGTAAATATATGATCTGCACATCTTCTGTTCTTTTTGAAGCCCGCTTGTTCTTTCCTCAGTTTATGGTCAACTGCTTTTGAAATTCTCTGGATGATTATCCTGCCTAGTATTTTGCTGGGAACTGAGAGGAGGGTAATTCCTCTCCAGTTGTTGCAGTCTGCAAGGTCGCCCTTCTTGGGCAATTTGACAATTATTCCTTTACTCCACACTGTTGGTGTTGTCTCAGTTTCCCAGACTTGTGCAAATAGTTGTTCTAATAGTTCTGCTGCTAGTTCAGGGTCTGTCTTTAATACCTCAGCATTTAGATTGTCGTGCCCAGGCGCTTTTCCATTTTTTAGCCCTTTAATAGCTGTGATAATTTCTTCTTTTCGTGGAATGTCTGTATTTACGTCTAAGTCGCTTACAGCTTCAGGAACATTCAGCTGAGTCTCTGGTGGTTCCTTATTCAGTGTTTCTCTGAAGTGCTCTGCCCATCTTGTTTCCTGCCCCTGTTCTGTGGTGATGAGATTTCCTTGCTTGTCTCTTACTAACGTTATGTTGTTTGCACCTCGTTTTCCACTGATAGCTTTAGTTATTTTATAAACTGTGCTTTGTTCATTTCTCAGTGCTGCCTCTTCTGCCTGTCTTGCAAGGTCATCCAGAAATGTCCTTTTGTTAGCACGGGTTTGACGTTTTACTTCCTTGTCCAGCTGACTGTACTGTTCACTATATATTGCCTTTAACCTGGGAGACTTAGCTTCTGTTTTCTTTCTTTTCATTTCCTTTCTCTTCGCTATTGTGTTTAGTGTTTCTGGTGTTATCCAGTCTTGTCTCTTTCTTTCCTGGAGTCCCAAGCATGACTTGCTGCTTTCTTTGTATATTGTTGAGATGGTGTTGAATTTCTGGTCGACATCGTCGGTCTCTGTTCTTTCCTGGCTTTTGGTAATCAGATATCGTCTCTTTACGTTGACCACGAACGCTTTTCTGGTGAGGGGGTCCTTAAGTTTCGTGATGTTATATCTTTTCTGTTTGACTGCAACTGGTCCAGCAGCTCTGAGTTTCACCTTCAGTCTTGCTACTACTAGGTGATGATCACTTCCCACATCTGCACCTCTTCTTACTTTCACGTCTTGTAGTGCATGTCTCCATCTGCCATTGATCATTATGTGATCTATCTGGTTTTTGTCTCGTCCGTTTGGTGATTCCCATGTTAACTTGTGCACTTCTTTGTGTTGAAAAAGTGTTCCTCCAATGACCAGGTTGTTAATACTGCAGAAGCTTATTAATTTGTACCAATTCTCATTTACTGTTCCACTGCCGCATTTCCCCATTACTCTTTCGTTATAATTATTGTGTGTTCCAACTTTCGCATTTAGGTCTCCCATTACTATAATAAGATCATACCTGGGTACAGTTTCCATTTCCTTTTGTACCTGTTGATAGAACTCGTCCTTGATCTCTTCATCGCTGTCGTTTCTTGGTGCATAGCATTGTATAATTGTGGTGTTGGTGAATCTCCCTCTCAGTCTTGCTCTTATTAGCCTGTTGTTAATGGGTTTCCATTCCAGTAGAGACCTTTCCATTCCTTTCTTCAGGATAATGGCTACACCTTCGTTGTGCTGACCATCCTCTCTACCAGAATAAAGTACTGTTTCCCCTGTAGCTGTTTTTATTCTCCCCATCCCTGTCCATCTGCTCTCGCTTATTCCCAGGATATGTAATTTGTAATTCCTCATCTCTGCTGTGATCTGTCTCAGCTTTCCTGCCTCATTCATAGTTCTGACATTCCAAAAACCAATTCTGGTTTCGTGTTTTGCGGTCTGGGCATCCGTTTTCATGCCAGTGGCTTCCTTTCGGCTTTCACCACTGTCAGTCATGCGAGCCTGAGACTCCGGATGTCCGTCCCGCATCAAAGTTTTTTCATTTATTGCTGTTTCCGTAACATGTGCGATTTTTTTTACACAGACAGGGGTGTCGGCCCTGTGCTAAAACCCCCAACCTGGAGGACCAGGGTACCAGCTTTTGTCTGGCCCCTACCCACGCAGACCAGTCCAGCTTGGTTGAACCTACCAGGAGTAAAACTCCCACTGGCATAGCTCTGGGGATTGTCAGGGTACACAAGCTGCCATACCGCTACAAGGTATAGGTACCATTGATGTCAGTCAATTAATATCCGTATCAACAATATGACACGAGCCACAGAGTTGAAATAACACGGTAAGCGTGTTCACAGAGGACGGTAACATTGACAGTGAAAACTGTTCATTCTTTGGTTTTAGTAATCATGGTAACTATAAAGGAAAGCCATAAAGCTTCTAGCAGATGGAAAAACTGATGACCAAATATGCAATCCAGCAGTGGCAATCTGTTTCGTGTAGGTTGATTTAGATAATGATTAGATGAAAGTGTCGATAGTTCGGTAATCGTCTCCAGAACTGCAAATACTGTGGAAACCACTGGGCACGAGGAGGATGTTAGAACAAGGTAAGATCTACGCCACCATCCTCACAACTAAATAACAATAGACTTAGATCATTAGTTCAATAAATGCACAGCTATATAGACATTTGACTCGAAATTATAACCCCAAACCCCCCCCCCCCCCCCAGACTTGTGAGGTCAGGATAAACAGATGTGTGACGTGATGTAATGACACCAAGGTTTAACTCTCATCATCATCAGTCGCCATCTCCACAACGAAGGTTGGCTGTAATGGATCTCCAACGTCTTCTGTCTCTTGTCTTGGTGGTGCACTCTGATAGACTCTTTCCTGTCCATCTCTTGATGTTATCTTCCCACTTATAGCGCTGTCTTCCCCTTGCACGTTTGCCTTCAACTCTCCCTTCTGTTATGGTCTTCTGCAAGGTGTTATGCCTTTTCATGTGGCCAAAGTATTTTAGCTGCCGAACTGTGACCTCCCTCATTAGTTCTCTTTTCATACCTAGATTTTCTAGGACCTCCTTATTTGTTTTCATCTCTTTCCATGAGATACGCCCCATTCTTCTATATATACACATTTCAAGAGCCTCAATTCTTTATTCCAAATGCTTATTCATCGTCCATGTTTCTGCGCCATACAGAAATGCAGAATATACATAACACTTTAGGATTCTCAGTTTCAATTTGTGAGATAACTGTTTGGATGTCAGTATATGTTTCATGTTGTTGAATGTAGCTTTGGCCATTCCTATTCTCTTCTTGATTTCTGTTTTACATCTGCTATCTTCTGTTATTATATGACCAAGATTGTGGTAAAGTGGGATGATATAAATATTTATAGGGACTTAGTGTACTGACTGAGATCAGCTGTGAAGGTATCTGTATCTAATATGTGTAGTGTTTTACAGATAACCTTACTTACTGCCACATATTTATATCTCAGTCAGAATTATTCTGGAATATTGTGTTGGCAACGTTATATGTCTAGGGTTATGCAAATGATGAAGTGTAAGTCACCACAACAACAACAGATAAACAATTTAATTATTCCACCACACTTGACAATATTGTGACACTCACAAACAGTCAACACTCTAGAAGACTATCTTAAAAGATTCAATGATAAATTTCAGATATGTACATATGTATTGATTTTCTCTACAATAGTGATCCTGATTCAACTACACAGTGAACCAGGCAATATAATAACATGTAATTTCAAATATTATGTACACAGATATAAATGTGGTCTTTGCATTGACATACCATATTAGTATTCTATGTGTGTGAGTTGTGATGTGGTAATAGGAGGTAATACTGGTTTTGTTCGTCAAGATAGATTTTTATTAGACATCATGACTGCATGTGCTTGTGTATGTTGGAACTAGTATTGGAGATGGTCTCAGTTCCGAACATTAAAACAATTAATTGCCCCTCTTTAATTAAGTTAGTGTCATTTACGAGGGGTACATAGTGTTGAGCTCTTTTGGCCACAGTGGGCTTAACTTTCGTGATGGCGGCAGGCAAGGACTCCTCTGCTCGACTATTCACTGTTTCTGAAGACACCTCACTGGTTACTATAGGGACCCAAGAGTATGCTGTCAGCCTCTGGATTCAGCAAACGCTCAGACCAGGTGCGGCTTCAATACTAGGACCACAGTCCCACAATTCATGGAAATAAACACAGATACGTTGACTAGCAATGAATTCTGGCACAAATACTGGCACAAATTCCCATCTGCTTATGTTCCAGGCTTTTATTTAGCAAAAATACGAGCTGGCTTCAACGCACTGTTGCTTTATCAAGCTTATTTGAACTAGTGGTCTCGAACTAATGCTATCAATTAACTATATTAACCGACCTAAGCAATCAGGCCATCTCTACCCAATCGTTTGAAAAAAGTACTCTTACTTCCGTCTCCCTTGACAACAAAAGATAGCATTTATAGTCCGACTAATCGTGTTTAGCCTTACATATCATTCCATCCAATCAATTCAAATGTAACTTGTGGCCTATTTCCGTACAATGGTGGTTTAAAATTCTTTCACTGAGCGATTCTGATGTTTTTGGGGCTGTCTGACACCCTCACTATTTTCTTTTGCCTATAATTTATTAATTCCTGGACTATTTGCGTAACACTTAACATATTCTTTGTTAGCAAGTCTTAAGGAATCCAAATATATAAGTTTAATGGAGCTAAGTGGCTGCGTTCAAAATATGTATTTTCTAGGATAGTCGTGTAGTTGTTTTTTTTTTATGTTAGAACCGCCACCTGTCCTGCTGTACTGTCAGACTAATGTCAGGATTTCGGACATAAAACAGTAGAATGTCAGGTTTCCCCAATAAGCGTTTTTCAGGTTTTAAAACCTAACTCTGGGAAGGGTAGTGTTTTTATCACTGTCCGTCTGAAATAAAGTTAGTGCATGTGGCCTTACACGCGTGTTAGGGGTGGCATTAATATAGCGAGACGCGTGTTTAGTGTTGCTTGTGTTGCTGCCTTCAGCCCTCCCTTCTTTCTATCTGAGTCCATCTGTTCGTTCGTTTTGGTAACGTAGTATAATTAATGTTAGGATTAATTTAGGTCATTACGCAGTGTGCCTCTCAATGTTTTTCTTAGAAATGCAATACCCGTTTTAATGTGTTGTGGAAACGCTTGTATTTATGCAGTGGCTTATATTTAACGTGGAAACGTTACAATTTGCAGACGAAGCATAAAACAAAGGGGATTTCGAGTACTGTCATTGTGACAGCACTGTTCTTTACCATTCTTCTTCCTTTTATAGAATTTATTTGTTAGGCTTTACATTTGCTTTTAATTTATATATGTGGATTAGAATTTCTCACGACAAATCCTCCCCACTTAAAACAGACGTTATATGTCAGTCTATAATTCTATATACACATAGAGAAATTTATTATTATTTCTGGGGCTTACGGTGATTCTCATCACACGGATGGCGGCTTAAAAAATCCGCTCCCAGATTTGTTTTTCCACTTATATACTCTATGCAAAACTCATAGGGCTGGATCAATAAAGACCAACGGAGTAAACGAGAGTTCTCATGCCTAGCCTGTGCCAGAAACGACAAAGGTTTGTGATCCGTTTGCAACTTAAGTGCCTTCCCATACAGATAAATATTGAATTTCTTTATCGCCCATATTACTGCAAGACATTCTTTTTCGCTAGTTGAGTAGTTGGTTTCAGCTTTATTCAACTTTCTGCTAGCATATGCCACTGGGCTTAGTTCCCCATCCAATGCATCTGATTTCTGTAGCAGAGTTGCACCTAACCCAATATTACTGGCATCAGTCCTTACTACAAATTCCTGACTTAAGTCAGGTAGTTTCAAAATAGGTTTACTTGTGAGCTTTTCCTTCAATTCTTGGTAAGCCATTTCACATTGTGGTGTCCATGTAATTCGATCTGGGTGTCCTTTACGTGTCAACTCCGTTAACGGTGCACATATGGAATTAAAGTTTTTGATATATTTTTGGTAGAAACCACATAATGAGACAAAGGATCTCACGTCTTTCTTGGTTTGTGGCCTCGGGGCTTTCTTTAGTTTCTCTAAATTTTTTGGGTCAGGGGTCATGTTTCCCTGATAAACTGTGTGTCCCAAAAATTCCAATTCTTTACATCCAACGCAACATTTGGTTGGTCGGGCTGTTAAATTCGCTTCCCTAAGTCATTAAACAGCATGTTCAGAGAGTCAATGTGTTCGTCAAATGTTTCTGTTGCTATAAGGATATCATCCATGAAATTTGTAATGCATGGGTTATTCAGAGGGTCCAATAATTTTCTCATCATTCTAGAGAATACACTAGGTGCATTCTTCAATCCAAATGGCAATCTGTTAAACTCATAGTGTCCTTCTGAGGTACTAAAAGCTAGGTATGGTCTAACCTCAGGCTTTACTGGAATCTGATAGTATCCTTTACTCAGATCCACTTTAGAGAAATATTTAGCTTTATTTAGTCTGGCAAACAACTGATTTGTATCCGGCAATGGATCCACCTGTCCTTCTGTAATAGCATTCAGTCTCCTGTAATCTATACAGAGTCTATGTTCTCCAGAGGGTTTCCTTAAAAGTACAACACTGGAACTATACGAGGATTCACTGTGTGAAATAATTCCTTCCTTCAACAAATAGTCTATCTCTTCCTTCAAAGCTTTCTCCTTAGCAAAAGGAATCGAATAAGGCTTCATACAGACAGGTGTGGGGTCTATCAGTTTCATATCATATTCCAATAAGTTTGTATGCCCCGGTCGGTCTGTTAACACCTCTGTATGATTATCTAGAACCTGTTGCACTCTCTCTTTCGGATTTTCCGTTAAATGTGTACTGATTTTCACCTGTGCCGCTGTCTCACAGGGGTGTAATGGATATTCAAATGATGAAAGTGGTTCCTTCTTCATCTCCATTGCAATGGACAAGGTTAGCAAGTGTGTCTCTTCCTGATGTTCTCTTTCCAAATATTTCTTCAGGAGATTCACATGATAGATTTTTCCTTTCCCCTTCTTATCTATCTTATAATTGGTTCTAGACACCTTCTCTAGAACTGTATATGGACCTTGCCATCCAATTTGTAACTTATTCTGATTTCCGGGCAAAAGAAGCAGTACCTTCTCTCCCACAGCCAAATTTCTGTCTTTAGCTTTCCTGTTATAATAGGCAGCATGTTTCTTCCTGGCTTGTTTCAAATTTTCATTGGCAAGTTTCCAGCCAGTTTTTAAACGAGTGGTCAGCTCATTCACATATTGGTATGAAGAGATAATATTTTCCTCTGCCTTTTCATCCGTCCACGTTCGTAACAGAGCTACATATGGACCTTTAATTTTGTGGACCTATTTGTCCATGCACCGGTATGGTCTCTTCCACTAGAAGCGCTATAGTGATGATTTTTCTTCCCAGAATTATCATGCACAAAACGACCGCTACCAATTTTTTTCCTGGGGCTGTCTCCCCACTTAAAATTCTTGATGAGAGATGTCCTCTCTACATCCTCTTCCTCCAGTTTGTTTAAGTCCGATTGAGGGATTTTCGGCTTATCCTGGGGTAAGACATCTTTTTGCACTTTCTGCATAGTGGCCATTGTAAAACAGTTAAGTGAAGCTTGTCCGTGAAAAGGGGCTTCCCATTCCCTTTGGTCCACCTTATCAAATTTATATCTCTTTGTATTTTCAGGCCTTCTTTTGCCCCTTGGCGTGTCCAGGTCCTGATCAATGTTCCCACTTGTGGGTGTTCCCTCATGTGCTATGCTACACCTTTCTACAAAATTCTCAATGTCCCATCTTGCCTTGGGCCAATAATAATTGTGAGCCACCTTTTGGATGATGGTACCTATTTTCTCATGGTCCCCATCTGGTTTCACATGTAGGCTCCTTATTAAGTCTGCCCTATATCTTTTAGGAAGTACCAGCTGTCCCTGACCTTTGGATCTAGCTCCAGTCTTCCTACACATCAACTTGTTTTTCATGTAAAAATCTCCCTTGCCTAGAGTTGTATGATAAGTTGACAATTTCCTGAAACAAGGCTTGAGGGTCTTATCCCCAGCCTGTGCCTTCCTCATCTCTTCTGGAGTGGTATTCAACATAATCCCATCCTCCTGTCTTGAGGTCGACCTGACCTGAAGGGTGGCCATATACACAGGTTTCCTTCTACAATGGTCAGTGTCATGATTGTCCATCTGACAATTTTTACACCACCTTTTCCCTTGGTTGAAGGATTTTCTTTCATCATATTTCCTTTCATCGAATTGTGGGTTTTTATTTTTATTTTCATACCGTGGCCTATCAAATTGGTGCTTACCTTTGTTTTGATCCCTATGATCAAATTTATTAAAGTTCTGTGGTGCCCTAAAATTATCCACCTGTTTCTTTTTATTACCTGATACTTCTGCTTGGGCCGCTTGATACCTTTCTGCAACATTTAGCAACTCACCCAGTCTCTCTGCACCTTGTTCCATGAGAAACTTTCTCAGGTCTGGAGCCATGGACTCTCTTAATTGTTCTATAAGGATCATTTCCTTAAGATCTTGGGTTTTCCCCAGAGAAGTCCATTTCTCCAAGTATGTCTCTATCCGTGCAGAGAACTGGTGATAGGTTTCACCTGACAGTAGTTTAGCATTCCTAAATTTTTTTCTGTAAAATTCTGCGTTCTTCTCATATCTTAACAAAAGAGCCTGCTTTAGCATGTCATAATTTTCCTGATCATCTCTGTGCATTTTGGCAAAAACTTCATAAGCTGCCCCACGAAGTCCTTGAGATAACTTTAAGCTCCACCTTTCTCTCTCTAACCCATATGTGGTAGCTAATAATTCGTATCTATTTATATAGCTCTCAATATCATCGTCTTTCTCAACAAAATGATCTAAATGAAAGTTCATAGCTGAGGTTGAGGCTCCCTGAGTAACCGTAGCATCAGAGGCAAAGGGACTGGCACCATTTTCAGGAGCATGGCCTTGAAACTCCAACTCCCTTAGTCGTAACTCATGTTCCCTTTGTAATCTTTTATCTTCTGCTTCCCTTTCTGCAGCTAATCTCTTCTCTTCCCTTTCTGCAGCTAATTTCTTCTCTTCCCTTTCTGCAGCCAATCGCTTGTCTTCTCTTTCTGCCTCCAATGCTTTAGCCTCTTTGTCAGCCTCAATCTGCAACCTCTTAGCCTCAGCCTCAATCTGCAACCTCTTAATTTCTTTTTCAGCCTCTAACCTTCTTTCGGCCTCAAACCTTCTTTCTTCGCGTTCAATAAATTTGTCACATTCAGTAGTGACATAGGTAATCATAACTTGCCCATCTAATCCCAACTCTTTTGCAGTCTGTACAGCCGCAGATCGAAATTTGGCCAGGTCCGCCATTTTATATCAGGTAATTAAATAAAATATCTAACTAAACAATATAATCTGTAATTATATATCCAATAGACAAAACAGGCACCAAGAGCTCAACCTTATTTAATTCCACCCAAGGATACCTTTTAACTTTTTATATTCCCTGAAGTGAATTACCCCCAATATTTATACTAGTAAGAGATTCAAAATCCCGGACCGGACCCCAATATATGTGGTAAAGTGGGATGATATAAATATTTATAGGGACTTAGTGTACTGACTGAGATCAGCTGTGAAGGTATCTGTATCTAATATGTGTAGTGTTTTACAGATAACCTTACTTACTGCCACATATTTATATCTCAGTCAGAATTATTCTGGAATATTGTGTTGGCAACGTTATATGTCTAGGGTTATGCAAATGATGAAGTGTAAGTCACCATAACAACAACAGATAAACAATTTAATTATTCCACCACACTTGACAATATTGTGACACTCACAAACAGTCAACACTCTAGAAGACTATCTTAAAAGATTCAATGATAAATTTCAGATATGTACATATGTATTGATTTTCTCTACAATAGTGATCCTGATTCAACTACACAGTGAACCAGGCAATATAATAACATGTAATTTCAAATATTATGTACACAGATATAAATGTGGTCTTTGCATTGACATACCATATTAGTATTCTATGTGTGTGAGTTGTGATGTGGTAATAGGAGGTAATACTGGTTTTGTTCGTCAAGATAGATTCTTATTAGACATCATGACTGCATGTGCTTGTGTATGTTGGAACTAGTATTGGAGATGGTCTCAGTTCCGAACATTAAAACAATTAATTGCCCCTCTTTAATTAAGTTAGTGTCATTTACGAGGGGTACATAGTGTTGAGCTCTTTTGGCCACAGTGGGCTTAACTTTCGTGATGGCGGCAGGCAAGGACTCCTCTGCTCGACTATTCACTGTTTCTGAAGACACCTCACTGGTTACTATAGGGACCCAAGAGTATGCTGTCAGCCTCTGGATTCAGCAAACGCTCAGACCAGGTGCGGCTTCAATACTAGGACCACAGTCCCACAATTCATGGAAATAAACACAGATACGTTGACTAGCAATGAATTCTGGCACAAATACTGGCACAAATTCCCATCTGCTTATGTTCCAGGCTTTTATTTAGCAAAAATACGAGCTGGCTTCAACGCACTGTTGCTTTATCAAGCTTATTTGAACTAGTGGTCTCGAACTAACGCTATCAATTAACTATATTAACCGACCTAACCAATCAGGCCATCTCTACCCAATCGTTTGAAAAAAAGTACTCTTACTTCCGTCTCCCTTGACAACAAAAGATAGCATTTATAGTCCGACTAATCGTGTTTAGCCTTACATATCATTCCATCCAATCAATTCAAATGTAACTTGTGGCCTATTTCCGTACAATGGTGGTTTAAAATTCTTTCACTGAGCGATTCTGATGTTTTTGGGGCTGTCTGACACCCTCACTATTTTCTTTTGCCTATAATTTATTAATTCCTGGACTATTTGCGTAACACTTAACATATTCTTTGTTAGCAAGTCTTAAGGAATCCAAATATATAAGTTTAATGGAGCTAAGTGGCTGCGTTCAAAATATGTATTTTCTAGGATAGTCGTGTAGTGGTTTTTTTTTATATGTTAGAACCGCCACCTGTCCTGCTGTACTGTCAGACTAATGTCAGGATTTCGGACATAAAACAGTAGAATGTCAGGTTTCCCCAATAAGCGTTTTTCAGGTTTTAAAACCTAACTCTGGGAAGGGTAGTGTTTTTATCACTGTCCGTCTGAAATAAAGTTAGTGCATGTGGCCTTACACGCGTGTTAGGGGTGGCATTAATATAGCGAGACGCGTGTTTAGTGTTGCTTGTGTTGCTGCCTTCAGCCCTCCCTTCTTTCTGAGTCCATCTGTTCGTTCGTTTTGGTAACGTAGTATAATTAATGTTAGGATTAATTTAGGTCATTACGCAGTGTGCCTCTCAATGTTTTTCTTAGAAATGCAATACCCGTTTTAATGTGTTGTGGAAACGCTTGTATTTATGCAGTGGCTTATATTTAACGTGGAAACGTTACAATTTGCAGACGAAGCATAAAACAAAGGGGATTTCGAGTACTGTCATTGTGACAGCACTGTTCTTTACCATTCTTCTTCCTTTTATAGAATTTATTTGTTAGGCTTTACATTTACTTTTAATTTATATATGTGGATTAGAATTTCTCACGACAAAGATATACGTAGCTCTTGACTTGTTCCAGGATTTTCCCATTTACGCTTATATTTAATGTGGGTTTATCGTATGTTTTCCTAATTATCATAGTTTTTGTTTTCTCAATATTAATGTCGAGTCCCATATTCATGACTTATACTGTTCACTTGCTTCACTAGTTCTTGTAACTCCTGTTCGCTTTCAGCTAACAGTATCATCTGCATATCTAAGGTTGTTTATTGACCTTCCACTGATGTTCAGTCCTGGTATTTCCTGTATCTGTTTGAAAGTTTTTTCGGTGTATAAATTAAATAGGCAGGTTCTTTGGGCAATGTTATGAAAACTGATGTATTCATGTCGTGTGGTATATATCCTGTATTGTATATATCGTTGCATATTTCTGTGATTGTATCTATACCAAAGCTCTCCAGAGCTTCTATCATTTCCATTTTTATGTTATCCATGCCTGCTGATTTTCCTTTTTGTATCATATGAATGGCATTCTCTACTTCTGATCTGAGAATGTTTGGGCCTTCATACACAATTTTCACTAAAGTTACATTTTGACGTCCTTGAGACTAAAAATGCAGAAAAACATTACATGTGGACTAGGGGCAGGATAGGAGGGTAGAAGCTAAAAATAACTTAGCATAGAATCTTAGAAGTAGGGGGAGACAAAATTTGTGTAGTTTTTTCTTGTAGTTAGTCCAAAAAACAAGTGTAATTTTGGGAAAAGCCAAGTTGGGACGGACAGACCGACATAAAATATTACACACTAGACAGAAACTGGACCTAAATTTGAGTTTGTAGTTTAAATATTTGTAAAGTAGAGGGGAAGTCCGCTGATTGGACAGAAGCTTTCATATTATAGAAAGAAAGACGCCCGCTAGTGCCATTTTTAAAAGACTGTCCATAGACACAGTTCGTTAATGCTAGAAGAGTGATTTTCAAGAGATATTATATATTATCAGTGGGACGCCATAATCTAGCCAGCAGCTCAGCTGAGTTTTGCTAGTACAACGTAACTGTGTTTTCAATTTTGAATTGTGGTAAGGGGAAAAATTCATTAACCCTTTTATTTAACATTTAATATTTTGAGTGATTGATACTGCCATATCATGAAAAATGATTACGACAAGTGAGTGCTTATTCTAGGTCCTCAGCGACAGTCCAGGGCCTAGAGGCAAATAAATAATATAGGAAAACATATCTAAGACTATAGAAGACAGATCTATATTTGAGATCAGTGGGAACATATCACCCACCTTATTGGATGGAAGAGGAGACTATTGAACATATTTCGGATGCAATGCAGTCATTGGAAACTGGTACTATTTGATACCACCTGGGTGAGATGTGCTGAGTTGGTCAGAGAGATCTGACCCGATCTTTGTAATTTTTGCTTTGCTTTGTTGTGTGTAAAATTGGTGCAGTAGGCAGTGTGTTGACACATGGCACAAATTTTGGTTTCAGAGTTTCTGGTCTGGCACTGTGCTAGTGCCAGATGCTTGAAGAGGTCCAAGAGGGATGCCTAAGAATCCTATCATTTTACTCCAGCACTTGTGAGGAATGGGCCACGTGAATTTTTTACTGCATCGTCACAGGCCAGATAAGTGAATACATGGCCTGCTGTAGATTCATTAAACTGTTTCCACAAATAAATAAATAAACCAAATCCTGGTTGATAAAAACTATATTTCAGTACTATATTTTAAGGACAATGAACATTGTAAACAGAGATCGGGCATGATGACATCACCCCGACTAGACATCCAGTGCTAGTTTTCCAAAGACACTGTAGTTAGTGTTAATATTAACCAATGTAAACATATATCTATGTACAAAATTTTCATTTGATTATTTAATATATATATATGCCCTTTTATTGATAAATACATATTGTTTCACACGTCCTGACCATAAGAAAATTTGGTTCAGGACTAAATAAATTCAAAAAATTATAACTTCAACTTCTAAAGCCAGTGTTAGTTGATTTAATCATAGAGCTTATTATTATTATTAGACTTATTGTTTACATGTGTGGGTCAGTGTATTGGGTAGCTCTTGTCCGGGATTTAGATTTAACAAAGATATTAGGGTCTCCTGGTCCGGGAATTAAACTATTGGGGGCATAAGTTGTATAAATTTAACAGTGTCCCTAAAATTAAAAGTGGAAAATAAAAGTTGATGAATCTTCACAGCCAGTGGTAATTAATTAATTAGTATATTACCTTAGTAATTATATATTTGTAATTTACCTTAGTCATTGTTAAATTGTGTGATATAGTATGGCAGATCTAGCCAAATTCAGATCGGCTGCTGTGCTGACGGCTAAGGAGATGAACATGGATGGTCAGGTTTTAATTCAATATTTGACGTCAGAATGTGACAAGTATATTGAAAGGGAAGATAGGAGGTTAGCTGAAGAGAAGAGGTTACAAATTGAGGCTGACAAAGAACTTAAAAGGCTGCAAATTGAGGCTGACAGGGAGGCTAGGGCATTGGAGGCAGATAGGGAGGCTGAAATAAAGAGGCTCCAATTAGAAGAAAAAAAGGCTGAAAGGGAAGTAGAGGAAAAGAGACAGGCTGCTGAAAGAGAGGAAAAGAGACAGGCTGCTGAAAGAGAGGAAAGGAGACAGGCTACTGAGGCAGAAGATAGAAGATTGCAAAGGGAGCACGAGTTACGACTAAGGGAGTTGGAAATTCAAGGCCATGCTCCTGAAAATGGTGCCAGCCCCTTTCCCTCCGATGCCACGCCTAGTCAGGGAGCCTCAACCTCAGCTATGGGGTTTCATTTAGACCATTTTGTTGAGAAAGACGATGACATAGAGGGGTACCTCAGTAGATTTGAACTATTGGTTACTACGTATGGGTTAGAGAGAGAGAGAGGTGGAGTCTCAAGTTATCCCAGGGGCTTAGAGGTACTTCTTATGAAGTTTTTGCTAAGATGAATAGAGACGACCAAGACAATTATGACATGCTAAACATTTATTACACATAACGGAGGGAAACCCGAGGCCTGTAAACAGTAAATTAATATGAAACAAATATAAAGGTATGTTATCAGGCATTCGCAGGAAATAAAGAAGTAGAACACCAGACAACAGAAAAACAACAGACATGAGTGGCTTACCCAGGATTTGAACACTGGACCTTCCGTGCGACAACCCCGCCTAGCCATGCAAGCGAATCACACTATCCGCCCTGCCATTGAAACATCATTTTTTGATGATGCGTAGATGGCAGGGCGGATAGTGTGATTCGCTTGCATGGCTAGGCGGGGTTGTCGCACGGAAGGTACAGTGTTCAAATCCTGGGTAAGCCACTCATGTCTGTTGTTTTTCTGTTGTCTGGTGTTCTACTTCTTTATTTCCTGCGAGTGCCTGATAACATACCTTTATATTTGTTTCATATTAAATGACATGCTAAAGCAGGCTTTGTTATTGAGATATGAAAAGAATGGTGAATTTTATCGTAAGAGGTTTAGAAATGCCAAACTGTTGTCTGGGGAGACATACCACCAATTTTCTGCCAGACTGGAAACCTATTTGGAGAAATGGACTGCTCTGGGGAAGACCCAAGATCTCAAAGAAATGATCATGATAGAGCAATTAAGAGAGTCCATGGCTCCAGACCTGAGAAAATTTCTCATGGAACAAGGTGCAGAGAGGTTGGGGGAGGTTTGGAATGTTTCTGAGAGGTATCAAGCAGCCCAGGCAGAGGTAGTTGGCTATAAAAAGAAACAGATAGAAAATTTTAAAGCCCCACAGCACTTTAATAAATTTGATACCAGAGAACAAGGTAATAAAGGTAGGACAAACTTTGATAGGCCGCGAAATGATTATCGTGATAGAAACTCACAGTTCAATGACCAAAAATATAATGAAAGAAAATCTTTTAACCAAGGAAAGAGGTGGTGTAAATGGTGTAAGAAGGACAACCATAACACCGAATTTTGTAGAAGGAAACCTTTAAACATTGCTGCAATGAAATCGGGGAACCAGAGATTAAAGGTTAATCCTAATGGACAGCAGGAACCTTATCACCCCCCAGTTTGTGAGGATGTTATCTGTAATGGGGTCACCATAAGGTGCCTATATGATACAGGTTTGGATTATGATTCAGTTGTGAAGGCTAGCCTAGTTGACCCAAGTCAGTATACCACCGAAACAGTGGAAATACAAGGGGCGACTAAGGACATACCACTCATGACACTTCCCATCGCAAGGATAACGGTGAAAACTCGCTATGTGGAAGGAGAAATCAGAGCAGCAGTGATAGATGAACCAATCTAAGCTCTGATATTGGGGTGTAGATACGTCTTCTTGGGGAATCCCGAGAGACCTGTGATCATGGCGACAGTGCAGACCAGGTCACAGTCAAAGGAGGAAGAAGGTGAACCTATAAATGCTCATCCAGAAGAGATGAGGAAGGCGCAGGCTGAGGATAGGACACTCAAGCCATGTTTTAAAAAAATTGCCCAAGTGCCACACACCTCCAAGCAAGGGAGAGTATTTTATGAAAAACAAATTGTTATACAGGAAGACAGGAACTTGATCCACTGGTCAAGGACAGTTATTTCTTCCCAAGGCATATAGGGAAAATTTACTAAGGAGCTTACATGTTGGAAAAGATGGTGACCATGAGAAAGTAGGTACCATCTGCCAAAAAGTTGCTCGAAAATACTATTGGCCCGACGTAAATGTCGACATTGAGAACTTTGTAGAAGCATGTGGCGTATTTCATGATGGAACACCCACAAAGGGGAAAAATGTGCAGGACCTAGAAACGCCACGGGGCAAACTTAGGCCTGGAAGGAAAATAATTATAATAAAGTGGAATGGGAGCCCCCTTTTCACACCCAGTCGTCACTTGAATGTATTAACATGGCCACTATGCGACAAGTACAAAGAATAATTTTACCCCAGAATAAGCTGACAATCCCTCGGTCAGCATTATATAAACTGGAGGAAACTAAAAGAGAGCGAAGATCTCTCACAAGTAATCTAAAGTGGGAAGACAACCCCAAGAAAAAATTTGGTAGTGGTCGATTTGTGAGTGATGATTCTAGGAAGAAAGGTCCTCACTACAATGCTTCTAATGGAAAGGACCCGACGGGTGCCATGAAAAATAAGTATAAGAATTTAAAAGTCCATATGTAAATTATTAACGACCTGGACAGATGAGAAAGCAGAAGAGACTGTTACCTCATCATATCAATATGTGAACGAGCTGACCACTCGTCTGAAAGCTGGATGGAAACTGGCATATGATAATTTGAGACAAGCCAGGAAGAAACATGCAGCTTATTTTAATAGGAAAGCAAAGGACAGAGAATTAGCTGTGGGAGAGAAAGTGCTTCTTCTACTACCCGGCAGCTAGAATAAGTTGCAAATTGGATGGCAAGGTCCATATACGGTTCTAGAGAAGGTGTCTAGTACAAACAATAAAATTGACCAAAGACGAAGGAGAAAATATATCATGTGAACCTTTTAAAGAAGTATCTGGACAGATCAATCCAGGAAGGCACCCCCTTACTGACCTTGGCTATCGCAACTGAAATGAAAAAGGAACCACTCACCTCACATGAATACCCATTACAACCCTGTGAGACAGCCGCACAGGTAAAAGTCAGTAAGCACCTGACTAAAAATCAGAGGGAGAGAGTTCAACAGGTTCTGGAGGAACATACGGATGTATTAACAGATAAACCAGGACATACAAATTTGCTACAGTATGACATGAAGCTGGTAGACTCAAGCCCAATCTGTATGAGAGCCTATTCTGTTCCGTTCGCTAAGGAGAAGGCATTGAAAGAGGAGATAGAGTATTTGTTGAAAGAAGGAATTATTTCTCACAGTGAATCTTCTTTTAGCTCCAGTGTAGTTTTGTTGAGGAAACCGTCTGGGGAACATAGACTGTGCATAGATTACAGGAAACTGAATGCTGTCACAGAAGGTCAGGTGGATCCATTACCGGACACAAAACAGTTATTTGCCAGATTGAACAAGGCAAAATACTTTTCGAAGGTGGATCTTAGCAAAGGCTATTACCAGATTCCAGTGAAGCCTAAAGTTAGACCTTATTTAGCTTTTAGCACCTCGGAAGGACATTATGAATTCAACATGCTACCATTCGGATTGAAAAATGCTCCGAGTGTATTTTCTAGGATGATGCGCAAATTGTTGGATCCCTTGAATAATCCATGTATCACAAATTTCATGGATGATATTCTTATCGCCACAGAGACATTTGAAGAACACATTAACTCTCTGAATATGTTATTTGATAGGCTCAGAGAAGTGAACTTAACTGCTAGACCAACAAAATGTTGTATTGGATGCAAAAAGTTGGAATTCTTGGGACATACTGTGTATCAGGGTAACATGACCCTTGACCCCAAGAACTTGGAAAAACTGCAGAGAGCACCTAGACCGCAAACAAAAAAGGACGTGCGATCATTCGTGTCGTTATGTGGGTTTTACCAAAAATATATCAAAAATTTTAACTCTATATGTGCTCCTCTGACTGATCTGACTCGCAAGGGAAATCCAGATAAAATTGTTTGGTCAGCGCAATGTGAATTGGCATTTCAGGAGTTAAAGGAAAAACTCACTAGCAAGCCTATTCTCAAATTGCCTGATTTGACTCAGGACTTTGTGGTGAGAACAGACGCAAGCAATGTAGGCCTGGGGGCTACTTTGTTGCAAAGGTCCTCTTCACCCAATGGGGAACTGAACCCAGTCGCTTATGCAAGCCGCAAGTTGAACAAAGCGGAACAAGGATATTCCACAAGCGAAAAAGAATGTTTAGCGTTAATCTGGGCAATAAAAAAGTTCCAAATCTATCTGTATGGTAGGACTTTTGTGGTCCAGACAGATCAACAGCCGCTCGTGTTCTTATCTCAGGCCAAGCATGAAAATGCAAGATTGCTAAGATGGTCTTTATTGTTGCAACCATATCAGTTTAATATTGAATATATCCCGGGGTCACAGAATGTTGGTGCAGATTCCCTCAGTAGGCACCCCTGTGATCAAAATTAGAGTAGTTGGCAGGCGTGAGGAGTTAATTTTATCTATGTGTATCACTGGTTTTGGAACTTGCATTAGTGCATGTTCTCAAGTGGGGAGATGTGTGGTAAAATTACAGTGATGCAACGTTAAAATTCCTCCATTTATAAAGTAAACAGGTAAAATAACATGTAGGGATAAAAATATAGGTAAGATACGCTGATACATTCTCGCCCATGCCCGCGTTTTCTAGCGCCATTGAAACTAACTAGTTATAACATGCAGACTAAACGAACTATCTTTTTAGACGGGGTGGAAACGGAGATAAAGGAACAAAAATTGTGACGGTCTGAACACGTGTTTGAATCTAAAAAGTCTAGAAGACGCAATTTGTAGTTTTAAAGAAAAAATTACGCCACTAATTACACAATGTAAGGAAATGGACAAAAAACGACCTTAGCTCTTGTTAGAAACAGACGTATCTTGGACGTTTTACTGTAATTAGTCGTTTTAGTTTGAATATAGCGGCAAACGCCGTGAACTAGGACACAAAAACAAATTTCAAAACTAACCTTGAAAAAAGTAGGTTTTTTCTTAATAATAAGTTTAGGAGAATAAAAACTAGCTAGTTTGATAGCCCATCTTAATCTGAGAAATAATATACTTTTAATTACACAGACGGACAGATAACACGGAAGATATTGACGAAAGACTGTATTGTTCAATACAGACTAGCAGACAGTTTTTTGTGCATATTTTCACTAAAGTTACATTTTGACGTCCTTGAGACTAAAAATGCAGAAAAACATTACATGTGGACTAGGGGCAGGATAGGAGGGTAGAAGCTAAAAATAACTTAGCATAGAATCTTAGAAGTAGGGGGAGACAAAATTTGTGTAGTTTTTTCTTGTAGTTAGTCCAAAAAACAAGTGTAATTTTGGGAAAAGCCAAGTTGGGACGGACAGACCGACATAAAATATTACACACTAGACAGAAACTGGACCTAAATTTGAAAGGTAGAGGGGAAGTCCGCTGATTGGACAGAAGCTTTCATATTATAGAAAGAAAGACGCCCGCTAGTGCCATTTTTAAAAGACTGTCCATAGACTTACTTACTTAGTCGTTCCCCTTCTACCGTGAGGTGTAGAGGTTTGGAAGAGAGAGCGCTAGACTATTCTATCAGCTGTCTTCTTCCTGGCCTGGTTCCATTCTAGTCCTCGGTCCTTCAAAGATTGTCTAATGTTGTCCTCCCAGCGGACTCTGGGTCGTCCTGGAGGTCTGGATCCCTGGCTCTTTGTTTCCCATGCTTGTCGTGGTAGCCGATCTTCTCCCATTCTGCAGACATGGCCAAACCATCTTAGTTGGGACTGTTCTATTTGGGTCTGCAGCAGATGGGATTTTAGGCCTTGACGTATCGTCTGGTTGCGGACCATGTCTCTTCTTGTTACTTCAACAACCTTCCTTAGATACCTCATTTCTGAGGTTTGGATCTGGCTTTTGTGGGTTGTAGTCATTGCCCATGACTCGCATCCATATGTCAAGACTGGGACATAGGTGGAGTGGTATACAGCCATCTTCGTTTTCTTACCAACCTCTTTCTTGCTGAGGAATCCTCGATTTATGGCCTGATAAAGTCTCCCAGCCGCTGCTTTTCGAGTGGCCAACTCTTCTTTGATGCCCCCCTTTCGGTCTATAATAGCTCCGAGATATTTAAAGTGGTCGACCTGCTCCAGGACCTGTTTTCCCAACTTAATCTGATGTTTTCTTTCTTCTCGTGATATCACCATGGATTTTGTTTTAGAGCTGCTTATGACCATCCCTCTCTTCTCCAGCTCTTCCTTCCAGACTTGCAGGATGGATTGGAGATGTGTCTCTGATTTAGCAATCAGGACAACATCATCAGCAAATGCTAGTTCTGAAATACAGACCTGTCTCATCTTCCAGTACCCCACTGAATACTTTCTTGTTCTCTCCTTACATGCCTTGATGACATCGTCCATGAGAAGTATGAAAAGATAAGGTGACAGGATATTGCCTTGTCTTACACCAGTGGTGGTATTGAACTCTTCTGACTTATAGTTTGCTGTCCTCACATAATTTCTGCAAGACTTGTAGAAGCTCTGTATAGCATGAATCAGAGGTGCTGGAATATTCTTCCTTGCCAAACAGTCCCAAAGTTTGCTCCAGGGGACCCTGTCAAACGCCTTTTCCAGATCTATGAAACAAAGATGGATCTCACTCTTGTACTCAAGGGCCTTTTCACTCAGCTGCCTGAGTGTGAAGATTAGGTCTTGAGTACTTAGGTTTGCTCGGAATCCGCACTGGGCTTCATCCAATTGTGGCTCAGCTAGGCATCGGAATCTCTGCTCTAAGATTCTAGAGTAGATTTTACCAGGGACACTGAGAAGGGATATTCCTCTGTGGTTTCCACATTGTCGATTGTCACCCTTTTTGAAAATCGGTGTTATGATGGCAATCTCACAATCCTTTGGTATGGCCTTGTTGCACCATGCTGCATGTAGGACCCTTAGGAGTAATATGTCGCCTGATGCTCCCATGTACTTAACCATTTCTGGTGTTATACCATCATGCCCTGCTGCTTTGCCCATCTTGATTTTCTCCAGTGCTGCCTTCAGTTCTTCCATCTTTATGTCATCTTTATCACCATTTGTATCCTCTTCTGTGCTAGTGCTTATCATTTCTGATGCTCTACCTTGCTCACCATCAAGGAGTTCTGAGAAATATTCTTTCCATCTTTCCATTACTTCCTTCGGGGCAGTAAGCAATTTGCCTTGCTTGTCCTTTATAAATTTAAGAGGGCATTGTTTTTCCTTCCTCATGTTCTTTAGGGTCTTATAGAACAGTTTCTGGTTTTCTTGCGCATCCTTTTCTAGCTTTTCTCCAAATTCTTCCCAGGACTTCTGTTTTGCTGCTAGCACCTTGTTCTTTGCTTCTGTTCTGAGTATCACATATTCTCTATATTTCTCTATTTGTCCTGCTGTGTTTTTAGCTCCTAAGTATTGTTTCCATGCCATTTTCTTCTCTCTATTATTTTCTCTTTGACTTCTTCTGTCCACCAAGGTGTCCTCTTTCTCTTGTTCCCAAGTCGGACTTCACCACATGCTTCTGCAGCAGCTGTCTTTATGATGTCCTTGAATTTAAGCCACAGGGTTTCCAAGTCATCAGGTTGTTCTTCTGTGTTTCTCACCGCTGTAGCAATAAGTCCCTGATATCTGGTCTTAATTTCTGGCTCTTTCAGCTTGTAGGTCTTAATGCTCATTTCTTCCGTTCGTTTACTTGGTTTTTTGCGTGGTGCTGGGCAGTTCCTAGGCTGAGCAACTCTTTCAGTTGTTCTTTTTATTGTAAGCAGGTAGTGATCACTTCCAATCTCTGGCCCCCTCCAGACTCTAGCATCCCGGACATATTTGAATGAGCTCCTCCTAACAATGGCATAGTCGATCACTGACTTCTCATTCTTTGTTGGTTCACACTTAGTGTATGCATGTATGCGCTTATAGGGGAACTTTGTGTTTGTAATGATCAGATTCTGCGCACTGCAGAATCTGAGGAGTCGCTTTCCATTGTCATTGAGAGTATCTTCTCCATATCTTCCGATAACTCCACCCCATCTAGCATGGTCATTTCCAACTCTGGCATTGAAATCTCCGAGCATGATAATTTCATCTAGGCAGTCATCCACTGTCCTTTGAAGCAGCTCCAAGAATTCTTCCTTGACCTCTGCTCTCTCATCCTCATTTGGCCAATACACTATGACCAGTTTGACTATGGTTTCTCCTTCTTTTAGTTTTACAACCATAATGCGCTCCGAGACAAAGTTCCATCCCTTGATACTATCTTTCTGGTTTTTGGCCACAATGCAACCCACGCCCCCTTTAGCTCTTTCAGATGTGGGTACACCACTGTATAGCAGAGTGTTGCCATCGAGATCCATGACTCCTTGTCCCTTTTTCTTTGTTTCGGTAATAGCCAGGATTTCTAGTTTTGCTTTCCTCATTTCTTCCATCAGCTCCTCTTCTTTCCCATTTATACTTCTTGTGTTCCATGTTCCATAAGTCGTAGTCCGTAGTCCGTTCCAGTTCGTCGCCTTTAGAATCAGTCCGGTTTTCTCTCTTATATTGCTTGTAATCATAGTTTAAGACAAACAGGTGATTGGCCTGTTGTGCCTTTGCATGGTGGAGGGGCTGCCTCCTTACGGCCTCCATGCAGGCCGCCCTCCTCCTTTTTCTGTCCATAGACACAGTTCGTTAATGCTAGAAGAGTGATTTTCAAGAGATATTATATATTATCAGTGGGACGCCATAATCTAGCCAGCAGCTCAGCTGAGTTTTGCTAGTACAACGTAACTGTGTTTTCAATTTTGAATTGTGGTAAGGGGAAAAATTCATTAACCCTTTTATTTAACATTTAATATTTTGAGTGATTGATACTGCCATATCATGAAAAATGATTACGACAAGTGAGTGCTTATTCTAGGTCCTCAGCGACAGTCCAGGGCCTAGAGGCAAATAAATAATATAGGAAAACATATCTAAGACTATAGAAGACAGATCTATATTTGAGATCAGTGGGAACATATCACCCACCTTATTGGATGGAAGAGGAGACTATTGAACATATTTCGGATGCAATGCAGTCATTGGAAACTGGTACTATTTGATACCACCTGGGTGAGATGTGCTGAGTTGGTCAGAGAGATCTGACCCGATCTTTGTAATTTTTGCTTTGCTTTGTTGTGTGTAAAATTGGTGCAATAGGCAGTGTGTTGACACATGGCACAAATTTTGGTTTCAGAGTTTCTGGTCTGGCACTGTGCTAGTGCCAGATGCTTGAAGAGGTCCAAGAGGGATGCCTAAGAATCCTATCATTTTACTCCAGCACTTGTGAGGAGTGGGCCACGTGAATTCTTTACTGCATCGTCACAGGCCAGATAAGTGAATACCTGGCCTGCTGTAGATTCATCAAACTGTTTCCACAAATAAATAAATAAATCAAATCCTGGTTGATAAAAACTATATTTCAGTACTATATTTCAAGGACAATGAACATTGTAAACAGAGATCGGGTATGATGACATCACCCCGACTAGACATCCAGTGCTAGTTTTCCAAAGACACTGTAGTTAGTGTTAATATTAACCAATGTAAACATATATCTATGTACAAAATTTTCATTTGATTATTTAATATATATATGCACTTTTATTGATAAATACATATTGTTTCATACGTCCTGACCATAAGAAAATTTGGTTCAGGACTAAATAAATTCAAAAAATTATAACTTTAACTTCTAAAGCCAGTGTTAGTTGATTTAATCATAGAGCTTATTATTATTATTAGACTTATTGTTTACATATGTGGGTCAGTGTATTTAATTACCTACACATCACATTTCATTACCCTAGACATTAAACGTAGCTAACATACATAATAGTAGAATAAGTCTGTTTGAGGTCATAAGTGGTAGGAGAAAGGCATTCTGTAACTCACATAAACTTTTATCTTCAGGAGCCTTCACAGCTGACCTCATCCAGTACACTAAGTAACATAGCAACCACACAATAACATCAAAAACCACTACACTCTGTTGTCTTCGAATAGTTCTTTTACGTATTCTGCCCATCTGTTTGATATGTCTTTCTCATCAAGTAATATTACACCATTTTTGTTCTTGATACAGCTTCCTCCTTGTGCAAACCGCGACCGATTTGATAATTTCTTTATGCATATCTGTTGTCATGTGCTTTGCTTCCAAGTCTTCTATTTCCTTGCATTTTGTTTCTATCCACCGTTCTTTTGCTTCTCTACACATAGTACCTATGTCATTGTCTATTGTTTTATATTCTGGAGTGTTTTTTGCTTTTTTTCTTTCTGCCATTTTATTCAAGATGTCATCTATCATCCAAATTTGATTTTTCTTAGAATCCTTTTTAGGTAAATTTGCATTTGCTGATTGTATGCTTGTTTTTAAGCATTCCCATTTATCGGTTGCTTTTTCTTCTAGGTTTTCTCTTCTATACTGCTCCATGCTTTCTGTCAATAACTGTTGATATTTATTTTTGACATCGATTAAATATTTCTGTTTTATATCTGGTTGTTTCGGCGCTGATATTTCTATCCGGGGTTCCTCCTGTCTTCTGTTTCCTGCTCTTTTCAGCTTTATATTTACTTTGATGACGACTGGATTGTGATCTGAATTTTTGTCGGCGCCAGGATGTGTCTTTGCACTTGTGAATCTGTTCTTAAATCTATGTTTTATCATGATATAGTCGATTTGATTTCGTGTTACATTTCCTGGGCTTTTCCATGTGTATAATTTCCTTGGGTGGTGTTCAAAAAAGGTGTTACATATGACCAGCTGGTTTTCGTCACAGAACTGGATAAGTCTGTCTTCTCTATCATTTCTTGTCCCTAATCCATACTGTCGTACTATTTTCTTGTATTTTCCTACTTTTGCATTCATATCACCCATTACTATCAACACATCTGTAGATTTGACTGGTTTTAGTGTGTGTTGTAGCTCTTCATAGTATTCTTCTATTTCTTCCTCGCTGTGATCTTTAGTTGGTGCATAAGTTTGTAAGATTGATATGTCGAATGGCTTTGCTCTTAACTTTAGTAACATCATTCTGTCATTGTGTGTCCAGTATCCACATACGTATTTTTCTAACTCCTTCTTTATCAACATTCCTACCCCTCTTTCATGTTTTTCTCCTCCTGAGTGTATAAGCGTGTACTGGTCTCTTGTTATGTAGCCTGTATCCAAAAGTCTTGCCTCTGCAACTCCCAGTATATCGAGTTTCATGTCTGTTGCCTCTAATTTAAGATTGTCAAGCTTTAACTCTAACGTTTATTTAATATTTAGAAACAAAAATAAGTAGATATTTATTCAAGTAAGTTTTGGGTTAACATTTGGTATAAATCAGCTGTGGAGTGACATAAATAAGAGCAAGTTAAAGCAATTTTGAGATAATTAATACAATAGCGTTTTAACCAATGATGAGAATAATTCATTTATATTTATGACAGTGTGCTCATCATTAGAAGGAGGCTTAAACTTTGGCAATGATTTTTCATTCATTCAATAAAACAGTAATAATGAGGTTGGCTTCTGGTTTAAAACTTAGCTTATAAGGTTGGTTAGTTGGCTCCTGCACACAGAGTGAAAACATAAACCCTAGCTAAGAGGTTCAAAAATAAAATAGACCCTTGTTAAGAGGCTCAAAAATAAAATAGACCTTTGTTAAGAGCATCGAAAATAAAATAGACTCTTGTTAACACTTTCAGAAATAAAATAGACATGCTCTAAGAGATTAAAACACAAAACACAAGTGGACACTTACTAAACGGTTAAAAACCAATGTCATCTGAACACAGTATAATACTGGTAAATAAAACTAATACAAGTAAGGAAATAACATTATCTTAGCGATGACATCAAACTAACATTACATCGTGATGTGTAATGAGACGCATGAAGTCAGAATTCATCTTCATTTTTATGGTCTTTAAATTTTAGTAGTGGCATAGTTATAAAACTAAATCTGAAGTTGAAGATTATTTTTTTTTAATTTACAAAACTGTTAAAATTTCATTCTTAATTTGTTAGAGGTACCGGTAATATAATGACAAAAAGCTCTGATTAAGAAAATTGCAAGCAGAAAGAATAGGTTTGTCAGGATGACCTGTCACACGTAGTTTACGCAGCCTGTAGAAAACTCATTTGGCCAAACAGCTATCTTGATATAGTGTAGGGGCACGTGATGAAATTAATTAATCAAGTTGCTTGCATTAAGTGAGTGTCTGACGGGAAAATGAAGGTCAGGTTAGGTTCTCGTAAAACATATTGATAATAACAAACATATAATGAATTGTGTGTCACCCCAAGCACCCAAGCTTTCCTACCCTCCTCCCCTTTATTAACAACATGAGGTACTACCATTTTGGGACAAAGGAAAACACACACACGCACATTCAGACAATTGGAAAGTTTTAATTTACTCTTGTTTACACAAACTGGAAAGGAAAAATCATATCGTAATACGGTATCAGCAATCAAACGTACTGTGTGGAATTAGCGATGCTATATATCCTAATTACAATCCATCAAAGGTTGAACGACATATTTTTCTTCATTAAAAAATATCTCAAAACGTACGATTATTGATGAAAATGGCACAACTGACACATGGTTTGTAATGAAGAGCAGTTTTACTGAACTCAACTAACCTTTTCCATATTAAAATAAAACCACTCCCACATAGTTTTGTCATCATCATCATCATGTGTGGTGAGCTTCTAAATACAATATCTAAATTAGAACATAACAGTATAGTGCATAAAGTCAAGATAAGATAGTACTAAAAATTTTCGGCGAGAATCGTAAGTTATCGCCTACGCCTTCAGCTTATTATTTGCAAACGCATAAGCCGAACAAAACGGTACCCTATTTTTCAAATTCGTCCTTGACATAAACGAACCACTTTTCCTAGTTCTAAGAAATATTTGCCTAACTGCATTTGGGGAAAGGAGGGGCAAGGCTAGATAACACATGCAAATCACGTCTCAAATTGGTTCTAACTCTACAACCGACTTGCACGCTTTGCCATAGGCGGGTTTCCCCAATACGATGAAAAAGTTTGAGATGTGGACACTACGGTCATGGAAACACGCTTAGCTCTTATTGCGAATGACATAAGCTCTCGTAGGTAGTCTAAAAATAAACAACTAACATAGAAAAAAAGATAGAATTTTGAACCAAGCCACATAGCCCCATAAAAATCGTATATTCGTGTACCTGAAGACTTGCTGACCAAGAATATGTTGTTAGTTATCTAAATAGTCCATTAAATAATCAAATATTGATAAAACAATACATAGAGAATCAGAGATACTGTCAGGTCAAGTCATATCTGCTTAGATTGGATCGCATATTTTTTTGGGAAAAAATTAGGTGAAAGCTAGGCTAAGATGGTACGATGAAGGGGATTGGGTGGAATTTGAAGTGAGACGAAATATTATTGGCCGACCTCGTACTAAACATATATCACCCGAGTAACGTAGTAGAAAATTGAATTGTATTTTTGAAAGACTTTGTTTACAAGTGAAATAAGGATAATCATTGGCCAGAGTAGTTGATATTGGGGAAAAAGCATTAGTTGGGGACGCCATTTTCTAACAAAATTTTGACTAGTAGCGATGAGATCAGGCTTGTGCAGTGAAAACCATATTTCTCAAAAGCCTGGACAGAACGGCAGATCTAAAGTGTGCCAGTCATCGTTCACTGTGTATTTCATTGAATAAATGTGGTAAGATTGACTTTATTAACATGTATCTAAAATAAACATTGAATGTGAAATAATAATATATGTCTGTAAGTGAGTGGGTCTGTAGCAACCATTAGGCAAAGCCTAGAGATTGATCCAAGATGTGATAGATGGTCAGAGAGGTGTTAGACTACAAGAAAATATGTATGATTGTCATCAAGGAGCATAACACCTATCCTATTATATGGAAAAGATGACAGCTGGAATTGCAGTGGCGTTGTAACTATTAGGGGAGAGGAATACTGGTGTACATTGTCACATCAAAAGATGATGGTGGCATAGGTTGGTATAAAGCTATAACCCTTTTCGTGTGTTTGTAATGTCTTCTCTTCTTCTTTGATCCATAACCGCCAACCGTCAAAGCAGTCAGCGGCCATCACGCCTGGTGGCGTCTTGTAGGGCAGCAACAAATTGATTCCACTTTGCTCGGTCGGCGGCCATCCTTCGTACAGTGCCCCAACTGTGGTTCATTCTTTGCATCTCAGCTTCCACAGTTCTCCGCCAAGTTGTTTTTGGTCGGCCTCTCTTTCGCTTTCCCTCGGGGGTCCATAGCATAGCTGTTCTTGTGATGGTATCAGGGTCCCTTCTGAGGACATGGCCAACCCAACTCCAGCGTCTGCCAGCTATGATGGTGTGCATGTCCTCCTGATTACTCCGAATAAGTAGTTCTTGATTGCTGATGGTGTTTGGCCAAAAGATTCGGAGAATTTTCCTTAGACAGATTGTGTGGAAGGAGGACAGTTTCGACATTTCCTTCTCTGTTACTCTCCAACATTCCGCACCATAGAGAAGCACAGAAAGTACACAGCTCTCATGCAGTCTTAATTTGGTGTTTGTGCTGTACTGGGAAGACTTCCAAATGTTGTTGAGAACAGCAAAGGCTGTTCTCGCTTTATTCATTCTGTTGTTAATGTCCTTGCTTGTTCCGCCGTCAGGTGTTACTATGCTTCCCAGGTAAGTAAATGTGTCTGTCTGTTCTAACTTCTGGTTCCTTACTGTTATTGGCTCAGGGTTGCCCACATTTAGTGTTTGTAATGTACCTGTACTTTAATGTGGAATAGTATAGTATACTAGGTATAAAGAAGGATGCATAACCTTCACATTTCAGGGTCCTGGGTACTGACGTTAATGTAGTACCAAACGCCTAAGAACTGCTCGATTCAGGACTCTGTCTGTATACTTCGAGCCCATGCTAGTAGCCATTGCCTATCAAAAAGGTGGAAAAGATTGTCAAGCGAGCAGAAGAAACGTTCTACCTGTATTCTCCTGCCAAGATAAGTTCTTGTTCGGCACCTGGCAGCTAAACTTAACAGACTAGAAAGTGATAGTAAAGAAAACTGTGCATAGTATTACTATTTCCACAAGTGACAAACGAAAACAGACATAACTTAAAGGGAGTGATTATAACCAACAACCTAGAGTTTAATACCAGTATTACCTCAAAGTAGAAGAATACAACTACACACTTATATTAGAATAATATTGTGTGTATGGACAGAAGATCCACTGTGTTATTGGAATGTTGTAAATGATTCTTTTGATTTCACTTTTGATTGTCAGTCCTGGTTCAAAATTTACACAAATTTCAACCACTGTCTTAAATAAGATAGCCTTCTAAAGTGTCGTTTGTATGTTATTGTTGCAATACTGTTGGTGGTTGTGGATAATAAACTATTTGTTTGTATGTTTGTTGGTTATTGCACATTACACCCTACATTCATAACCCTAGACACTACACGAAGTCATTTGATATAATAATATAGATTAATTTTGAATGAGATCAAAAGGGTGGTAGCGGAAAGGTACTCTGAAAGGTTAAAATACTATTGGTTAAATTCAGGGACCTTCATAGCTGATCTCATTCAATACATAACAACAATTCATAACATCAAAACCCACCACATCATGTGACGATTACGTTTCTTCACAAATCTTCATTAGCAATACTTTCCTACTCTACTAACTATATCATCAACACCACAATTCCCTTTTTAGCTCATTATGAAATATGGAGCTACCACTGGTGATGATCCCTCCACACGAAAGCTTGCACCACAATGGTTGTTTCTGTAGCAATTTGTTTTACCCAATGAAATTGCTAGTCTTGTGGACCTATTAAGACATGCCTGAGGAAACGGTCAACCTATTCTTTAATTGTCTCATCTGAGACCCCAGGGAACGACGTGGAGCTACTGTCTATATGATTAAATGGTAATACAGTCCTGTTGATATATATATATATATATATATATATATATATATATATATATATATATATATATATATATATATATATATATATATATCTATATATATATATATATATATATATATATATATATATATATATATATATATATATATATATATATATATATCTATATATATATATATATATATATATATATATATATATATATATATATATACATATATATATATATATATATATACATATATATATATATATATATATATATATATATATATATATATGACATTACATTCGGCAGGTATAGCGTTACAAAGATGCAGAAGTAGAATGTTAGATGTTTGCGTCAAGCGGTGTGTTCAATCAAGAATTAGTGGACTCCAAGAGAAGACATCACATTTTATCACTGCCAGTTAATTTTATTAGGAGCAGCAACCACAGAAAAAGAACAGGAAGTAAGGTCTCTTCTCTGTGTCTGTCAAAATCTCAAGAAAACTATATTGTCCTGCTGTGTTTTGGACCTAATAATGGTAGACATGGACATATCAAACTATTCTCTCCTTTCTTGGCTAAAAACTTAAACACAAGATGTGAGACACCAAAAGAAACAAAATCTAGACAAGGTCACTGTTATGCCAGGTTTTTTTGTCAAAAATTACTTAGCTTGAAAAAAAAAAAGAATTACAAAAAGTGTGATTACGTTGAGAAACAAAATGAACAAAGTTCAAACTGAATAGTTGATTAACACAATAAAGCTGCAAATACTGGGACAGCACGAGATAATACATTACATAATGCCACATGGGTGAGGTAATTTTGATTATTACTTCAGTAACTCAACAAATTCAAAAAAGCCGCCTGAGGCCACCAAATGAATCTCCTTCCTGTTGTTTATTAACTCTAGGAGGACCCATGTGTCACCTTCGTGGATTTCACATTATTAAACTAATTTTTCTATTATGGAATGTTCCCACTCAAATAATGAAGTAATGGAATTGACAAGTGGCAATAGCAGCAAGGTCATGGACAACGCGAAATGTAATAAACTTCCCCATTTCACTGAGGACCGTTATCTTCGCGACCTTTGCCTGAATATTAACAACGCCTTTAGGCAACCATGTCTTCATGAAACACGTATGCTGTTTTGGCAATCTAGCACTTTCTACAGATGTTATATTTTCACTTGAAAAAAAAAAACCCCAACAATTTGGTCTGGGTTTATTTCAACGTCAAGTTACTGAAGACTCGCAGCCACAAAGTAAGGATTGTTGTTATCGTTGTTGTTGAACAGAATGGACATCATTGCACTCCGGGCAAACCCACAGGTGCTCAGTCTCCATCAGTATCAGTCGAAGAGGGTGAATGCTGTTCCTGTAGCTCGCTGGTTATAAACACGACGCATGCATCCTATCATACGTCCATCTCTGCTAGCCTGACTTTTGATGCCAAAGTCCAACAGTCTTAACCTTGATAATTCATCTATTACAGTGTCATTCTCTAACAGGTGATCATTAATCGTTCTGAGGATCTCTCCCTTATCCATATCTACTGTCCCCACTGTTGGTGATCTTGATGCTAGTCTGTCAGAACATAGCGATTGCGTGTTTGTCACACAGAACACAGAGTAGCTGAGAGAAAAACAAATACATTAACATTCAGTGATTAAGAAAACAAAACAGGTGGCAAGCATCTAACTTGGGTGAACTAATAGAAGCAAGAGCTTAGAGACATGGACTATTAAGAAATTAATTGATAAAACGATCCCGTTCAACCTCTGATGATGCCACTCTAATAGAGTAGTTGGAGTGGTTGCTTCTCGGATTAGAAACCAGGTCGAGTCATACTCCAGTCTACCTAGCTGTAAAATGTATTTTTTTTTTAAATTAATGAAGACAAATATCCCGTTCAACCTCTGATGGGTTATAATTAGGATATATATTGTTTTCAATTCTAAATAATATGAACAACTGCCGATATGAGAATGTGGCATCACATTTGTCAAATCATTGTAAATAAGGACAATCACAATTGTGCTTATATGTTAAATAAAAAAATAAAAATAAAATAAAAGTAAAAAAAATTTAAAAAATCAAGAAGAAACTCTGAACAAGAATAATATTAAAGTGGAGGGATGTAAAGGCCTGGTGGTTCCAGTTATATAACTGACTTTAACAGATATTTAATTGACTTTCATCTGTTAAAAGTCAATTGTAAGCAAGCATCAGACCTTCACATTCCCAGCCACTATATATTAACATGTGCTCGTGTTAAGTATTGTTTGACTATATTATGCAGTTCCCTAGGTCTGTCTATTCTTAACACCTCTTCTATATTTATAGGTAAGTTGGATGCTTGCAAATAATCTAATATTGGTATTCTCATTTGTTCATACCTCTTACATTTTAACAAGAAATGTTTTATATTATTGTCTTGAAGACATCCTGCACATGTATGCATAAATGTATGATTACGGCAGGAATGGAAGACATTTATAGAAGCCTCGAATCCTCAGGAACTGGTGTGAATCAACTGTCCTGAGCATGCAGTGGTGCGCAACAATGAAAGAGCTGACATACTAGCTTCGAAATCACACATAGCGGGAACACTGAATATGAATAAGGCAGAGATACTTGTGATAAAAGGTTTAGATGTTATTAATTTTAGGATATCCTGGACAAATAGATGTATCAGAAGATACCAGGATAGTGCCAGATAAGAGACTGGTCTTATGAGAAATACCCCCTTCTCTGAAAAGAGCAAGGGTGTATAGACAATCAAGGTGAGGTCCAGCTATGTAAGTTCCCAGAGCAAGGAATGATGATGATGAAGTTCTCTGGGTCCCTATCTGCTACCTCTTAAGATCTCACCAAGAGTATGTTAACTGTGTTCTGTTATTTGGCAAAGTTTCTAGGGTAATATATTTTCACAGTTATGAATTTCAAAACAGAACTTTAACTTTATTGAAATTTAAGCATGGCTGTTTGAAAATAGATATATTTACAATTTATTATTCCTGTACCTCAATCTTGTTGGGACAGGAATTCTCAAAAAATCAAGAGAAGGTTATTTACATGCAAGAATAAATATTTTTGGAAACTCTGTCCATTTGTGTACAAAGAAAAATTCACTGAAATGAATATACCCTCAGTTCTTGATATTATCATTAATTATACACTGTAAGGTCTGTTATTTTCATCACTCCCAGTTGGTTTTCTTTTAGTGGTGAAATTATGTTTTAGGATGAGGTATCAGTGCCTGTATAAAAGACTTATCTGTGAAAGAGTTATTGCAGCTGTTCTGTCAATCTTAGGCCTTGTCGTAAAGTGACATCTGTATGGACAACAGTTCAAATAGCCCACCTTTTATAAATTCAAAACGATAGAGATAAAAGAATATAAGGATAACATAAGGAAGTTGCGTGAAACGTTGTCTCCTACGCCTGCAAATAGTACTAGATTTTATACTTCGTCATTGAGACACTAACGTAACAGTTTTGAGAAAAACAAGGCTTAGCATTCAGAGCAAAAGTGTAAGAAGAAAACGGGGAAGGAATACGCGAAGGCATAAAAGTGAGAGAGTAAATGCTACAATTTGACACGCGTTTGGTTTTTTCTGGCCTCGCGAAGCGAAAACGATAGTGCATGCCAATGTCGTAGCATGTTGGAAAAACGATGTCGCAAGTTTTGCAGACTCCCTTCGCTCGACACTCAGTTCAATGTATATATCCACGCTGTTGGACGCGACACAGCCCAAAACACAGACACACTCATGTTTCGGGCTAAAAAGTAGCGACATTGTAACATACGGCAAACGCGTGGTCGCAATTTTGTGACGTACTACAAAAGCGTTGTTTCGTTTTGAATGAGAACGACAGTTAAAGAAAAAAATTACGATTAACGTGGACAATTTTGAAAATACAGTACGGAACGGGGGAGAAAAGGAGCATAGTTGGTAGTGTCTCGATTTCGTGTTTACATAATTTGAATTTTGCACCCAAGCAGGGCATAGCAGGTTAGAGAGAAGAAAAACTTAGATAATGTTCTTATATGCTAAAATAAAGGACAGTTGACGAATACAATGACATGTATAGGTTATTTGAAGAAATGAAGAATAAAAACGATAATATTGAATATAATAAATAAAAGAATAAAAATATAACCACTATGTGACAGGCAGCAACAGGATCAGTAATTACTTGTCAGAATTATAAACTTTCAGGAAATAACTGAGATATTGACGAAGACAGATGGACGAACAGACTTGAATCTTTCTCAGTTTGCCCTGTAGTGGGGATAGAGGGGAAGTTAGTCCAAGGTTTGAAAATTGAGTTCAGTTTTGAAAAAGGACGCAATAAGCCACACAGTCCCTGATTGGCTGGCGTCTAATATACTACGAGAGTGATAAAAACCATTTGGAAACGGCGTTCGTCGCCACTTGAGAAAAATTTTACTACAATAAAGCTGTTCTAAAAGCAAGATAATAGTACTATCTTGTCTGTGCTGATCTGCACCAGCAAGCGATCTGGATTTGACCATATTTATCGCAATTAAACTTATTAGTAGGAATTTTCATTGATGCGGTAAGAAATAAAACCTTTGTATCATTATTATTATTATTAAGATGTATGTATTATTGAATATATATATGAAACTTATGTGGGTAGATGTTTATCTAGAGGGAAGTCAACATCAAACTTTGTGTTGTTTCACAGAGTTGTTAGGAAATATATTAACATGTTGTTGAAAAACCTGACACTTGGGAGAAAGTAAAATTAAATATTAATGGGGAAATTGTTGTACAGTATTATGACATAAGACCAGGAAAACCACTGGCCGTCGTCTTCAGCAAGTCACCGTGATTGTACATGACCTTATATTAGTAACTTAAAATGTTTCCTTTGTCAAGGAAAGTGTCAAACTATAGTTTGAAGTTTATTTGACCATGAATGGGGTAACAAACCAATTAAGAACGCTAACTAATTGTTTAGTTACCATGCTGAGTCTGAATATGATTTACAATGTCTATTTGTTAGGGAAAGAGAAAGTATATCAGAGGTTGAATAGGACGCATTTATATCGTTCCAGGGTTTCATCTATGACTCAAAGTGAGCCCAGGTCAACCTATTCCTATATATACTTCTGCATCTAAAGATTTGAGGCAGTATCGACTGTGTGCCTCCTTGTTATATTTTAAGAACAGAATCCTGACTTGGCAGTGGAAGCTGGTGATGTGAACATAATTCATCCTGTATTCCAGAAAACACTAAGTTAAGAAATCGTCTCCGGGCACTTGATATATCAAACTCAACTACTCTCATTTCCCAAATGTGTATTAGATCATTCAGATTATGATGAAGACAGACGTTCTTTCAATCATTACCCATTCATAGGAGCAAGAGTAAATTGACACTGTTCCAGATTGACATATTTAATTAAAGTTGTGAAAAATAATATACTCAGTTATAAATGGAATCAATTTTATGTAAATACTTTGAATTATCATTTTGAGTTTCAATAGTCCAGTATTTACAAAATTGTGATACTGGAACAATAAATTGTAAAAAAGATTTCACATTTTAAACTTAACTCTGGGTGTTGTTAATTACTTTTCATAGAGTTCTTAGGTGTATTTGTTGTCATTTTATTACAGCACATTTTACATTACCCTAGACACTAGCCAGATAACAGACATACACCATTATTATACTTAGGATAAAATACGTCGCAGGTTGAGGTCGTAGGGTGGTAGCAGAAACCCTATTATCTATTAGACTCAGGGGCCTTCACAGCTTGACCTCACATCTGCATAAAATTCACATTTTACCAATTAACATCAAAATCCACCACAGGCCTGTACACCAACGTTCTGACTCCTGACGGAAGAAAAGGAGCTAGCTTAAAAATGTAGCATGAGCACTCACTCCAACACTTCTTCCTTTCAGGCTACTGCAGCAACGAGGTACTTTGTAATACAACCTGAAATAAGAAGGACAATCCCTTCTACGTAACATCTGCCTCTATCAATTTCACCTCTAAACTGTATTAATACCTACCTAGGTCAGCCACTTGTGCTAACAAGTCGCACCAGACCTTAAATTTTGTTGTCTACACCCAGCTTGGTGTAATCAGTCTTCTTCAGTATTTATTCTATGTTAATGTCCCTCCTTCCTGTTTGTCTTCCAGTCAGGTTGGATACAATATTGCTTTGTGACCTGTTGATTACTTCATTCGAACATTTCCTATATGTTTTCACATGTTATTATTTGAACAGTGTGTCATTCCAAAAGACGATATCAATTTATTAATACTGCACTTACAGTAGCAAGTTTGTAAAGCCAATTGGCAAACATTTTACACAATATCACTCCGAATAAGCCTGCTATAGGCACATTCCTACTTAGGTCGTCGTGACATACACATCCCTTTCGGCAGTATCGAATAAAGATATGGCACACCATAGCCTGTTACTTACAGGACTAACAAATTATGCAAATAAAATTATCTATCTTACCCTCAAGTAAAGAATATTCACACACACACAGGCGACCCGACAGTAGGGGGCTATAGACTCTCAGCTCTCAGTACAGACGGCAAAGGCTTGTCCTTCTGTCTCTTACAATCATGTCAGCTTGGTATGGAAACTTTTCGTCAATGGCGGACTTTACAAGCAGTTGTTAATTTTTATCACACTTCCCCCAACCAATCAAATGACGAGTCAAAAAAATTAACTTTTTCCTAGGCTATAGAATTTGAGCAGTTTTAAGCGTGTTTGTCTAAACGGACCAAATTTGTTTATTTTATATCATAGTTATTTGTGAACTGATTTTAATTATCAAAAGAGATAATTAAACGGCCAATTATTTTCTATCGTTCTATATAGTTTTCCTTTAGTTATTCCTTTTCATTCAAATGGGGTTAATTTTTTTTTGTAAGTAAATTTGATCTTAACCTGATGTGAAAATATTACTAAATTAAATCTTTCTAAGTTAAGATAATTTTTCTATGAGGGAATCTCTATGTGTATATGTTAAGCATTATCAGCGATATAATTTGAGTCATCTCTTTTATTTTAATTTTCTTTAGTTATCGAGAAATAAATTATTTAAGCTCGGTCAAAAACCCAAAATAGGCATTATTTCCACTTCAACTAAAAATTTTCTTGTCATTACAAAAAAAGAGGTAACGATTTGATTGGTTGTTAAATTTTACTACGTCCTTCGATAAATATTGGGATGGGTGTGTGAGAGAGGGGGATGGTAACTTTTAACTTGTTTTCTTAGAAAAATTCAAATACTCTTAGTTAAATGTTAGCGGTAAATTTGACTAGACCCTCAGACAAATTTAAAATACTGTAGTTATTTATAGATTTTAAATAAGTTAGCTAGTACGTTTTAAGCGGGGAATTTGAGCGTGTTGTCATAACCTCTACACCTCACGGTAGAAGGGGAACGACTAAGTAAGTAAGTCGTACGGATTTACTTCACTACAATACTAAGGACAGTACATGATCGCCTGTTAGAGAACGACTCTGCAATTGACGAATCATCAAGGCTAAGATTGCTGGAATCGTTACAATGCCAGAGGTGAAATAAGGACTTAATTATTAAATGTAAATGTAATTCTTTGTCGTGGCTTACTTGCATATTCACACTGGTATGATTAAAATTCATAACGATTATATAGGTATTATAGTAAGCTCGACATGGCTCCTTTTCTGGTAATTTTATACGGAATTACTCACTAATAAAGGAAGTAACGTCATACCGATATGGTGTAGAAGCAGACGAATTTTGAAGTAGAGGTGGGGTGATCGTCTGCTAGGGGAGATGCAGCTTGTGTTTTAATGTGAGCAGACGTATGTGTTTTTGCTCCTGCAGTCCAATGTGTTTTACCTGAATTTTACCATCACTAGGGCACCAATATACTCTGTTGAGGTGTTCCTAACTTCATTGAATGTCAGGAAGTACTTTTCATTATTGTGTCGAATGTATAATATATTAAACTGGTGTAAAATGTATGGACAGCGTCTCCATAGTGGAACGGACTGCCTTACGACTTTATGAAGACTGCATATTAATTCATTTGCCTTTGTGTCTGAACATCTGTAATGGAGCCGTTTTGATAAATGTCATTAAATTGTGAAGCGTCTACTGTAAGAGAGGTGTTGTCAACTAATTGACTTTAAATTGATACGTGTCCGTCACATACCCATATGGTCATCTTGGTTACGGATACATCATCCGATTAATATAATGACATTGACGGCACGCATCAGTAGATGGTGGCCTCAAGCCGGGATCTGAATCATCCTTTTTGAATTGTGTTAAAAAGATGCCATAAGAATTTTCAAGTCTGTTTTTAGTACGATTACGGTACCACCCCTAACGTACAAGTGTATCGTCTCAGACCATGTGAGGATGAATGAACTGTAATTATTATCAACATTCTTCAAATAACCGCTGTTGAAGGTGAAGTCCCTGGAGGAAGAAAATTTTTTTCAACATTAATACGTAACTACAGTGCTGTTTGATGCCTGATGTTGACCTACACTCAAGAAATTTGTATGAAGATTTTCAAGAGAACGACGAACAAAATGGCGTCCATGTTCGAGCGAGTTGAAGTTTGAAAGCTAAACCTAAACCCTGGTCGCTGCATTATTGGATCGTTTTTCCCTGTGGATCAGACGTTGGACCCAGGAGGAATTTTTTTTCAAAAGCAGATAAGTAAATTTAGTGATCCGTGCCGCTTGAGTTTGAAAAAATCTGTTTGACAGGTTCGTTCTTTTCTACGTTTTATGTATATCTGTATTTACATATGTGTTTGCTAAGCGGGTTTGGTTGGTGGGACCTATGAATTCACTATACCTCATTGATGGTCGTGAATTCGTAGGCGTTATTTAGTTTTTGCATCTGATTTTTTCAACGGAAGGGGCCGGCGAACATAGCTGTGTGTTACTGCCTTGAGTGAATTAACCAGATTCATTATTTGTCTAGTTGTGAAGGTTAGGTAATTTTGTAAATTTGTATTTGTTGTAACGTTCATTGTATTTTATTTGGTTTATTCTCCATTATTGTTTGTAAATTTGTTCACCTGATCTTGCTATTCTTCGGATATTAGATGTATTATTTGTTGTGAAAATGTGCTTGTAGTGTCATAGTGCTTGTGGTAGAGCAATTTTTTTTTCATTTTCATACAGTTTATAAATTTCTGCCTTGGTTCATTCATTAGTATTTTCTTGTGTTGGCTCTTTCTACTGTTCTGCTGTAATCTTGTTTGTATTGATACTTTTTTTTTGCTCCTAATGTAACATCTATAGTTCAGTGCAGTTGATTGATATTGATTAGTGAATTAATTGTTGGTGATATTGATCACAGAGTAAAAATATATATTAATTAAATTATTATTGGACAAGTTTGAGTCACAATAATTTTGAATTATGGCTACCTTGGAATATTTTACTAAGATTGGTAAGGACTTTGGTATGGAGGGAGAAGCTTTAAGAATCTTTGCTCTCACTGAGCATGGAAAGGAAGTGAAGAGATTAGACGACATATCAACCCTGGAATATTTTATTAAACTAGGCAAAGAATGGGGTGAACAGGGCAAAGCTCTTGATAATTTCGTGTTCCATGTAAAAGCAGAAGAAGAACAGATCAGATTTCGAAAAGAAAAGAGGGAGGAGATAATAAAGGCAAAGAATCTATTCCATGAAGAGGTCAGATTACAGAAGATACAGACCAATACTGATGGTCCAGAACTGACAAGATTAGAATTGGAGCTTGCCAATTCAAAGGATTTCTAGAACTGGGTAATATGAAACTTTATGATCTTAGTAATCGCCAGAAAAAGGAGCTAGAGGATGAGGTAGACTCCTTACAAAAATTACTTCACAAAGAAAATAGTGTCAGGGGTGAACTTGATAAGCTTAATGCAGCTTTAAAGATAGACTGTCATGCACAGGTGGCTCAGATTCAGGAGCTGACATCTGAGGTTTCTCGTATGAGATTGAAGGTTGAGATGAAAACAGTGACAGACCAGGACATAGAACGTTCTTGTAGTGAGTTGGAGAGTACATTGGCAGCTCTTGAACTTGAAAATCAAGAACTCAGACGCCTTCAAAGACAACAAGAAAATTTGACTCGTGATAAGGTGGCTACCGGCTAAACTAGGTGAGGGTAGCCGACTGGTTATAAACCTTCGGTGAGTTAGGGTCTGCCTACCCATGCATGCGAAGATTGGATTCGGTAGACTGCGCGGAAGAAACCACCTGTTGGTTCAACGGGCATGACGGCGATTACCAGCAACGCGCTGTGGAGCGTAAGAAGCATGACGAGGCACGTAGAAAGCCATGGTCATCCACTGCACCTGACTTCATCTCCAGTCGTCTTGACTTGTCTTGCCACTGGATTAAGATGGACCCAGGCGAGAGAGTGAGGTCGACGAATTGCGCAACTCTTCCTCACTTTAAACCAAATCACTGCGCAAGTCACTCTTTCATCCACTCATCCACTCATCCATCCACTCACAACAAATCCTGTGGCGATGGGCGAGCGGCGAAGCGGCAGGCGTTGGTGCGCTGGCAGTCGTAGTCGCAGACCTACACACAGGCGGCTCAGGCCATATGGTCGTCTTCCACTGATCGGAGCAGCAGTGGGATTCGGCAGCCCCCTGAGTGACTGAGAGCCCTCTTTAGGAAAGCACTGCTCACCTCCATGGCATGAGGAAGGGGCTAGAAAAGGTGCCCTAAACATTGCCTGCTCCACCATTACCTAACCAGCTTACCGCGGTTGGTGGGTACCCTACTTCAGCGGGCGACACATAAGAAAAAGAAAGGACAGATTTTTCCCCCTCATTCTAGGCGCATGGAATGTGCGCACTCTACTCGACAAAGACTTTAACACAAACAGACCCGAGAGTCGAACTGACCTGATAGGGAGAGAATTGGCCAGATACAACATTGACATAGCAGCACTGAGTGAAACTCGACTTGCAGGCGAGGGCCAACTTTGCGAAAAGGGTGCAGGTTATACATTCTATTATAGCGGAAGAGGAACTGAAGAAAGACGAGAAGCAGGGGTTGGATTTGCAATCAAAACAGCAATTATTGGCAAGCTAGCGGAGCCCCCAAAGGGAATAAATGACCGACTCATGACGGTCAAGATCCCGCTGCTTTATGGAAGGAAACATGCCACCATCATTAGCGCGTATGCACCAACTATGACAAACCAGGATGACGTCAAGGATAAGTTTTACGAAGAACTACATGCAGTCATTGCATCAGTTCCCAAAGCAGATAAGCTTATTATTCTTGGTGACTTTAATGCAAGAGTAGGCTCAGATAACATCACCTGGAATGGCACTATCGGAAAGTATGGCGTGGGTCGCTGTAACAGCAATGGACTTCTTCTCCTCCAGACTTGCGCAGAACATAACCTCCTTGTCACCAACACCATTTTTCGACTTCCTATCCGCAACAGGACCTCCTGGATGCACCCTCGCTCGAAGCATTGGCACCTAATTGACTACGTAATTGTTAGGAAGAAGGACAGGCAAGATGTCCGGGTGACAAAGTCCATGTGTGGTGCCGAATGCTGGACTGATCATCGCCTCATTGTGTCTAAACTTAAAATTCGTATCCAACCTGCCAGGCGCCCTCAGGGAAAGAAAACTCAAAAAAGGCTGGATATTACCAAACTAAAGAAGACAAAAATTAAACAGTCATTCACTGACACCCTAGAAGACCGTCTCAAATCTATCTCGTTAGACGGCCAAAGTGCGGAAACAAATTGGACAGCCCTATGCGAGCAGATCTACAACACTGCTACAGAGGTCCTGGGTCCCGTCATCAAGAAACAAAATGACTGGTTTGATGAGAACTCAGATGATATAAAGAAGATGTTGGCTGAGAAACACCATCTCCATAAAGCATATTTAAATGATCCTAAATCTACATCCAAGAAAGACGCTTTCAACAACATGCGTAGAATCGTCCAACATAAACTACGCCAGATGCGGGATTCATGGCTGAGTAATAAAGCAGATGAGCTCCAAGGCTTTGCTGACAGCCATAACTTGAAAAATTTTTACCATGCACTCAAAGCGGTCTATGGTCCAACATCTTCAGGATCATTTCCCCTCCTTAATGCAGATGGAAAAACACTAATTACAGACAAGGAAAAAATTCTCCAACGCTGGGTCGAACACTTTAATAATATTCTGAACCAGCCATCATCTATTAACGATGAAGCCATCAACCGACTGCCCCAAATTCCTATAAATGAAGCACTAGATGATATACCGACTTTGGAGGAGACTCAAAAAGCGATTCGTCAACTTTCTAGTGGAAAGGCCCCCGGCTCCGATTCAATTCCTGTTGAGGTCTATAAAGATGGCGGTACAGTTCTGATAGAGAAACTTCACATGATCTTCCAGCAAATGTGGCAGAGTGAAACCATCCCACACAATCTCAAGGATGTGTCAATTATACATCTTTATAAACGTAAAGGTAATCGCCAAGACTGTAACAATCATCGAGGCATCTCACTACTATCAATCGCTGGGAAGATATTTGCCAGAATCCTTCTTAATCGCTTACGGCTCATCTTGACAAAGGTCTTTTACCTGAAAGTCAGTGTGGATTCCGGAAAGAACGTGGAACCACCGATATGGTGTTCGCTGCAAGACAGCTTCAAGAAAAATGCCAAGAACAGCACTGTGACCTGTACACAGCTTTCATCGACTTGACAAAGGCGTTCGACACGGTCAGTAGAGAGGGTCTATGGAAGATCATGGCAAAATACGGCTGCCCAAAGAAATTTATCTCAATAGTGCAGCAGCTCCATGATGGAATGCAGGCTAGAGTTCAGGAAAACGGTGAGCTATCAGAGCCTTTCCCCGTCTCAAACGGAGTTAAACAAGGGTGTGTACTTGCACCGACTCTTTTCAGTATCATGTTTTCTGCTATGCTGACTGATGCTTTCAGAGACGGGGACACAGGAATCGACATCAGATATCGTATTGATGGAAAATTGTTTAACCTTAGGAGGCTTCAAGCAAAAACCAAGTTCAAATCACACACCATCAGGGATCTTCTGTTTGCTGACGATTGTGCCCTCAGTGCTGGCTCAGAGGCTGATCTGCAGCGTAGCGTTGATAGATTCTCCGAAGCCTGCTCCAACTTTGGGCTTACCATCAACACGGGGAAAACAGAAATCATGTACCAACCAGCTCCTGGCAAAATTTATTACTGAGTCAGTCATCAAGGTAAATGGTGAGAAACTGAATGTTGTGAACAGGTTCACATACCTTGGTAGTACACTATCCCAGAACATCGTCATTGATGATGAGGTGAACACCAGGATCTCCAAAGCCAGCAGCACATTTGGCAGACTATACACCAACGTTTGGCATCGAAGTGGCATTAGTCTACAGACAAAGCTGAAGGTATACAGAGCTGCGGTGCTTCCAGTGCTGCTTTATGCATGTGAAACATGGACTGTATACAGGCGCCACGTAAAAAAGCTTAACCACTTCCATACAGGCTGTCTCAGGAAGATAATGAACATCAAATGGCAAGACAAGATCCCGGATACCGCCGTTCTTGACAGAGCTGGTATCCCTAGCATCGATACTATTCTGATGCAGTCACAGATTCGCTGGGCAGGTCATGTAGTCCGCATGCCAGACCATCGACTGCCAAAGATACTCTTTTATGGTGAGATGCAGAAGGGTAGACGCTCCCATGGTGGCCAGAAAAAGCGCTTCAAAGACACGCTTAAGGCTTCATTAAAAACCTTTGACATAAACCCAGACACATGGGAAGCTACTGCGCAAGACCGAACTGCTTGGCGCACATCTCTTCGTAAAGGTGCAGCGGCATGCGAATCTTCCAGAAGAGCAGCAGCGGAACAGCGGAGACAAGCTAGAAAAGATCGGGAAATAAAACCTTCACATGAAGCAAACATTCCCTGCCCACACTGTCCGAGATCCTTCCAGGCCCGCATCGGGCTCTTCAGTCACCTTCGTACTCATAGATTATCCTTACATCCTAATAATTGGATGAACGGAGTAGTCTTCATCACCTGTGATGGACGAACAACAACAACACCTTTGAGTCATTACTCATTGAGGTGAAGAGTAAAAATGTCAACCTCGAAAAAGTAAATAAGAGGCAGAGTGAAGTTATTTCACTAAAGATTTGGAAATTGCTACGTTAAGAAAAAGGGTTGATGGTTTGCTGGATGTTGTGTTACACAAGAATATATTTTCACACATTAGTTATGATAAACCTACTGTACAACATGCCAGTGGTACCAAATGTGATACCAACGGGTCACCACGCCCTGAAAAAGTAAAGATCTCATTTCGAGGCAGATATAGTTTCCCTCGAAATCACCCAAATGCCAATGTTTCCAGTCGAAACAATACTGCCTCCTCTGGGAGTAATTCATTTCGACATGCTCACAGTGTATCTAATCTTAACCATACAGATGCCGTCGTCAAGGGTGACGCAAAATTTACTAAAAAGAGTCAAATTGGTACACGTAATGTTGATGGAAATGATAGTACTAACTTACCTGGTCAGACTAGAACCATTACATCTGAAAAAAATGTTTAACAGTACCTTATAAGCTGTCTTCTACGACATGCTCCAAAGCGACAGGTTCGAATGGGGATGGGCATCATACTCAGTTCAATCAGTATGATACATCATATAATAAAGATACGACATGCACGAGAAAAATAAATAACCATGTTTGTCATTCGACTTAGGGTGTGCACCACCCATGCTCACAGTTTCGTGCTAATAGGATGCCTTATGGTGGTAATAGTGCATACTCACGCACAGTACTAGTGTGAAATCTGCCATCAAGTACTACATGGCGCGCACTGGGTGATTTTTTTTTTCAATTCACTGCCGACGTAAAATTTGTACGTCTTTTGCCTTTCAACAATTTTAATGATAGGGAATCAATTATTTATTTTTACTCAAATGTGGATGCAAGCATGGTTGTCGATCTTGACAACGGTGATTACTTTCGAGACCATTGTCTTGATGTGCAATTAATACATGATTCAGCATCACACAGATTTTAACGCGTTCTTGTGCACAGTTTTCTTCTATCATCCTATTTATTTCAGATCTTGACTATCTCACCCGCGAGTTTCGTACGGTGTCGGATGGTATAACTTCATTAATTTTTCAACTTATTTTGCTTGGCATTATTTCAGTTCATATTTCAGGTATCTCCTGGAGAACAGGTTCAGAGGCTTTCTGTACTAATTATTCTTTTCACATGTTCGCAGTCTTTTAGGTCTTGTTGGATTCTACAGAAAATTTTTACCTAATGTTTCAGAAATTACTTCAGTTCTGTCTTCGTTACTAAGGAAGAACTCCCCAAATGAGATTGCTTGGACTCATTCGTGCAATGAGTCATTAAATTTACTGAAATCATATTTCTCTAGATCACCATTTTAAGATTGCCTGATACTAGACTTCCTTTTATCTTTATGGTCGACGCCTTTGGTTCGGGGATCGGCGGTACACTTTTGCAGGAATTCGAAGATTGTCTCCATTCAATTCTGTATGTCAGTCGTAAATTGACACCAACAGAAAAAATACCCCATCGCCGAGCGGGAATTACTCGCAGTTGTGTATTGTTTTGCAAAATTGCAGCGCTATCCTATTGGTGCGAAATTCGTTCTGGAGACAGACCAGAGTGCTTTATCCTATCTTAAAACTGCGAAATTTCGTAATGAGAAAGCAGCAAGAGCAGCACTCGCTCTCCAGCCATATGAATATTACATTCGTGCCATCAAAGGCAGTCAGAACGTGGTGGCGGATGTTTTATCACGGTGTGTGAAGGACCCACTGTCAGCTAACAACACTGCAAATGCAATTCTGATGTGAAGTTACGGCAAACTTATCAACTTACTTCTCCGCAAGCTAACCAATATACAGTGTACCATATGTGCACAGATTTTGCTGACGATGCTTGTTCTTGCGTGAATCTAATGACATATTACTGCTACTTAATGAGGATATATGAACATACCCTGTGATGAACATCAAGATTGAAATCTATCATATTGCTTATTCAAAAAAAAAAAAGTAAAAGAAATCGCTCAGTAACTCTAGTGACAATGCTTGCATGTATTGACCATGATCACTCAGCACATGATGATAATGAATCCTGAGATCGTCAATTGCAAGTTGTAACTCGTTTTGCTCAGCTCATCACATGGATGTCTTGAACCTTATTGACTGTTTCCATACACGGTTTATGTGCATAAACAAACATTAATTGATGGACTACGAATAATCTGACAGTTGAGTCGTTTGAATGCGAAAATGTATTTGTTCCAGTTTCTGAACATTGAGCAAAACGTAGGGGATTTAACTCATGAATGCCTCTCATGGACAAAGGGACATAACTTAATAAATCCGAACGTGCGATAATTGATCTGTATCAGGATGGACATGGAACAATAGTGATTAACTTTAATTCTTAAAGGAACCTACATCATAACGTGGAGGATTATCATGGACATAGACTTTCTGCGCGGAACTTTAGTTGGTTAAAGTCAACCAGTACGGATGACAGTGTAATGTTCATGCTTTAAATGCGGTGCTTTAATTACCTGTTGATTACTTTTAATTGGTTTGATGAGATTCTGTACTTGACTTAGGTTGGTACAACACTCACACTAGTTATATAATTGAACGTTTTAATTGTTTTCACAACAGGTTCTTAAATTATACCAGTCATCATCGTAATTTGACCTGATTCAGCACATAACTTCGTCATGTGGATACATTTTTATTTTAATTGACACCACAGTATACATTTTAATACAAGTACTCAAGAGGTACACATGACTGTAATCTTTTCGCGTATGATGATACATTCATTCACATTACTTATATGATTGTCTGCCTAATTTAATCTATTTATGCTTTAAAAAATGGGTATGTTCTATAATACTTTGCATTATTGCTTTAACTAATATGTTACTTATTTGACAACTGAAACTGGACTTGACTGATAAGTGTGATGGACTGTGTGAGGTATGTGAGTGCATGTATTGCTACCATCATTTTTTAATGTGCTGTGAACACTTAGTCATGGCAACCTCACGTTGCTGTTAAAAGGATTTGGTCCCTGAGTAGACATTGGCGATGGTTCCAAAACCATTGTCCACACTTTTTGTGTTAAATTGCCTACCCTATGGCAAAAACTTGGGTGCTATTCTAGTTCTTACTTACAGTGAAATTTGATGTTACCATTTTTCACTCTACCTTGTTTTCATTTTTTTTTGCGGGGGGTGGGGGGAAGTGATGTTATGATTAAAATTCATAACGATTATGTAGGTATTATAGTAAGCTCGACATGGCTCCTTTTCTGATAATTTTATACGGAATTACTCACTAATAAAGAAGGTGACGTCATACCGATAAGGTGTAGAAGCAGACGCGAATTTTGAAGCAGAGGTGGGGTGATCGTCTGCTAGGGGAGATGCAGCGTGTGTTTTAATGTGAGCGGACGTGTATGTATTTTGCTCTTGCAGTCTAATGTGTTTTACCTGAATTTTACCATCACTAGGGCACCAATATACTCTGTTGAGGTGTTCCTATCTTCATTGAATGTCAGGAAGTACTTTTCATTATTGTGTCGAATGTATAATATATTAAACTGGTGAAAATGTATTGACAGCGTCTCCATAGCGGAACGGACTGCTTACGACCTCATGAAGACTGCATATTAATTCATTTGCCTTTGTGTCTGAACATCTGTAATGGAGCCGTTTTGATAAATGCCATTAAATTGTGAAGCGTCTACTGTAAGAGAGGTGTTGTCAACTAACTGACTTTAAATTGATACGTGTCCGTCACATACCCATATGTTCATCTTGGCCACGGATACATCATCCGATTAATATAATGACATTGACGGCACGCATCACACACCTACATCTCTCATATAACTGGCATCGTGTCTCCGTCTTTTGGCACCACCATGGTTTCTCATTGGAGGCCATACTGTCAGTCTGCTTCTATCTTGGATCCGAACTTTTTTTTTTTGTTCAGTTCTTTTAAACTTATTAAGAAGATATTTAAGTTTGCTGGGGTTGGCTAGGAGTTTTAAAATTATTATCTGGTCTCTTCTTGGCAATATGCTTCTATTTATATTGACACCGGATGTTATGTTGGCCACTTTTCTTTGAACCCGCTTTTAATTTGTGTTCTAGTCTCGTCAGATTTTGTCCTTTCTTAATTTTACTGTTAATTTCCATCTCTCATTTTCTTTAATTTTGCAATAATTGTATATTTTTTTGAAGTTTCACTTCGTTGAATTTATAACTGGTTTCACGCTTCTAAGAGATGCCTCATTCATTTTTACTGCTACTTAAGGCTGTTACTAATGATTGACAATATGGGTGGAGCATTGTCATTGTTCATGCATTTTTCATGCTAACCACAATCGTTGCACCATCTTATTTTAGTTTGCTTCCTGAGCTCTGAAGTTATGTTTTCCAGTAACCATTGAAATACTGGTTTCTAGCACATTCTTTTGGTTTATGTATACGCCACCACATCTATTATTTGTAGTTATGGTTACTGTATATAAAGATCAGCAGATATATACAGTAGATACCGGCTCCTTTCCCGCTTCGCACACACGTTGTCAACAAGAGTATTTAAGTCAGGTTCACTTTTCTTAGCTTTTGGCTGTCCCAGCTTACCTACAGTGAGGCAGATGGTATGAAAACACCTTTAAACGTAGTTGAGTTCTGTCTATCTCCATATAGATTTATGGTATTACGGTGCTGAAGCCCCATCGTCTCCCCTTGTCCTGCCAGTGGTAAGTCCTATCACGAGGTCAGCAGCTTGGATAATGCTGTCACAGGCTGTTTAAAACATAGGCCTCGGGAATAATTTGTCGTAGATGGCAGCCACTCGTCGTGCCCACTCCCATCATTTTTCTGAACAATAAAACAATATGAACCACTAGCAATAACCCGTCAATAATGACAAAAGTAAATCAAGAACTGTAATTTATTTTAAAAATATTTTTTTAATTCAATATAAAAGTTATGTGATGACAACATGTTTTGTGAAAGTGCGTAGATTTGTTTCCAAGAATGTTCCCTGATAAAAAGTGTTTTTAACAAAAACTTTCAGGTTTTCATGATTTGTTTCATGGGTGAGGGCGACATTGAGCTGGCCGTGTCCGAAAACAGGTTCAGGAAGGAAAACTCCTAGGTGATCAAAAGATTGTCCTTGCGCCTTATTGATGGTCATTGCAAATGCTAAAATCACTGGGAATTGACGACGTCGCATCCTAAATGACAAACTGCGCTCGCTCGGTTCTAAGTCAATTCGAGGAATTAAGACTCGTTCTCCCTGATTACTGCCAGTGATAATTTCTGCATCAATGAAATTCCGATGCAAGATTTTTATGACCAAACGCGTGCCATTCAAAAGTTCTCTTTTGCGTTCAGATTTCGCAATAGCATGATACTTGCAGCAACCTTTAATTTCATCAAATGCAGTGGCATTGCTGATGGGCACTGCTCGTTAAGGAACTCGGTTGGGAAATCAACTGCGTCGTTGGGATCATCGGAAATCATGGTATCTATGCTCCAATAAAGCGTTTCATTTCCAGCGAGTAGCTCCAACAATAAGTCTGCAATACTTTAAATTAAAATTTTATCTTGAAGAAACAATCAAAAACTTACATTTTATGTTTTTATAACAAAATGATGAGTTAAATCCGTTTCCAGAATGAAACTGGGTTCTACAATAAAAAATTTACATTTTATTCATATATCACTGTCACTCACTTTGTGTTGCACAATTCACCGACTTTTCTTCGTTGAGTGTTACTAATTTCGGGAGAGTACATATAAGGGAAACAATACAATTAATGTCTAACTTTCAACCACAATTGCATCCCTTAGATGTGAGCGACGTACAAACGGCGAGAATTATGAAGTTTGATAACTAAAAAGTGAAAATATTGACTAGAGAAATAATACAGCATCAAGGTCACACAATTATTCCTTTGTTCCACTCTGATGGTGTTGTCCCTGTTTTCCAGACTTGTGCAAATAGTGGTTCTAACATTTCTGCTGCTAGCTCAGGGTCTGTCTTAAATAGCTCTGCATTTAAGCTATCATGGCCAGGAGCTTTTCCGTTTTTTAACCCTTTGATTGCTGTGATGATTTCTTCTTTTCGTGGAATGTCTGTATTTACATCTAGATCGTTTCCAGCCTCAGGAACATTCAAGTGTGTCTCTGGTGGTTCCTTGTTCAGAGTTTCTCTGAAGTGCACTTCCCATCTTGTTTCCTGTCCTTCTGCTGTCGTGATGAGATTTCCTTGCTTATCTCTTACTAGTGTAATATTGTCAAATTGCTCAAGAAGGGAGATCTTGAAGACTGCAATAATTGGAGAGCAATCATTCTTCTCTCAGTTCCCAGCAAAATACTAGGCAGGATAATTATACAGAGAATTTCAAAAGCAGTAGACCACAAACTGAGAAAAGAACAAGCAGGATTTAGAAAGAACAGAAGATGTGTAGATCATATATTCACTCTCAGGAACATTATAGAGCAGTGCTCAGAATGGCAAAGACAGCTGTACATAAATTTCATTGATTTTGAAAAAACTTTTGACAGCATACATAGGGACAGTTTATGGAAAATACTGAGGGCTTATGGAATTCCAAGCTGCATAGTGTCAATCATAAAAAGCCTCTATGCCAACTTTACGTGTAGTGTTGGGCAGAGCAACCCAACCTTTGAGGTGAAGACAGGAGTACGACAGGAATGCCCCTTATCAACCACTTTATTTTTAACAGTCATAGACTGGGTGATGCGCCAGACAACAGAGGACAGTCCAAGAGGAATAAGATGGACTACATTTTCTACATTGGAAGATCTGGAATATGCAATGACATTGCACTACTAGCACATTCACATCAACCCATCCAGGAAAAAACGGATAGACTTAATAAGTATAGCCAGCAGGTGGGCTTTAACATCAATTTAAAGAAGTCAGAGGTCATGACGCTCAATGTGAGCAACCCTGAGCCCATATCAGTAAGGAATCAGCAACTGGTACAGACAGACACCTTCACATACCTAGGATGCATAGTAACACCAGACGGCGGGGCAGGCAAGGACATCAACATCAGAATGAATAAAGCAAGAGCAGCCTTTTTTAGCCTAAACAACATCTGGAAGTCCTCCCAATACAGCACAAGCACTAAATTAAGATTATGTCAGAGCTGTGTGCTTTCTGTGCTTCTCTATGGTGCGGAATGTTGGAGAGTTACAGAGAAGGAAATTTTTTTTTTTTTAATTAATGTGTTTGCTACTTTTCTTTGTAGCACGCCCCTTTCAACCATCTACCATGTACATGGAGTTGTTGGTTATATCAGGACGTGTTTCCTTTATTGTAATATGTTTTTGTTTGTATTTATTTTATACTATATTATCTCTAGTCGGTATTTTTCCTTTTGTAGTTATAGTTCAACATGGTTTTTAAAAGAAATTCCAAAATATGCTATTTTCTAAGTTAGTATGTTTTTAATTTTCACTGGATGGTTTCTTTGGTTAATCTGTATGGTTAATCTGTATGGAAATGTCGAAATTGTCCTCTTTTCACACAACATGCCTAAGAAAAATTCACCGAATCTTTTGGTCGAATACCATCACCAACCAAGATCTGCTTACTTGAAGCAAGCAAGAGGACATGCACACCATCATAGCTGGCAGAAGCTGGAGCTGGGTTGGCCATGTCCTCAGAAGAGACCCCGATGCCGTCACGAAAACAACTATGCTTTGGACCCCTGAAGGAAAACGAAAGCGAGTCCGACCAAAAACAACCTGGCGGAGGACTGTGGAGGCTGAAATGCATAGAATGAACCAGAGTTGGGGCACTGTACGAAGGATGGCCACCGATCGAGCAAAGTGGAATCAATTTGTTGTTGCCCTACAAGACGCCACTAGGCGTGATGGCCACAGACTGGTTTGACGGTCGGCGGCTAAGAATCAAAGAAGAAGAAGGTCACACAGCAGATACTGCCGTAGGGGAGTGAAGTATTAGAGATTTCCCTGTACTAGGTACAGCATTGAGAGGTAGGGTGACCAGTTCCCTTACTCGCTGCCTTCTCTTTCCCTAACTCTCGGGCAAAGTCAGGTACCCATTCACGGCTGGGTATACTGGAGCGTCTCGATATCGTAAATCGAACTTGGCATCTTTTGCCGCGAGAACCCAGTGCTCTGACCACTCTGTCAATTGGACTTTCTGTACAACATAGAGCATAAAATAAATACAAAGAATAAAATATACTGGTCACAAAAAGTAGGTCATATTTTAAGATGGTATGTATTATTTTAAGATGGTATGTATTATTTGACACAAGAGTGGATTTCGTATTTTAATGGTTGTACGGACATATCGAGCACGCTCTTCTCCACTCTCACGTGCAATATCATGTTGACCTGGTGACTCGTGATGAGTAAGCCAATCCCAAGAACAGAGGTGGGGCACATCCGTAAAGTTCACACATTATTCTTTTTCACAAAAATGCGTGTATCTCGGGTTTGATGAACACTACTCACCATGGACAGGTATAAAAAGACTCTGCAACAGATAAAATTTCTTTTCTTCGTCATGGAACGTTTGACAGAACAGCAGAGATGGATAGGCATAGGCATGTTGCAAACCGGAAGTCAGCAAGTGAATGCTGCTCGGAACCTCAATGTTTCACAGTCAGTTGTCAGCAGACTGTGGAACAGGTATAAAAATTTCCGCACAGTGACTGATCTGCCTCGGACTGGCCGCCCAAGAGTCACTACACGCCGCCAAGATCAACTTCTTGCTACTCAGGCCATCAGAACTCGGACTCTAAATGCTACTCAACTTCAGCAACACCTTCAACAGACCACTGGGATCCGGGTCTCAACTCAGACAGTACGAAACCGTTTGCACCAAGTGCAACTGGCCTCACGCAGACCGTTTGTAGCTTTGCCCATGTCACCACAACACAGGCGAGCAAGAATGGATTGGTGCCAACGTCATCATCGGTGGACCAATCAACAGTGGGCATCAGTGATGTTTTCTGATGAGTCCCGTTTCGTTTTGGATTTTCATGATCGTCGATTACGTGTCTGGCGTCGGCGAGGTAAGCGTTACCAGCCTCCTGCAACTGTTGCACACAACCGTTATGGAGGTGGCAGTGTAATGGTGTGGGCAGGCATCTGTATGAATGACAGGACCGACCTTCACATATGCCAGGTCAATATCACAGGGCTCTACTACCGTGACAACATCATCGAGCCTATTGTTGTGCCATTTGCTCAACGGCACGGACCAGATTTCATCTTCCAGGATGACAATGCACGTCCTCACCGTGCTCGCGTCGTCCAAGATCACCTTCAGATGCAGCATATCTGAACGTTACCGTGACCGCCAATGTCCCCCGACCTGTCTCCTATTGAGCATTTGTGGAACCTCCTGAATAGACGCGTCCAACAACGTCCAGCCGCTCCATAGACTCTTCAGCAGTTAGCCCAGGCCCTTCTGCAGGAGTGGCAGAGAATTCCTCAAGACAACATCAGAAGGCTTATATGCAGTATGAGACGTCGTTGCAATGCATGTTTAGCGGCAAACGGGGCCCTACACGTTTTTAGAAATATTGGAATATTTTTGTGAAAATGAAGTACCTACCCCGCCTTGGTTGCCAGTGCGACTAAAATCATGTGAGTAAAGCCATAACCCTTCTTATACCGCAAATGTCTTGTTATGATGCTCAAGTTTACTTGTACGAAGGAATAAATGAACTAATTTGAAATATGTTGTCTTTGGATAACTTTTAAATTCAATATCCCCTACTTTTTGTGACCAGTATATTACAATAAATGAAACGCGCCCTGATATAACCAACAGCTCCATGTACAAGGTAGATGGTTGAACAGGGCGTGCTACAAAGAAAAGTAGTAAACACCTAAATAGAATTTAAAAATTGTTTAAAAAGCTGTGGCATTGTCTTGGACCTATTCAGGAGGATGTGGTTACAGAACCATTTTAAACTACTTTCCTGTGTTAATCTGACATAACAATAATACATGTTACTGTAACTGTTTCTAAATCTTGTGTTGTCGAATATGTTCTGTTGTGTTTTCCGTCATCGTGGTGGGCACGGAGAGGAGAAAGAAAATAACACTTACAAATGAACTAGACCCGTGGCAGCTGTGGGTTTTTAGCTGCTTTACATTCACTTGATGTTTACTGTTACATTTACTTTTTTATTTTTTCCTTGAGTTACCAAATTTCTTCCAGTGCAAAACACTGTTCATGTCTAAGCTTTCAAGCAGACCCTGATTAGAAGTACAGAATATCGGTAACACGGAATACTTGTGAACTAAACAAATCACATGTAATTTTCTCGAGAAGTTACAGACTGTCCTAAAAGGCTGCTTGCGCTGAATAGGACTAAGTGGTAAGGCAAGATCGCCAGTGTGGAACTAATGGAAGGAACCAAGCAAATGGCATTGAAAAAATAGGTGAGGGAAGACGATGACACTGAATGTGACACACAGTGAGGAAACTCGTTAATAGATTACAAATCAAGTCCGTATTCTGGAATTCCTAAGAAATAGAGGACAACGAGGGTAAATCCGAAACACACGGAGAAAAATTGAGACTTAACACAAACATGATAAAGAAGATATAGAGAAATCTTGAACAGATGACATAAGACAGGAGGACCTGGCGTGAAGTAATTGAAGATCTATACTCCACAGGGAACTTCAGTGCAAAGAGAAAAACTCTGCATCTGTGAGTGTGTGTGTCTATGTCTGTGTGTGTTCTGCCTGCCGTGAACATAAAGCCACTTCAGGGATGAGTACTGCGTCTTGCAATATTAGCGAATGTTCTATCTTTGGAAAATGGATAACCGAAGTAACGTCTTTCATGAAAAGCTTTGACATGTTCATGCTATTAAGCAACAAAAATGTAAATAAGGCTATTGGAGCAATCTTGCCTTGATTGTATTAGCATTCTCACCTTCACCAACATCGCCATAGCTAATAGAAGCATCATGTCTATGCTAGACAAACACAGCGAATAACGAAGAAAAGCAGACACTCAAGCTTCCAGAATAATGTATTCCTTGAAAGTACAACTCAGTTAATTATCAGTTTATTGTTCCACGAGAAGAGCTGACATTAAAGATGCATGTTTTCACCGCGTTCGTAGTTTTCAAAACTGCTGTTTATCTAAAAGGGTTCATGCTGACATTGGAAAATGAAATTCTTCAGGTTTCAACTGAAAAAAAATATCGATATGACTTAAAAACGTTTCCTGTATTTCAGATTTAACAAGATCCACCAACAGTATATAAAAAGTTTGCAACTGTCAACCAGGATCGATAAGGTCAATACAGGGAATTGGCGATATGAAAGGGCAAGACAAGGCTTATGAGAAAGAGGCATGTGAAGTGTGTGAACAGACAAACAGTGGACTGGGGTACAAAGGGTAATTCGACAAATTACAAGAGAGGCGCCATCCAGGGTTAATTTGCTCGGGATACTGGATAAAACCGAAAGTAAGGAGAGGGATATAGAGGGACTGTATCAGTGATATAAAACTATATAGTAGAGAATGTGAAGGAATATAATGTGAGAATTCAATGTAATACAGGAAGACGAATTTCAAAAGCAGCGCAAGGAGAGTCAGAATAAAATGGTGTAGCGGACAAACACATTCAACACGACAACAACGTTTTAAGCTCCTTTGACGTTTAGAAAATACGTTTAATTTAACATTAATCTAAAGCAGTGATTCCCAAAGTGTACTGTACCGCCCCCTGGGGGAAGTTAAATTAGCTTTGGACGGTAAGAAGCAAGGCGGCAGCAGGGGCGCTGGAGATGACCCTATTTGAGTGTTGTTTGCTTAGTTATGACCTTTTTGACACTGTTGTTTGCTTATTTATAATCTTTTTGACACTGTTGTGTTGTTTTAGCCGGGAGTTGTAGTGAGGATAAGCTCTCACTGCAGATAAATGCTTCTATGGCACGCGCCTCAAATTGCTCTGACAACCAAGCCCAGCTCCCGGCCTTCATGTGTGGCTCAATTGAGCCCGGCGGAAATGTTTCCACTGACGAGAGAAGGGGCGAAGTCGAGTCACTGGCGCCTTAAAACCAGCAGCTTCGGGCAGATAAAGCTCGTGATCCCTGGTTGGTAGCCTATCTAAGAGAAGGTAAGGTCTGAATTCAAACCACCGCTGCCTTGAGGGAATATGCGTTTATGGGAAAGGCTTCGGGAGTAAACCCTGAGGATAAATCTGGAGTCGGAGTCCCTGAGGCAGTCTAATTTTGATTTGACATTTTTTTGGCAACTACTGCGACGTGGCTGGTACCAAACTGTATCGGTTGCTGCCGTTCCTTTGGATCTACCAGCTGCGTGGAGAGGGGGAAAATGCTTCATGGGCAACAGCTTGATCTCCAAATAACTGTGCCCAAGCTCGTGCCCTGGAGAGGACACTCTATCTTCACACTATAGGTGTTGGCAAAATACGGGAAGTAGCAGTTACCGGTTATAAAAATTTTGCCCAATAGGCATAGTGCATGGCGCCAGGGGCTACTTCCGACAATGGGAGAGGTTCTAGGATCTCACTGCACAGCTACCATCCGTTTCAAGCTGGGCAGCCCCCAGTCAATTAGTAGTTGTCCCTCCTGTCTGCTTTCCCTCTGGGTGCGTGGGGATTAGGGTCAAACCCACTGTGGACGGAAAATTTTGCACCAAGCAATTTTCACCAAGCAAATATTTCGTCCATACTTTGTTGACTGGATTATCCGAAAACCTAAAGGACATAAACGATGTCAGAAAGACAGTCGTAATCAATGATGAACTTAAACGACTTCAGGTGGATATAGCTGCACTTCAGGAAACGCGCCTGGCAGGTTCTGGAGTGGTTAGTGAGAAGGACTACACATTTATTGGTAAAGGAAAGGCCTTAATAAAACTAGAGAACACGGAGTAGGTTTTGCGGTCAGAAGATCGCAAACTAAAACTGTTGAACCAGGTGAGAATGGATCAGAACGCCGGTTAATGCTCCGCCTGACAACTAGCACAAGTCCCATCAGTCTTGTCAGTGTGTATGCTTCTCTCTGTTATCTGTCTCAGAAGCTAAAGATGAGTTCTATGAGAATCTAGCAACAGTCATGAAAAGCACACCAAGGCAAGAACAGCTTGTTCTCCTTGGTGACTTTCACGCTAGAGTTGGTGTCGATAATGTTTCAAGGCCTTCATGTCTGCGCAGGTTTGGTATTGGAAAGATGAATGAAAATGAACAACGGCTCTTGGTGTTGTGTGTCAATCATGACCTCTGCGTGACCAACACCTACTTTCAGACAAAACCCCAGCATAAGGTGTCATGGAGACACCCACGATCGAAGCACTGGCACCAACTGGATCTGATTCTCGCCAGAAGGCCACTTCTTAGGTCTGTGCTCTCCACGCGCTCGTACCATAGTGCAGGCTGTGATACAGATCACTCCTTGGTTTGCAGCAAAATCAGAGCACAACCAAGAAAACTCCATCGTGTCAGATATGAAGGGAAACCATGCATCGATACCAGCAAGATGTCAGACCCTGTCATGATAGCTCAATTTACTGCGACCTTCAAGAAAGTGCTCAGTAGCCCTCAGCATGGTGATACTGTTACAGAGAACTGGGAGCATCTGCGGAACACCATTCAAAATGCTGCACTAGCTACCTTTGGTAAGAAAAAAGCAAAGTCAAATGACTGATTGGACGCTTCATCAGATGTGATGAGACATGTCATTGAAGCTATGCGCAGTGCTGTGACTGAGTACAAACGTTCACCGAGTGCTAGAACCCTACATATCCTGAAGGCTACGAGAAGCAAAGTTCAACAAACTGTTCGACGTTATGCAAATGACTATTGGCTCCAGCTCAGTGAGAGCATCCAGACCACTGCGCAAACAGGCAACACTACGCAAATGTATAACGGTTTAAAGAAAGCCCTTGGTTTTCAAAAAAGTAAGACGGCACGGCTAAAAACCATCAGCGGAGAGAAGCTAACTGATATGGGTAAGCAGATGAAGAAGTGGGTCGGGCACTACTCTGAGCTTTACGCTAGAGAAAATATTGTCACACCTGCAGCTTTGATGTTGTCAAATGTCTGCCAACTATGGAGGAGCTGGATGCTGAACCAACATTGGAAGAATTCAACAAGGCCATTGATAGCGTGGCCTCTGGCAAAACACCAGGCAGTTATGGGATTCCCAATTTAATCAAATGCTGTAAGAGCACGTTATTACACCCACTGTATACGGTGCTGTGCTAGTGCTGGGAAGAGACAACAGTATTGTTGATAAGGTTTTTGCCAGAGTCATCTTAATGCGACTACACAAATTAGCATAAGGGTCCCTATGAGAGGCTTGTTATTCGTTGTTGACGCTGCAGTTGTCACTCAAAGCCAACAGGAGCTTCTGAGCTTGATGAATCGCTTCACTCAAACATGTAAGGACTTTGGCCTCACAATACGTCTAAAGAAAACAAATGTGCTGAGACAGGATGTGGATGCTGCACCAGTTATCGCTATCGATAACTATGAATTGGCAGTGGTGCACCACTTCACATACCTGGGGTCTACCATCAATGACAAACTCTCACTGGACACAGAAATCGATAGCTGCATTGGCAAAGCTGCAGCTACCTTTGCCCACTGCACATCGCGTGTATGGGTAAACTCTAAACTCATAACGAAGATCAAAGCTGCGGTATATAACGCATGCGTCACCAGCACACGTATATGTGGCAGCGAGACCTGGACAACCTATGCTAAGCAAGAAAGAAGGCTCAATGCCTTCCATCTACGGTGTCTACGCCACATCCTCGGCATTTCGGTGAAAGATAAAGTAACAAATGTCGAGATGTTGTCACGCGCTGGCCTTCAAAGCATGTATAGATTGCTCAGACAGCACAGACTACGCTGGCTTGGCCATGTCCGCCGAATGGAAGATGGTCGCATTCTGAAAGATATATTCTACGGACAACTGGCAGATGACGAAAGAACAGTTGGTCAACCGCAGCTGAGATTCAAAGAAGTGTTTAAGAGACATGAGGGCACTGGACATAAATCCAGCAACCTAGGATGATGAAGCTGCCGATCGCACCAAGTAGCGCCACCTCAGATTGGGCGAAAAGGAGCTCACACAACAAGCAGAAGAGAGGTGAAAACGTCGAAAGGAACACCAGGAAAAAAAAGCGGCTGAGGGCTGTCACCTCAGGGGCGCATTCCCATAGTCAGTTATGACTGAAGGGGCTATTATTATTATTATTATTGTATGACACGGTTGTGTAGCTTTTTGACGACACGAGCGCTTTGCTCAAAGAAATCAGGTATACCAATGCATGTTTATCAGAACTATTTGTAAAATTTCATAAATATCATTTTCAGTTGCAAGGAAATTATGTCAGTCCCATTCAGGCCTAATCTGTCGTCTCTATTGCAGATACATAAAGGTCGCCGCGACCTATACAGATTTCTGAGCTTGTCTGAGCTAGAAGAACAAAGTAGGATGAAAGATGATGAACTGCACGTTTTTTGTGACCATTTGAATATGACGTATGGGACCCAAAGACGCAGCAACAGAGAATGAAGTCAGCGACCCATAGCTTGACTGCTTGCGTCAGGGTCAGCGAACCAGAGCTGACCAAGACTCTACTCCCCCTCCCAGTGGTGGTCCTGGAAACAGGCTGCATCACTGCAGTTTGGCTGAGAGAGTAGGGATCGAAGAGGGAAGGCAAACCCGGTCCCAAAAAATGCCGTGCTGAAGTCGGATGTGTCGGCCAAAAGGCGCAGATATCGCAGTTTCGCTGTAAACAGACACAACGCAACCAACGTCCTTTTCAGGACGAACGAGGAAGAGGGAAGAATATGACGTATGAAGATATGTCTGAGCGATTGATGGGTAGTCTTCTGATGCAAATTAAAGACTGTGTAATACGAAAAAGAAATTAAGCACGTTGAGGGTAGCAGAGGAATAACTAATGGACACTGAGCTAAAGCCAAAGGTTAAGAAATCACACAAAGAGTTTTGGGTACAGAAAGAAACTTACTTACTTAGTCGTTCCCCTTCTACCGTGAGGTGTAGAGGTTTGGAAGAGAGAGGGCCAGACTATTCTATCAGCTGTCTTCCTCCTGGCCTAGTCCATTTAAGTCCTCGGTCCTTCAAAGATTGTCTAATGTTGTCCTCTCAGCTGACTCTCGGTCGTCCTGGAGGTCTGGATCTCTGGCTTATAGTTTCCCATGCTTGTCGTGGTAGCTGATCTTCTCTCATTCTGCAGACATGACCAAACCATCTTAGTTGGGACTGTTCTACTTGGGTCTGCAGGGGGTGGGATTTTAGGCCGACGTATTGTCTGGTTGCGGACCATGTCTCTTCTTGTTACTTCAGCGACCTTCTTCAGATACCTCATTTCAGGTTTGGATCTGGCTTTTGTGGGTTGTAGTCATTGCCCATGACTCGCATCCATACGTCAAGACTGGGACATAGGTTGAGCGGTATACAGCCATCTTCTTTTTATTACCAACCTCTGTCTTGCTGAGGAATCCTCGATTTATAGCCTGAAGAAGTCTCTCAGCTGCTGCTTTTCGTGTGGCCAACTCTTCTTTGATGCCCCCCTTCCTGTCTATAACAGCTCCGAGGTATTTAAAGTGGTCTACCTGCTCCAGGACCTGTTCTCACAGCTTAATCTGATGCCTTCTTTCTTCTCGTGATATCACCATGGATTTTGCTTTAGAGCATCCGTCTCTTCTCCACCTCTTCCTTCCAGACTTGCAGGTTGGATTGGTGATGTGCCTCTGATTTAGCAATCAGGCCAACATCATCAGCAAATGCCAGCTCTGAAATACAGATCTGTCTCATCTTCCAGTACCCCACTGAATACTTTCTTGTTCTCTCCTTACATGCCTTGAGGACATCGTCCATGAGGAGTATGAAAAGATAAGGTGACAGGATATCACCTTGTCTTACACAAGTGGTGGTCCTGAACTCTTCTTACTTATGGTTTGCTGTCCTCACATAATTTCTGCAAGACTTGTACAAAGTCTATATAGCATGAATCAGAGGTGGTGGAATGTTCTTCCTTGCTGTCACGAGTGGGTTATGTAAGAGTCAGTCTGACAAGACCCAAGTCAGTGTGATGTCAGAGACAAGACGAAATCTGAGAGAGATCTGAGATGATAGACGAGAAATGGTGTTGATATTGGATAGTGTGACTTATAGTTACCGAGGGTGAGAACTTGTACTGACACTCCCCTCGCCACTCAGTGACCTTTTATTCAACTACTGCCACACTGCCTCTTGCTCTACTTAGGAGATAAGGTTGTATTACACTACAGTGTATCCACATACCACAGTACAAGTTAAAGAGTACAGGTACAGATAGGAAAAGAAATATGATTCGTAAAAAAATTATATATATATATATATATATATATATATATATATATATATATATATATATATATATATATATATATATATATATATATATATATATATATATTATTATTATTATTATTATTATTAACAACAGAAAAAAAACCTATGGTAAAATAAGCATGAAATCAATCACGACAACAAGAAAACTTCAGTAATATGCAAATATCAAGTGTACGAGACACTCAAACCAAAGGTTAGTAGGAAAATGTTGGGAGCACTCCCGGAAAGAAACCCATAGGTTCCACTTTCCCACAATTTTGGGGTGGTTATAAAATTAATAATCCTTTGCTGGAAAAAACCCTGAAATAAAGAACTGTACCTACACAACAAATCCCGCTGACTTGTCCCTGTCAGCAACATTGCTAATCACTTCACTCGATTAATTTGGTACACAAGCTCTTAAACAATCTACATTCCCCTCATTTAATTTGAGTGCACTGTACCCCAAAATCCTTCTTCGTTGGCACGTGTGCGTTGCTGCTTCAATGGGATCACGGTTAGCCGAGGGAGAACTTTTGACCCTATCTTCTCCAGGGTAATTGCTGATTTAATTCGTGAATTGACTGCACTCTGTGGTAAATCCAGGAAATCGTGGGTTGCGATGGCAACACTCAAGATAAAACAAATGATGAGGAATAATCCACCTTTTGTGTAATGGCCTACTACTACTGTAGCAGTCCTCACTGATAATGGACGACATAGCTTGGTAAAGAGAACTGGTGCAAACGGAGCATGGGCGCTCCTCTTATTAGCTTGGTAAAGAGGACTGGTGCAAACAAAGCATGAGCGCTCGTCATATTAGCTTGGCAAAGAGAACTGGTGCAAACGGAGCATTAACGCTCCTCTTATTAGGTTTTGGGCGAAGTCTTGGTACTCTTAGCAAAGGCCACTCATCAATGTGCCCGTAATAGGGTGATGAACTAGGCACGCATTTATTACGTGCAACCCAATTGAAAAAGGTCGACAAATTGTGCGACCCTTCCTAAAGGAAGGTAATCAGGTCTAAGGCTTCAGCGAAGTGCCTGAACTAACCGGGGTTAGCGCAACTGTCAGAATGTCCCACTCTTATAATCAAAGCAGGCAAGCTGGTGTTAAGTCTGCTACTATCTCCCGGCAAGAATTTTAGGACTGAAGCAATGAGAGCCAGCCAAGACTGCCTATATATAGTGAATATTTTCCACAGGTGTTCAGCGTGATTTGAATACCTGCATAGGGGAGCAAAAAAATAACACGTAATAATTACCCAGAGACTTCTCTAGGAGACCTGCTACAAAGAATTTGGCGCAACAGGGAAAAAAAGAATTACGCTAGCGAGTCCCAAACTTTCCTGGCCATCAAAGCACAGGGAACTCTTTAGGAACAGTTTCCCGTGTCAAAGACCCGGGACTTTTTGCCGCTATTTCTCAAACTGAGTGTCGGGCTTCTGACTCGTGGTCAAACGAACTCTAAAAAAGATGCCGCTGTCCACGACAGTGAGTCCGGGACGCGTCAGTCATCTGCTATCTACATTACAGAAACAGGGAAGTGAACCTATCAGCTTCCAGAACGACGAGTCAATTATCCCTCTTGTATCTACAGAAACGAAAAGAAGTGAAATTTGCGTGACAAAATTCAGACATCAATTAGGAGGGATGGTAGTTCAGTCTAAGTGGCCAGAATTTATAATCCATGTTGCCACACTTGCCAAACAGTCCCAAAGATTGCTCCAGGGAATCCTATCAAACTCTTTTTCTAGATCTATGAAACAAAGATGGATCTCACATTATACCCAAGGGCCTTTTCACTCAGCTGTCTGAGTAAAGATTAGGCCTTGAGTACTTTGGTTTTCTCGGAATTCCCACTGGACCTCATCCAATTGTGGCCCAGCTAGGCGTCTGAGTCTCTGTTCTAGGATTCTAGAGTAGATTTTACTAGGAACATTGAGAAGGGATATGCCTCTATGGTTTCCACATTGTCGATTGTCACCCTTTTTAAAAATCGGTGTTGTAATGGCAATCTTCCAATCGTTTGGTATGGTTTTGTTGCACCACGCTACCTGTAGGGCCCTTAAGAGTAATAGGTCGCCTGCTGCCCCCATGTACTTAACTATTTCTCTGTTATACCAACATGCCCTGCTGCTTTGCCCATCTTGATTTTCACCAGTGCTGCCTTCAGTTTTTCCATCTTTATGTCATCTTTACCACCGTTGGTATGCTCTTCTTTGCTAGTGGTTATCATTTCTGATGCTTGACCTTGCTCATTAAGAAATATTCTTTCCATCTTTCCATTACTTCCTTCGGGGCAGTAAGCAATTTGCCTCGCTTGTCCTTTATAAATTTAAGCGGGCATTGTTTTTCCTACCTCATGTTCTTTAGGGTCTTAAAGAATAACATCTGGTTTTCTTGCGCATCTTTTTCTAGCTTTTCTCCTAATTCTTCCGAGGACTTCTGTTTTGGTGCTAGCACCTTATTCTTTGCTGCTTGTGGCACTTGCAATGCCGGAGAGGTTATAGATGTTATAAAGAGAAGTATAGTAGATATGTATGTCAACAGTGTGAGGTCAAGCTATGTAAGACCCTGAGTCTAATTGTTGAAGATGATGTTGATGTTTTCTCAGGGGACCTATCGCTACCTCTCGTGATCTCACACTGTGCTGTATTTTATTAATATAGATGTATGTTATTGGGCTAATTGTCTAGGGTAATGCGAGTATAGTGAGTGTGCATCAAACAAACACAACAGTAATTCAATAAAATTGATTTGAGTAAGACTGTGTTTAAGTTTGAATTAATATTTTTACAATTTTAATTTCCTGTCCCTCAATTCTTTTAAGACAGGAATGTTTAAAATGAAAAGAATTTTATTTACACAAAATCTTAAACATATAGGACTCTTTGTCCATAACTGATGCTAACTAAATGTCACTGAAAATGTAGAACCCAGATCTCTGGAACAATAGTTACAAGTGAGTGTCAATATTGTGAGGGGCTAGTTTCTTCATCATACCCCTCTTTAAAAAATTGTTAATGGTGGAAACGTGGTTTGAATGGAAAGTACAGGTGCCCGTCTAATGGCACTTATCTTGCTGTAGAATTCTAGTAGAGCACAACAACGTTCAGCTCAAGGTGTCTTCTCTGACCACACAATATTGCAACAGATTTCAATCAGTTCAGTGGAGGCCTTCTCTGTCTTCTAACTGTCTGGCTTCAGCAGGTTTCCTGTCACCAGGTTTGGTAACAGGGAATAAAACCCTGAAAAGAAGTACATTCCTTCTCGTTTACATGCTGGTTTTTAACACGTCCACCCTTTACTAAACCATCATCATTCGGGGTCAGCTCATGTGCAAAACATTTGCACTAGCCCCTATCTCATTTGACATCACTCATTACTGTGTTTACATTATTCTTCTTCCAAAAGACTGCTACGCCCCTGTCACTTTAACATTGCTTGTCTTCTCATAATCATAATAATAATAATAATAATAATAATAATAATAATATTGGTTCCAAAGGTTGTTATTGCCGGGAGTTGTAGCGAGGATAAGCTCTCACTGCAGATAAAATACTTCTATGGCACGCGCCTCAAACAGCCTCTGACAACCAAGTCCAGCTCCCGGCCTTCACGTGTGGCTCAATTTGAGCCCGGCGGAACTGTTTCCACTGAGGGGAGAAGGGGCAAAGGCGGGCGACTGGCGCCTTAAAACCAGCAGCTTCGGGCAGATAGGGCTCGTGATCCTTGGTTGGTAGCTTATCTAAGAGAAGGAACTCTGAATTCAAACCACCGCTGCCTTGCGGGAATATCCATTTATGGAATTGGCTTCGGGAGTAAACCCTGAGGATAAATCCGGAGTCGGAGTCCCTAAGGCAGTCTAATGTCGATTCGACATTATTCTGGCAACTCCTGCGACATGGCTGGTACCAAACTGTATCGGCTACTGCCGTTCCTTTGGATCTACCGGCTGTGTGGAGAGGGGGAACATGCTGCATGGGCTACAGCTTGATCTCCATATAACTGTGCCCAAGCTCGCGCCCTGGAGAGGACACTCCAGCTTCACCCTATAGGTGTCGGCAAAACACGGGAAGTAGCAGTTATCGGTTATAAGCATTTTGCCCAATTGGCGTAGGGCATGGCGCCAGGGGCTACTTCCGACAGTGGGAGAGGTTCTAGGATCTCACTGGACAGCTACCGCCCGCTTCAAGCTGGGCAGCCCCCAGTCAATAAGGTGTTGTCCCGCCACTGTCTGCTTTCCCCATTGGGTGCATGGGGATTAGGGTCAAACCCGAACTGTGGACAGAAAATTTTGCACCAAGCAATTATCGAAAAAATAGAAATAAGCAAACTCTCAGATTGGGATGCTGGAACGTCCGGACTATGTTGACTGGACTATCCGAAAACCTACAGGATGTAAATGATGTAAGGAAGACAGCCATAATTAATGATGAGCTTAAACGACTTCGAGTGGATATAGCTGCACTTCAGGAAACGCGCCTGGCGGGCTCTGGAACAGTGAGCGAGAAGGACTACACATTTTATTGGCAAGGGAAAGATCTTAATAAAGCTAGAGAACACGGAGTAGGTTTTGCGGTCAAAAAATCGCTAACTAAAATGGTTGAACCAGGCGAGAATGGATCAGAACGCCTGTTAACGCTCCGCCTGCAAACTAGCACAGGTCCCATCACCCTTGTCAGTGTGTATGCTCCTACTCTGTACTCCGCCTCAGAAGCTAAAGATGAGTTCTACGAGAATCTAACAGCAATTATCAAAAGCATACCTAGGCAAGAACAGCTTGTTCTCCTTGGTGACTTTAACGCTAGAGTGGGTGCCGATAATGTTTCATGGCCTTCATGTCTGGGCAGGTTTGGTATTGGCAAGATGAATGAAAATGGACAACGGCTCTTAGAGTTGTGCGTCCACCATGACCTCTGCGTGACCAACACCTACTTTCAGACAAAACCCCAGCATAAGGTGTCATGGAGACACCCACGATCCAAGCACTGGCACCAACTTGACCTGATTCTCGTCAGAAGGCCACTCCTCAGGTCTGTGCTCTCCACGCGCTCGTACCATAGTGCAGACTGTGATACAGATCACTCCTTGGTTTGCTGCAAAATCAGAGCACAACCAAGAAAACTCTATCGTGTCAGACATGAAGGGAAACCACGCATTGATACCAGCAAGATGTCAGACCCTTTCATGATCGCTCAATTCACTGCGACCTTCGAGAAAGTGCTCAGTAGCCCTCAGCATGGTGATACTATTACAGAGAACTGGGAGCATCTACGGAACACCATTCAAAGTACTGCACTTGCCACCTTTGGTAAGAAAACAGCAAAGTCAAATGACTGGTTTGATGCTTCATCAAATGTGATGGCACCTGTCATTGAAGCTAAGCGCAGTGCTATGAATGAATACAAACGTTCACCGAGTGCCAGAACCCTACAGATCCTGAGGGCTACGAGAAGCAAAGTTCAACAAACTGCTCGACGCTGTGCAAATGACTACTGGCTCCAGCTCAGTGAGAGCATCCAGATCGCAGCGCAAACAGGCAACATTAGACAAATGTATGACGGTATAAAGAAAGCACTTGGCCCCCATAAAAGTAAGACGGCACCGCTAAAAACCATCAGCGGAGAAAAGCTAACCGATAAGGGTAAGCAGATGGAGAGGTGGGTTGAGCACTACTCTGAGCTTTACGCTAGAGACAATACCGTTACGACTGCAGCCCTTGATGGTGTCAACAGTCTGCCAACTATGGAGGAGCTGGATGCCGAACCAACATTAGAGGAACTCAGCAAGGCCATTGATAGCTTGGCCTCTGGCAAAGCACCAGGCAGTGATGGGATTCCTCCTGATTTAATCAAATGCTGTAAGAGCACGCTATTACATCCCCTGCATAGGATGCTGTGCCAGTGCTGGGAAGAGACAACTATTCCTCAAGACATGCAAGATGCCAAGATTGTAACACTGTATAAAAATAAAGGAGATAGAAGTGATTGCAATAACTACAGAGACATCTCTCTTCTTAGTATTGTTGGTAAGGTTTTTGCCAAAGTCATCTTAATGCGACTACACAAGTTAGCTGAGCGCATATATCCAGAGTCACAGTGTGGATTCCGAGCTGGCAGATCAACAACATACATGATCTTCTCTCTCCGCCAGCTTCAGGAAAAATCAAGAGAGCAGAAAAGACCATTATATATCGCCTTTATAGACCTCACAAAAGCATTCGACCTGGTTAGTAGGGATGGGCTCTTTAAAATCCTCCTGAAAATAGGCTGCCCTTCTAAAATGCTGGAAATGATAAAGTCATTCCATGACGGCATGAAGGGAACAGTCCAATATGCTGGAAGCACGTCACAGCCCTTTGATATACGAAGTGGCGTTAAACAAGGCTGTGTTCTGGCTCCGACCCTCTTCGAAATCTTCTTTGCCTTACTCTTGAAACATGCATTCAGAGATGCAACTGAAGGAATATGCCTTCACACTAGGTCAGATGGCCGTCTGTTTAATCTTTCAAGGCTGAAGGCAAAAACAAAAATCAGAAGGGTCACTATAAGAGACTTGTTGTTCGCTGATGATGCTGCAGTCGTCACTCAATGCCAACAGGAGCTTCAGAGCTTGATGAATCGCTTCACTAAAGCATGCAAGGACTTTGGCCTCACAATAAGTCTAAAGAAAACGAATGTGCTGAGTCAGGATGTGGGTGCTGCACCAGTTATCACTATCAATAACTATGAATTGGCAGTGGTGCACCACTTCACATACCTAGGGTCTACCATCAATGACAAACTCTCACTGGATACAGAAATCGACAGCCGCATTGGCAAAGCTGCAGCTACCTTTGCCCGCCTCACATCGCGTGTTTGGGGAAACTCTAAACTCACAATGAAGACCAAAGCTGCGGTATATAATGCCTGCGTCACCAGCACACTCCTATATGGCAGCGAGACCTGGACGAACTATGCTAAGCAAGAAAGAAGGCTCAATACCTTCCATTTGCGGTGTCTACGCCGCATCCTCGGCATCTCGTGGAAAGATAAAGTGACAAATGTCGAGGTGTTGTCACGTGCTGGCCTTCAAAGTATGTATACGCTTCTTAGACAGCGCAGACTTCGCTGGCTTGGCCATGTTCGCCGCATGGAAGATGGTCGCATCCCAAAAGATATCTTCTACGGACAATTAGCAGATGGCAAGAGAACAGTTGGGCGACCACAGCTGAGGTTCAAAGATGTGTGCAAGAGAGATATGAGGGCACTGGACATGATCCAGCAACATGGGAGGATGAAGCTGCCGATCGCACTAAGTGGCGATGCTATTTACGGCGCCACCTCAAATTGGGCGAAGAGAGGCTCACACAAGAAGCAGAGGTGAGGAGAAAACGTCGAAAGGAGCACCAGGAAAATAAGCAGCTGAGGGCTGTCACCTCAGGGGCGCATTCCCATAGTCAGTTATGACTGAAGGGGCTATTATTATTATTATTATTATTATTATTATTATACTGCTTTTGGCATGCACTGATATAATGTTGTAAGTTATTTCCATTTGCATTGTCTCACAACACACAATTTTTGGGCGCCTTATATAGGCTGGCCTCTACATTTTTATATAATGAAAGATATCAGTAAACATTTCTCTTACCGAATTCAATGAAATAAAGTACACTTTTTACAAGCTTGACTGGCGGTAAATGTGCATAGCTCAGACCGCTATTGTCCAGAAAGGAAAAGGCATTCAACACAATGCTCAACCTTCTGTTCTCAAGCTGATAGTGTAAATTTTAATTTGCAAGTTGCAACTAACGCGTGCCCACAGTCCGTTTTCTTTCTCCCACTAGTCTATTCTAACAGTATCCAATCAGATCATATCACGCCACCTTGGCTTGTTTCAAATACGCGGATCAAAATGTACCAACTGAGCCCGATTAAAAAACTGAACGGTTTCTCAGTGCGTTAGCCTATCTGTACGAATTTCTTATTTCTGCAATAACTTGGTTATTAAGGGTGCTATTTTAAAGAAGAAACGTGATTCTTAATCAGGACATTGCCCTTTACCTAGCTATCAAAGTTTCATCTACGATTTTATCTCCGGTTCCATTTTTTGTAATGTTCCTCCTTATTTATTCCAACAACATTACTTTTATATATGACAAGCTAATTCATTCTAAGTAATAATATGATCTTTTAAATACCCAATATTATTATAACTGTTCAAAACATCCTCTTTTATTTTCTGCATTCTTCTATCTTTTCAGAAGAAATGACTATTCTAAGTTTCCTCTTTTTCTGCCCCCCTGCTCCTAGTGGGTTTATAGTATCAATTCAAATTACAAGTTAGGCGTGATTTTTCCTTTTCCTCCCTTCTTGTCCCTTTTCGCTTGTTCAAGACGAGGGACCAAGCTGGCTTTGCCGCCAAGCGGTCTAACGTAATTTTTTTTCAAATCAGCACGAGCAGAGAAAAAGTGGGGTTTTTGAGAGAGAGAGAGAGAGAGAGAGAGAGAGAGAGAGAGAGAGAGAGGGGGGGGGGGAGGCGGTGACTTGCCCGCTTGCTAACAATATTCAAATATTTCTGCCACGCGTCTTGCGTTGACTAAACACACTGTCGCATGTTGTACGATTAACAAGTTCTAAGAATGCCTTAGTAGTTTTATTTTTCTTTCTCTCTTTTACTCCTTTGGTGTCCCTTTTCTCTCACTCTCATGAAACTAAGCAAGACATTTGGCAAGCTGCCACGCGGTCAAAATGTTAGTTTTAATTTCTAGGCCGGAGTACGAAAAAGCGTGTAATATTGATACTGGGGTATCATTTGCGTTACTGCTTTTTTCCAAATCCAGCGCTAATCGCGGGCGTAGGCGATGACGATGCGCAAAAACTCCATATTATCCAATTCTATTTATAGGCTGTTACTAGTTTTTAAAACAGGGAATTGTGAGCGTGTTGTCCATACAGATTTCTCTTTACGACATAATCTCCCCTGTATGAAAAGCTCGCATCGTTAATGCAGCTTTCAATATCTGCATGACAATCACGTTCAAATTAAGTCAAGTTGACTTTACTCTACCTTTATGTAATCATGGATTACTGCAGTGGGGTCAGTTCAAAGTAGGCACTACTAACGAAGGTTGCCTCAGACCTCTGCAATCCAAGAATCTATTTCAGCTGCAGGTGTTACTGCCTGTCTAATGCTGATATCAATCTATATTCACCATTTCTCTTCCCTGAGTTTGTCCCATGACATTCCAGAGGTTCTTAGATGGTCCTCAAGTTTGCAATAGTTATGAGGAGGTGATCTATTTGGTGATAGCAGAGTTATGTAGGGGGTCCAGTAATTTCATTATCAGCCTGTATAAAACACTCGGAGTAATTTCAATCCAAAGAGCAACATCTGAATCCCATGTACCCCTCCGATGTGCACACAGCCATCCCTTGGTCTGAGTTCAGGCTTGACTGAATTTGGAAACACCCTCTACTAATATTCATGTATGATTCTATAATGCGCAACTCAAATGGAGGCCATATTCACCAACTGTATTCTCCGCCTAACGACAATTTGGTGAAATATCATATAATGTGGGGAAAGGTCTCCGGCATCCAGAATCAATTCACCCTTAGCATTGCTATGTAATAAGTGTGATCTCAATCCAATGTCCGTACAATACTTCCACTTGGACTGTATAGGGTCGGTTAACTACCACTGTTACCGGTGCCCTTATAATGCTAAGTTAATAGCCATATTCTGAAGCTCGTTGAACCTTTGCCCAAGTGCTCAACCGCCCGCTCCCCACTCTCCTCGAATGATCACTTAGTTTCGATTTCACTGTCGACGGATTATCATCAATGCTAATTTTAGCCAGTTCCCGGAATGCTGCTTCAAATTGAGCAGGGGATGACTGGTCTGTGTTTATGTTTTTCCTTTCTGCCATACGCAGAGATGCTAGTGTAAAGATTTTAGGGGAAGACTGTTTGTGAAAAGGGGTTTTCCTATCCACTGTGTCTACCTTATTATATTTATTTTTCCTGCTAGATTCAGGCCTGGTTTCACCGTAGTACTTGTGTAGGTCCTGATGATTTTCACAACGTGTGGGCTTTCCTTTTTTATTTTCCGGCCCAGGTTTTCTACAATGCTTTTCTTGCATCTGGTTATTATTTTCCCAACCTGTGGAATTTACTTTGCTGCACTGGTCACAGGCCTCAACAAATTTTTTAATGTCTTCAGCTATGCCTAGCCAGAAAAAACTCACTGTTGTCCTTTGACGTGTGGTGCCAATCTTCCTATGTCCACCGTCTGGATCAACATGTGTGTGTGCCAAAACTCGTTTCCTATAACTCCATGGCAGAACTAACTGTCCATATCCTTTGGGTCCTCCTCCCGCCTTCCTGTGGAGCAGTCCATCCTTCCAATAGAATTATCCTTTCTTAGGAGTATGATGGCTATGTGGCACTTTGCCAAAACAAGGTTTTAGTGATTTGTCTTTTACCTGGGCCTTTTCCAACTGTTTACGAGGAAATAGTATTAGTGGATCCTCCTCCTTACTAGGGGTCGACCTGACCTGGAGCGGGGCCATTACCACAGGTTTTACTGGGCTCCCTAGAAAGACATATTTACTTCCTAACACCAGCGGGTAGTTAGGGTCGTCACACACGGCTGCTCTAATCACTCCTTCCACGTACCTTGTCTTAACATTGATCTCGGCTACAGGAAGTGTTATGGTGGCTATTCCCTTCAGGGCCCCTTGTATTTCCACTTTCCCTAGCGTATACTGGTCAGGGTGCACCAGGGTTGCACTGACAACTGAGTCATATTCCAAACCTGAATCGTAAACGCACTTAATAGTGGCCCCATTACATGTCACTTCTTCACAGATGGGGGGAGGATGGAAATTAATCTGACTATCTGTCAGTTTCTTCCTTCCCTTGTCCACTGTTATCATGCATGCCGCGCGATATGGAGGAACTTTCCTACCACATTGAATTGTATTATGATTATTCATCCTACAGATTTTATACCATTTTCCTTCTGGTCTGTAGGTTTTCCTTTCATTGAATTGCGGGTTTCTGTCTTTATGGTCAGATCTTGGCCTATCACATGTTTGGTTATCTCTGGGGGGTTGATCCCTGGTATTATAATCATCCTGTTCTGGTGGGGTTTTGTGACTATCTGTTTGTTTGTATCTATTTAGTTGGAGTTCCATTTCTTTTAATATTAGTTCATGCTCTCTTTCTAACCTTCTTTCTTCTCTATCAATAAATTTGTCACATTCTGAAGTCACATACTGAATCAGAATTTGCCCCTCCATTCCTATTTCCTCTGCAGTGAGCAGCACAGCAGATCTGAACTTTGCCAAGTCCGCCATATTGTCTAACATATAACTGTATAATTATTACTATGTTAATTAACAATACTAAATTACAATAGACCCTGACAGTTCATTCAAGTTTCCACCAATAATTTCCTTAGTTATTGTTACAATGGGGATTCCCTGGGTTGAATTTACAATAATCCCGGAACAGGACCCCAATATATGTGGTGCAAGGAGAAGTTAAAATCCCGGACGAGCCCCCAATATATGTGGCACTTGCAATGCCGGAGAGGTTATAGATGTTATAAAGAGAAGTATAGTAGATATGTATGTCAACAGTGTGAGGTCAAGCTATGTAAGACCCTGAGTCTAATTGTTGAAGATGATGTTGATGTTTTCTCAGGGGACCTATCGCTACCTCTCGTGATCTCACACTGTGCTGTATTTTATTAATATAGATGTATGTTATTGGGCTAATTGTCTAGGGTAATGCGAGTATAGTGAGTGTGCATCAAACAAACACAACAGTAATTCAATAAAATTGATTTGAGTAAGACTGTGTTTAAGTTTGAATTAATATTTTTACAATTTTAATTTCCTGTCCCTCAATTCTTTTAAGACAGGAATGTTTAAAATGAAAAGAATTTTATTTACACAAAATCTTAAACATATAGGAGTCTTTGTCCATAACTGATGCTAACTAAATGTCACTGAAAATGTAGAACCCAGATCTCTGGAACAATAGTTACAAGTGAGTGTCAATATTGTGAGGGGCTAGTTTCTTCATCATACCCCTCTTTAAAAAAATTGTTAATGATGGAAAAGGGGTTTGAATGGAAAGTACAGGTGCCCGTCTAATGGCACTTATCTTGCTGTAGAATTCTAGTAGAGCACAACAACGTTCAGCTCAAGGTTTCTTCTCTGACCACACAATATTGCAACAGATTTCAATCAGTTCAGTGGAGGCCTTCTCTGTCCTCTAACTGTCTGGCTTCAGCAGGTTTCCTGTCACCAGGTTTGGTAACAGGGAATAAAACCCTGAAAAGAAGTACATTCCTTCTCGTTTACATGCTGGTTTTTAACACGTCCACCCTTTACTAAACCATCATCATTCGGGGTCAGCTCATGTGCAAAACATTTGCACTAGCCCCTATCTTATTTGACATCACTCATTACTGTGTTTACATTATTCTTCTTCCAAAAGACTGCTACGCCCCTGTCACTTTAACATTGCTTGTCGTCTCTGCAGCCAGATAGGTATACAGTTGTCTTCTGGTAATCTGTAAATATTTTCTTTTCCAAGTATTCTAAGTAGGTGTTCATTTTTCATTAGAACACAGTGACAATGTAAAGGACTGTGATAGGCCTTGTTACTTACAGTCGTATTGTTTTTTATGACAATATACAAATACAATTACATTCATTATAATACTGCTTTTGGCATGCACTGCTATCATGTTGTAAGTTATTTCCATTTGCATTGTCTCACAACACAAAAGTTTTGGGCGCCTTATATAGGCTGGCTTCTACATTTTTATATAATGAAAGATATCAATAAACATTTCTCTTACCGAATTCAATGAAACAAAATACACTTTTAACAAGCTTGACTGGCGGTAAATGCGTATAGCTCAGACCGCTATTGTCCAGAAAGGAAAATGCATTCAACACAATGCTCAACCTTCTGTTCTCAAGCTGATAGTGCCCACAGTCGGTTTTATTTCTCCCACTAGTCTATTCTAACAGTATCCAATCAGATCATATCACGCCACCTTGGCTTGTTTCAAATACGCGTCTCAAAATGTACCAACTGAGCCCGATTAAAAAACTGAACGGTTTCTCAGTGCGTTAGCCTGCCTATCTGTACGAATTTCTTATTTCTGCAATAACTTGGTTATTAAGGGTGCTATTTTAAAGAAGAAATGTGATTCTTAATCAGGACATTGCCCTTTACCTAGCTATCAAAGTTTCATCTACGATTTTATCTCCGGTTCCATTTTTTGTAATGTTCCTCCTTATTTATTCCAACAACATTACTTTTATATATGACAAGCTAATTCATTCTAAGTAATAATATGATCTTTTAAATACCCAATATTATTATAACTGTTCAAAACATCCTCTTTTATTTTCTGCATTCTTCTATCTTTTCAGAAGAAATGACTATTCTAAGTTTCCTCTTTTTCTGCCCCCCTGCTCCTAGTGGGTTTATAGTATCAATTCAAATTACAAGTTAGGCGTGATTTTTCCTTTTCCTCCCTTCTTGTCCCTTCTCGCTTGTTCAAGACGAGGGACCAAGCTGGCTTTGCCGCCAAGCGGTCTAACGTAATTTTTTTTCAAATCAGCACGAGCAGAGAAAAAGTGGGGTTTTTGAGAGAGAGAGAGAGAGAGAGAGAGAGAGAGAGAGAGAGAGAGAGAGAGAGAGAGAGAGAGAGAGAGGGGGTGACTTGCCCGCTTGCTAACAATATTCAAATATTTCTGCCACGCGTCTTGCGTTGCCTAAACACACTGTCGCATGTTGTACGATTAACAAGTTCTAAGAATGCCTTAGTAGTTTTATTTTTCTTTCTCTCTTTTACTCCTTTGGTGTCCCTTTTCTCTCACTCTCATGAAACTAAGCAAGACATTTGGCAAGCTGCCACGCGGTCAAAATGTTAGATTTAATTTCTAGGCCGGAGTACGAAAAAGCGTGTAATATTGATATTGGGGTATCATTTGCGTTACTGCTTTTTTCCAAATCCAGCGCTAATCGCGGGCGTAGGCGATGACGATGCGCAAAAACTCCATATTATCCAATTCTTAGCTACAGTCTGCCCTTTAACAAATATAGTAGAGTTTATAGGCTGCTACTAGATTTTAAAACGGGGAATTGTGAGCGTGTTGTCCATACAGATTTCTCTTTACGACACTTCTATTCTGAGTATTACATATTATCTATATTTCTTTATTTGTCCTTTTGTGTTTTTAGCTCCTAGGTATCGTTTCCATGCCATTTTCTTCTCTCTTATTTTCTCTTTTGTCTTCCTCTGGCCACCAAGGTGTCCTCTTTCTCTTGTTCCCAAGTCGGACTTCACCACATGCTTCTGCAGCAGCTGTCTATATGATGTCCTTGAATTTAAGCCAGAGGGTTTCCATGCCATCAGGTTGTTCTTATGATATCTGGTCTTAATTTCTGGCTCTCTCAGCTTGTAGGTCTTAATGCTCATTTCTCCCGTTCGTTTGCTTAGTTTTTTGCGTGATGTTGCGCAGTTCCTAAGCTGAGCAACTCTTTCAGTTGTTCTTTTGATTGTTAGCATGTAGTGATCACTTCAAATCTCTGGCCCAATCCAGACTCTATCATCCAAGACATACTTGAATGAGCTCCTCCTAACTATGGCATAGTCGATCACTGACTTCTCATTCCTTGTTGGTTCACATCTAGTGTATGCATATATGCGCTTATGGGGGAACTTTGTGTTTGTAATTATCAGATTCTGCTCACTGCAGAATATAAGCGGTCGCTTTCCATTGTCATTGAGAGCATCTTCTCCATATCTTCCGATAACTCCACCCCATCTAACATGGTCATTTCCAACTCTGGCATTGAAATCTCCGAGCATGACAATTTCATATAGGCAGTCATCCACTGTCCTTTGAAGTAGCTCGAAGAATTCATCCGTCACAAGATGGATTTTGGGGCGACCGCTCTCCGATCTCTCATTTACTACGGCAGTAACCAGTTACATTTTTGTACTGATTTTATTTGCGTGATTTTCAATGGTCGCACCCTTTTCTTTCTGTTTCCTATGTAGCAGAGAGTTTGTTTGTTCAAACATTTGACACATCACATTTGCAAGGAGCTGCTGAGGTTATATTGAACGTCAGGAAAGTTGGTGATTCTTGTGTACCAAAGCTTTGCCGCTACAGATTAACCCTAAAATCACCAGCGTATTTGCTTAATTGGTGATAGGCAAGGGTACGCGACAGATAAGAGATTACTTGTCTGGGTGACACATTTTGGACAGACAAGTATGACAAGACTACTTTAGATAGTAATAATTTGTTACATCTGAAACACATTGTCGTATGAGGTTACAGATTTGTTGGTGAGTTCGCCTGACAAGGATCGGATATTTTCATGCCATATGCGGAAGACTTGACACCTACACTACGTTCAAAATTTTTCCATGTCAGGAATATTTTGAAATCTCCCACCGCAGCATGTTTGAAATGATTGGAGCTTTTGCCTAGCTTCATAACAAACAGTGCGGGGGAGGACAGTGAATATAACCTGACGCTTTATTCAGTCAAATTTACTGTGAAGATCGCTTGCCAAGACGACACTACCGGACTTTGCCAGAGTGAAGCCAAGAATTCAGAATTTCCATTTTATCAGACCGGAAACTTCTTCATTGGAGTATTTATCAGGACTTACCAAATAGCCCCGGAAATCTCTATCATTTTAAATAAGGAATACGGGAATATCTGAGAAAACTGAACACGGAGTCAGTGAGGGAATTAAAGTGAAAATTAACGACCCCAAGTACACGTGTAAAAAGGCATCGGCTAATGCCTTAACTTCATTATTCTGAGCAAAAAGTCTGTGAGCCAGGGTTGGCTCGTTGGTGGTAGTACTAGTTGAAGGGTACTATCTCTGGAATGGGAAGGGAACAGTGGCCTGAGCTTTAAGACGAGGGACCAACTTTGTAGACGCTCCCTGACTCTCCTGGGAACGAGCTGCACCCTACATCCTTGACCAGCGACGAGCATGAGCAGTATAAAAAGAACCAACCCAGCGGGAGCAGAAACAACCACTGGCATCTAAGTGCAAAATATAAACTGCCAAAGTGAACTACTATCAATAAATGATGAATCCTTTATTTTAAACTATTCAATTATTTTCAAACTGTTAAGTGATTATTACATTTTGTTGTTTGTAATTTTACTAAATTTAACTTCGATTTAATCATTTTAAATGTACTGCATGTTTGTCTCAGTCAATTTACTACACAAACTCTAAACAGAGCTATACAGAATGATATTGGGGGCTTAACGAGCTAAGATTAATCATTGCTTAATTCTTCACAAAAGTTATAGAATTAACGTGCTCAGCCAATTGATTTCGCTTATCTGTATATCTTGTGATGTCTCCATTGAGATAGAAGCGTCATTACCCTTCTATTTACAAATCTGCCAAGAGTAATCTTGTGAGAAGGTAGACACTCATCTAGGCAGTCATCCACTGTCCCTTGAAGCAGCTCGAAGAATTTCTCCTTGACCTCTGCTCTCTCATCCTCATTTGGTCCATACACTGTGACAAGGTTGACTATGGTTTCTCCTTCTTTTAGTTTAACAACCATAATGAGCTCCGAGACAAAGTTACATCCCTTAATACTATCTGTTTGGTTTTTTGCCAAAATGCAACCCACGCCCCCTTTAGCTTTTTCAGATGTGGGTACACCACTGTAGAGCAGCGTGTCGCCATCGAGATCCATGACTTCTTGTCCCTTTTTCTTCGTTTCCGTTATAGCCAGGATTTCTAGTTTTGCGTTCCTCATCTCTTCCACCAGCTCCTCTTCTTTCCTTTTTATACTTCTTGTGTTCCTAGAATCAGTCAGGTTGTCTCTCTTGTATTTCTCGTAATCGTGATTTAAAGCAAACAGGTGATTGGCCTGTTGTGCCTTTGCATGATGAAGGGGCTGTCTTCTTACGGCCTCCGTGCAGGCCGCCCTCCTCCTTTTTCAGCCGGGCTTGGGACCAGCCTAGGCGGAGTTTACAGAAGGAAATTTCAGATCGTTATCCTGCCCTATGGGCAGTAGTTAAGAACTCAGTGTTCCATTTCCATTATCATATTTGGTGTAAAGAGTTTTAATGAGGTCATCAAACTTTTCCCAAGCAAAGAATCGACTGCATATTACTAAATGTTTCGATTTAAGACTTCTGCTAAGTGACTTTACTCCAGATATTGGGAAACTGGCACCAGTGCGTGAAGTCCGTTCACAGCATTAATAATTTACTAACAGTGAAGTAGGTACAAAATATGCTATCGAAAATTCTTGCAACATGACTCTCAGACTATGAGCACCTGGTATCACTTGAACAAGTTCATTAATTGTGTTGAATAAATAAAACTAAAACTTTTTCAATGGATTTTTAATAAATGCGCTATTAATTGCTACTGTGTTGAATTTTGTTGATATTATCTTCCTTATTCGTTATGCAAACCGCTATTCTGAAGAATGCTTTTTATAGGGTTGGGTAGGGGCAGTGGATTGGAATAAGAACGAAAAGAAGGGGTAGAGGCCTGAAATTATCTGGGAACCGCTGATCTAACCGAATCCAACATTCGTGCCCTCGTACAATAAAAGATATTGCCGTCTGGTGTTGATATGTTGTTAAGCTTGTGATTGTTGATAGAACACGTTTACAGACACTTGAAAATAAAACGATGAAACTCGTGTCGTGTGAGAGTATTTGATCTCTGGTATTTAACCCTTACAACGTGTTCTTTACCTTTGCACACTACTTTGCACGAGCCATTATACCCAGTGCACGTACGCTTATACCTTGTGATAATGGTGAGAAGCAGGTTTGCTTACAAACACGTGTTCCAGCTCTTGTCTACAGCCTGGGAATGTAACCGTACTACTTAATACGGGGATTCTTAACCCTTTTGTTGCTCTCACATCTCACCTAAAAGTGAACTTAATGTTCACACCTCCCGTCCTTCCCCATATTAACCAATGAAACAATTAAGATATAATTATAATAGTACTACATGGACTTTAATTCTAACCACTGATAGCTCTCACTACATACACTCATATAAAATATTTGACTTATAAAAGTAGGATTTTATTTTTATTTTAAAAGTAAGATTTGTTTATTTATTTTATTTTGTTGATTTTAAAAGACAGATGTGTTTGTTTGAATTTGATTGTGCTGCTACTTGCTCAAGTCTATCAGCGGCACACCTGCAGCTTTTTAAAAGTCAAATATCTTTTGTTAGAATAATGTAGTGGGCAGGGCCTGCTCTTGGGCGATGCTAGTGGTCCACCCGCACCGGGTACCGACTTCAAGGAGATAAATACATTTTATTTTAAATAACTAAAAGTCGTTGAAAGAACAAGAAAAATCTCAAAGTAAACAAAATTATTTGGTAACATGACACAGGTCGTTTTCCTATATGTCTATATTTTTCATTTTTTTAAAACATCACATTGAGCTGTAATTCTACATGGTTAAAGAAACAAAATTATCTACAATGATTTTTTTTTTAATTACTGAATGTACTTTCTTGTTAAAGTGCTATATTTAACACCACTTGTGGATATTGCAGTGTGGTCTATCTCAATAGCTTAAAATTGAATTTCGTAAGAATGCGTGCAGTACTGCACGACGACAAAAAAGGGAGAGAGTCATCATCACGCAGACTTGCACGACATTGAACCATCCCCTGGGGACGATTCTGGTTGAGAGAGCTCAGTCTTGACACTAATGGCCAGGAATAAAATAAAATCTTACTTAGACAAAGGAAAATAAAAACATAAATTGTTCCTGTTATTGTTGATCAGAATCGACCACACTGCACTCCGGGCAAACCTGTAGATGCTCAGTCTACCTCAGCAAATGTAGAAGGGTATGAATGCTAATTGTTCCTGTTGCGCATTGGTTGCATACACCCCGGATGCATCCTCTCATTTGTCCATTTCTGCTGGTCTTACGTTTAATGCCACGTTCCTCCAATCTTATCTTGATAATTCATCGATTGCCGGATCATTCTCTAACAGGCGATCATTAATTGCTCTCAGTATCTTTCCCTTATCCATATCCAATACACCTCATATGTGTGCTCTTGAAGCTAGTCTGTCTGCTCTTTCATTGCCGCTTACCCCTGCATAACCTGGACAGTAGATCCCCACCAGTTTCTGAAGAGTCTTCTATGGAGGTTTTCATTCATGCCGGCGCCATCCACTTTGGACCTTCCGAAGCATGGATTGTGAGTCTGATACAATAACGGCCCTTGTTAATGAAGTCTCAGACAGCCACCTCAATGCTGCAGGAGCTGCCTACATCTCCATTCTCATGCTGGAGGTTGTTATCATGTAAGCCCCGCTATGTTCAGCGACGATTCTGCCCTTTACTCTAACAGAGAAGCCCCACCCTGATTTCTCACAACGGATTACAGACCCATTAGTGTATACTATTACATCATGATCCCCAGCATGATCAGTTTATCAATTTCCAGCTGTGCCCTCCAGTTGGCCCAAGTTCTGCACTCTCTACCAAACATGATGATGACTTTTTGGTAGTTAGTTCAGGTCTCATCTGATTTACTTCACTCTTCCCCTTGAATACATTTTCAACAGTGGTCACCTGCTTAGTCGTTGCCTCTGCCTAGCCATCCATTACATCCCCCGCTTTATTCTCACTCCCTTAATGTCAACTATGTTTCCATGCAGGGGGTGCCTTTTGTCGGTGGTCACTCGCATATAGGCTTTTGACTGGGTAATCGCAAATCTGGATCTAATCGACAGTAATCCAAGCATGTACCGCATCGTCACGATGGGCGTATCTCGCGTACGGCCTAAGACTACACACATTCCGTCATTCTGAATGCGTTTCAACGGTTCCCATTGCGATATTGACAGTGTGAGTATTTCCAGACCGTACTCGATGACTGACATGACTAACTGATTATACAGAAGAAACAGCAGTCTTTGTTTCAGGTGCGCTGCAGCCATTGGTTTAAGGGCTGCCAGACCTCTTTTGCACTTTTGTATGATTAGATCAACATGGTGCTTGTATGATAACCCGCAATCCAATGTTATTCCGAGGTATTTCAGCTTGTACAACTTGCCTTTTAATGTTCTGCTTACTGAAAGTAATGTCTGGAAGATCTGCTTTCAAAAGGGAGTTGTTCAAGAGGCACCATAGCACACATGCTTTGTTCGGGTTGATCTTGGAGTCGGTGTCCTCACACCTTTTACCCACCTTATGTAGTGTCCCGTGTATGCTACTGACTATTTCTTGGGAGTCAGAACCAGTCCAGTAATGAGAATGTCATCTGCAAAAGTCAATGTTCATCCCAGCCCAGTTGGGAGAATGATGACTACCTTTGCTGTGTGGATGTTAAACAGAACCGTTGATAGTAGAGAACCCTAGGGTAATCCCAGACAAATGTGCATTGGTTCTGATGTCCATGTTCCCAAGCGAAATGCAACTGATTTCTCAGTCAAGGCAGCTGCTATTCACCTTGATAGGCAAGGGTTAACACAACAAGCCATTACACAGCTCATTAACATTTTAAAGTTCGCATTGTTATAAGCGTCCTCTAGGTCAATTGCTACATCAGCCGTTTCTCGTTTACCTTGGAATCCTTCGTACACATCAAACGCAAATGTTCAGGCATTTACCCATGGTACTTTCATGGGTCTATAGCTACTTAGGGTATCAGGAAGGTTGTGCTCATTACTTGTCTCGCAATTATCCTTTTCAAGTAATTTACCACAGACATTCTACAGTGTGATGATTCGATAGCTGTTGAGCAGTCTGGGATCTTTACCATGTTTAGGAAGAGGCTGCAGGTAACTATAAAGCCAGTCTTTTGGCATCTCAACGTTTTGTATGCTGGTGTTGAAATCATTCACCACATTCATAATTCCCGTGTCGTCCAGCTGTTTAATGTGTTGATGCTGTGTGACAGAATGGGGCGACCTCTATCGATCTCTCTTTCACTACGGCAGTATCAGTTACATTTTTGTACTGATTTTATTGCGATTTTTTCCGAGTCTTTTCTGTCTGTTTGCTATGTAGCAGAGAGTTTGTTTGTTTAAACATCTGACACCCCTTGTTGGTGATAATACATCGCGTTTGCCAGGGTGCGGCAAAGCTTTGCTAAGATGAGGCCAGGGGCGCGACAGATAAGAGATTAATCGTCTGTGCGACACATTCTGGACAGCCATGCATGACATAATCGTTACCGGGACACCGTGTTACAAAGAAATTACTTTACATGAAAGTAATAATTTGTTACAACTTACACACATTGTCCTGTGAGGTTACCGATGGGTTTGTGAGTTGGTACACAGGGCAATTGGATGTTTACAGCCGATTTTCAGAAAAATAATGTTTGAAATTTTGCACTAAATGAGTGTTACGTACATTTATTACCTAAGGGGGTAGTCGTCGGTCCTGCCAAATGTACGCACCAGTCTTGAGATAGTTATATTATTTGTGCGGTCGAATGATTCGCGCACTGACGTGCACAAAGCAGTGAGTGTTGCTTTGGGACGCACGGGTAACCTAGTTGAGTAGTTTGTGACGTCATGTTTTGTCGGGGCTGTACGGACCATGTTTATGTCCGATATATATTTCCTTGGAATTTTGCTGGCAAGTGTGGAAGAAGCCATTATGTTGTATGATCTCTACTGGTTCATGTTGAAGCCAACAGTAGTAGGATCAAGTAAGTGTCGCCCCATGTCACTAAATGTTTATTGAGTAAATTAAAGTGTAAGGCCGCTCATAGTTCTGATCTAGCGGGAAATCCATCGCTGTATGATATTTTCTAGAATGGACAGACGGAGTCGGTAGCCTTTTGAATTACCGTAGAGGAAGAATACCTACGAGTACACAAAGTTGATTGAATTATATGCTTCTCATGTTTTATATGCCGTATGTTAGTAAATGCCAAAGTCATGGCAGGGATATAGAGAGGTTAGTCAACACAGAATTCTAACCTGGTCGTATTGTTGGAGATGACTATATTTGGATATTTATATATATAAACTGCCTAAGTATTGTAGGAAGGAAGCCTGGAATCATGGCAAGTCTGATAAGAAATATTACTCATTGAGTATGAATCCGTTGGTCATAAGATACGTCCTTGAGAGAAGGTTAACGGACGTTATTACAATACATATACTATGGCAAAGGAAGGGATCCTTAGACACTTGAATAAGAGGACTATATTGTTAGAGAATCTTCATCCCTTGAAAAGTGATGATCAACATTGTGATGTATGACCTTTTTTGCACCTGTAACTATGACTGTCTTGTTCAACGCCGTATATGTCACGTTCAATAAAATCTATGTACATTCATCACAGCCTTGCGTGCTGCCTATCAGTGACCAGTTAATCACTACTTGTTGGAGTGTCGTTTGAAGAACATTGTTGACATTCGTTCATTTCAATCATTCGCGTTTTAAGTTATCTCTTCATATATAAACTGAACTCAACAAATAAGAATGGAGTCAACAATAAATGGTAGGCCAGCGTGGTCTGGAAATAACTAATTTCCAAGGAACGAACTTAATCCAAGTATCGATTGAAAAGAAGATTTTAACTTTCAAGGCTCCAACATCTCGAACTTGGAACCCAGTGGGATGAGAAATCAGAAACAACTTACGTTTACCAAGGTCAAGGTCTTCAATCAACCTCCACGTTAAGTTTCACAGTGACTGACATCCTGGGGATCACCTCTTCATCATTATTGCGTGCGAGCTGTAATCTAGAGAAGCAGAACGAAGTATTTTATCTGTAGACGTACATCCACGGAGACGAGGCACATTGATTTTTTACCTGCACGCGAGATGAGTATAACGTGTTTCCGTTGTACACTTTATTACGCTTAGTTGTGCCTTCCGTGTTATGTCCACATTCATATTTTTCGTGTTCAGTGTTATATGTTGTGTATTCTTCGTGGGAGGTAGGGAGGTTGATCTGACGAACGAGATCCATCTCGAAGCCAATTCGGGCTCTTCGTCAGACGTTCTGTAGGGCTCGTCTTGTAAGTTTCAATTGAGCGATAGTTCCGGTACAAGGCTAGAAACCTTGCCGAAGTTCCGATCGCTAGTTGCTTCTTATAATATTATCTATTTAGCTGTTTCGTCACGTTTAATCGTTGTTTTTGGTAGCTGTTTTTATTCATAATTTAGTTTTATGATGAATTTTGTTTGTATTTTGCGTCCATCTCACCTTTCCTGTCGTTCAGTTTTTTACAAAACCTATGTTTTTACACTGTGTTGTCAATTGTACTGTTAATTATCTGATCGTAGTTATCGTCGTATATTTTTACGATATTCTATTTTAGTTATACATTTTTATTTTTTTGATTTCTACGATTGTGTTCTACCGTCCAGTTTATCATGTCTTGTCGGTTATGTTTCTATTGTTTGTCTCGTTGTTCATTTCATGACATTTGATTACATAAATTTATTGATTAATAACATATTTAATAATTATATGATAACATTATACCAATCTAGAACAGGAACTAATACCACTAGTTGTAGTAACACTTTTAAATAGTATTATTACATAATAATCTTGAATAATCTATATATTCATCATGTCTACTTTAATGGAATATGTGCAGAGGGGACAAAGGTGGGGTATGTATGGTGATGAGTTAAAATCATTTGCCATAAATGGGTTGGCTATTAGAAATTTAGTGGAACTTGGGAGAAAAACACTGATTATGGAAGAACTTGAAGCTGAAGAAAAACGTATTGAAGAATCAGAAGAAACTAAAAGAATATTTGCATTAGACCAACATAACTTGCAATCTGATTCGTACAGCGTCAGATTTGACGAAGTTTGCTGACCTTAATTTTCAGTCTGTACCACATATGATTATGGCAAGGGACATGGCAGAATTATTGGGTGGAGTATTTCGTACATTTGTGGAACGTTACGTACACGTCCATCGTGGTTCTATAATGAATAGCATTCGTAACGCTATTCTCTGTGATAACGATTATGAGAAACAAATGAAGTACGAACAAGGAAATGACACGGGAAGGACCAATTTTTTGGATGATATTGCTGAAGAAAGCAAAATAGAGGAATTGTCGGAACTCCTGGAAGATAAGGAGCTAGTGATTAATAATTTAAACGAAAGAGTAAGGACTCTTACATTACAAGCCGAGGTTACCAATACAAACTTCACGTCCTTACAGTTGGAGCTAGAAAATTCTAGGAAATTGTTGGTAGAAGCATTGAAGCATAATAATACAGATTTTAATGGTAAAATTCATGAGGAAGATTCTGTTTTTACTAAGAAGATTGATGAACTTATGACTAGTCATCATAGTGCTATCGAAGCACTCAAACTTGAACTTAGTCAGGAGAGAGCTAAGGCTTTGGATACTATCAAAACTCTCAAACAAGAAATTAGTAACCTTAAATTAGAAACTACTTCTCAGATAAAAAAATTGAGGTTGGATTTTAAAGATATAAAAATTAGAAAGGGAAATAATAAGAATGACAATATTTACAAGGGGAAACAATTCAAACAAACTGCTTCACTTATTAGTTCTTCGGGCCAATCTTCTAGATCGAAAGATTTTGATAACAATAATCTTAAATATAATGAAGAAAACCGCAATAAATAAAATTTGCAATCAAGATCTCAGGGTCCGCAAAACAGACAATTTTTTGGAAATAAACCATTTAACTAACATCATAACGATCATTCTACAAATTATCGGACTAATCCAAATTTTAACTCTAGCAGAAACGACAATTATGGCAATTTTAATGACAAAAATCACAATCGATCGCGCCGACGAGATGGATCGTCGAGTAATACACGTAGACATTCTAATGTTGCTTTGAGTGATACACATTCAAACAAGGAACAGGATAATAATGTTAATGCACATAGTGCTATGTCATGTTCTCTGGATTTCGAACAGGTCAAGTCTGGTGATGAGAGTAATACCCCATTCCAGCCCAAGGCGATCACAACGCTGCGACGCGGGCAAAGTATACCAAGCCTACCAGCGGCTTGTACGGCCACGTCAGCTACTGACTATGGGACAGGAAGCCTTAAATTAAATAAGGGTTTTTTAAATGGCATTCCATGCTCTCTTTTATTCGATTCAGGCTCCAGTACAGTGGGCGTCCGGACTTCGCTGATCAACCCAAGTTGTGCCACGGGCAGGGTTGTCAAATGTGTGACGTTTGGCGGAACAGTCGAAACATTTCCCACTGCCATTGTTGAACTTAATACTCCTTTCTTTTCAGGACAGATCCAAGCATGTCTCCTTCCAAATCCAATTTGTGATGTAATACTTGGTCGCAAGATTGCAACGCAACCTGTAAAGACTAGTAAGTCATATACCTTCCCTCGAATTGATCAGCAGTCAACTGATCGTAAGAAAAAGGTTAAGTTTGTAAAAAAAGGAAAGGATGTTCCTAATAAAAATAATAGTTGTAACTCAGGTGAGAAAACTAAAACCAATAAGGTTGTCAGTAAGGTTTTAACTTTGCCTAGCAAGCAGGTGTCTACGACATACCGTACACCTACACCTTTGTCTGGCATAAGTAATAATACTCAATTACAGGGGTATGGTACATTTAAGAACAATAATTCTACATGTAGAAATAATAAATATTATAATTTACCTCAAAGGACTAAGGTTACTCATCAACCTTACTCCCACTCTTGTGATAATGGTACCACTTATATTGGTAGAGGTGCATCTTCTCGCACCATCCTTGTGCAAAATCTGCCACAACGAACTACTTGGCAGGCACTAGGAGATTTTCTCAACCACACGGCGGACGTTAGGTTCGTGCGTCTGTTACCTCATACCAATAACAGGTATGGTGACGCCGTGGTAACTTTTAGGACCAATAGAGATGCTCGCATGGCTATCGAGCGGGACAATGGTGTGTATTTTCACCACCATTCCCTCAGGTTACGATTAGTACCTGATTCTGCTGCGTGACGCAGATAGTAACCTACTATATTGAATTTTGATATCACATTCTTTGATGACTCAGCCTATGCAGTCATCATTTCTTTCTTGTAATAGTCATTTGTTCTTTTTCTAGTTCTCATGATCTTCTTTTTTCAATGGAATTTTATGCCATTCGGGTTAATGAATGCGCCAGCTACCTTTGTACGCATGATGCGCCGCATATTGTCTCATCGTCCCGATGTCATTACTTATATAGATGACATCTGTCTTTTCAGTGACTCTTGGGATGAACATATTCAGGGTTTAAAATCTTTACTTTCTACCTTACGGGATTATAACTTAACAGCGAAACCTTCAAAGGCTTTTGTCGGTTTTCATGACATCTCATTTCTTGGTCACCGTATAGGTCGCGGTTTAATGTATACAGAAGACAGTAACGTCTCTAAAATTTTAAACATCTCAGCACCTAAGACAAAAAAAACAAGTGAGGTCGCTCTTAGGACTAATACAGTTCTATTCTAAATTCATCCCTCATTTGTCTACTATAACTGCACCTCTTTCTTCGTTACTGAAGAAAGGCACACCTAATGTAATAAAGTGGTCGCAGGATCACCAAACGGCTTTAGATTATATGTAACAATTTTTTTCAAGTAAGCCTTTTTTAAGGTTGCCTAACAAAGTTCTCACCTTTGTTCTTCGCAGTCATGTTTCTTCCTACGCTATCGCGGCAGTTTTCGCGGCAGTTTTAATGCAGGAATACGGAGGCACCTTATTTCCGATTATGTACGTATCCAGAAAGCTTACGACGAGCGAGATGAAATATTCCGTTCTTGATAAAGAGCTCCTCGCTCTTGTCTGGTCAATCACACAAAACTGGAACGTTACCTTCTCGGCTCACACTTTGTGGTGGAGTCTGACCAGAAAGCTCTTACCGCACTGAATACAGGGAACGTTAAGTCATCAAAGTCAGCGCGTTACGCTATAGCTCTTCAACCGTTCCATTTTGAGATACGAGCTATTCCTGGAGTGCAGAATGTGTTTGCAGACTGTCTTTCAAGATGCCCAAGTGAACGTGTCGAAACTAAACCACTTCAAGATGGTGAAACATCCTCACCGAAACATGAATAACTATGTACAGTGTCATTGATTGTACATCTGTAAAGACTATGTATAGATCTGCATTATTCGTACAAGTATAACTTCCAGGATATACTTACTTCTTAATTATAACATGACTTTTTGTGTAGTAACGTTTTGTTAGAACGGTAACATTGGTACTACAGTAACTTTTTATTAATATGGCAACATTGTTAAGAGCGACAAATATACATTTGTTATTCCTATGGAACATATTACACTACATGGCGTGTGCGAGAATATATTTTATCTTGTATAGAACATTCAGTACATCGTCGCGTCTATTACTAACTAGTTACAACTGAACATTGACAATGAGTGATACTGGAATTATTTAGAATATATTGTTAACTAGTTATTTGTTAGTAATTAAGGAATATATAAGTTAGATTAATTCAACTTAATCTATTTGATTGATTATAAATCACACATCTACTAACTTTATTAGTTTCTTGCAATACGTGTATTCACATATCCCACTACATGATATCTCACTTTTAGATAACTAGTCAAACGTACTAGTGTTAGATAACAGTAAGTGCGTTGCTTCTTAAAGTGTTTAATTATGCTTTGTTTCATTTTGCATGTTGTATTTTAAAATTTTCTGTTCTATTGATTCTCTTATCATTGATTATCATCAGTGTTGCTGTTCATTTTCATTTTGAAATCATATGTTTCAAATTTTTTTTTTTTGAAAACTTAGTTGAATTTTATTATCATCTTTTTTTTTTTTTTTGGTTTTTCTTCATTTTTCATTTTTCAACTTGTTTTATATTACCACATCGTTCCAAAGTAGGTCGATGGTGGATGTGTGCTTTAGTGCATACTGTCATTTAGTTATATTAATTTCAATTTAATATTCTTTTCTTAATATGATATAACTTCATGCTTTTCATATATTGTTGTAGTTTTGACTCACCTCTCTCGAGTAATTAGTTCGAAAAAAAATTAATAGAATTAATTTTTTTAAGGGGAGGTAATAAGGGAGCTGTTACGTACATTTATTACCTAAGGGGGTAGTCGTCGGTCCTGCCAAATGTACGCACCAGTCTTGAGATAGTTATATTATTTGTGCGGTCGAATGATTCGCGCACTGACGTGCACAAAGCAGTGAGTGTTGCTTTGGGACGCACGGGTAACCTAGTTGAGTAGTTTGTGACGTCATGTTTTGTCGGGGCTGTACGGACCATGTTTATGTCCGATATATATTTCCTTGGAATTTTGCTGGCAAGTGTGGAAGAAGCCATTATGTTGTATGATCTCTACTGGTTCATGTTGAAGCCAAAAGTAGTAGGATCAAGTAAGTGTCGCCCCATGTCACTAAATGTTTATTGAGTAAATTAAAGTGTAAGGCCGCTCATAGTTCTGATCTAGCGGGAAATCCATCGCTGTATGATATTTTCTAGAATGGACAGACGGAGTCGGTAGCCTTTTGAATTACCGTAGAGGAAGAATACCTACGAGTACACAAAGTTGATTGAATTATATGCTTCTCATGTTTTATATGCCGTATGTTAGTAAATGCCAAAGTCATGGCAGGGATATAGAGAGGTTAGTCAACACAGAATTCTAACCTGGTCGTATTGTTGGAGATGACTATATTTGGATATTTATATATATAAACTGCCTAAGTATTGTAGGAAGGAAGCCTGGAATCATGGCAAGTCTGATAAGAAATATTACTCATTGAGTATGAATCCGTTGGTCATAAGATACGTCCTTGAGAGAAGGTTAACGGACGTTATTACAATACATATACTATGGCAAAGGAAGGGATCCTTAGACACTTGAATAAGAGGACTATATTGTTAGAGAATCTTCATCCCTTGAAAAGTGATGATCAACATTGTGATGTATGACCTTTTTTGCACCTGTAACTATGACTGTCTTGTTCAACGCCGTATATGTCACGTTCAATAAAATCTATGTACATTCATCACAGCCTTGCGTGCTGCCTATCAGTGACCAGTTGATCACTACTTGTTGGAGTGTCGTTTGAAGAACATTGTTGACATTCGTTCATTTCAATCATTCGCGTTTTAAGTTATCTCTTCATATATAAACTGAACTCAACAAATAAGAATGGAGTCAACAATGAGTCATGCAAAATATTCAAATCAGATTGGCTGATTATTTGAGCTCCACAACAAACAGAGCAGGGTAGAAAAGTGAATATAACCTGACGCTTCAGTCAGTCTAGTTGACTGTGAGATTCACGCTTGCTAAAGACATCATATTTGCCAGTAGTTAGAATTCAGAATTTCCATTTATCAGATCGGTCATCTTTTATTGGAGTATTCATCAGGACTTACAATTCAGCCCAGGAAATCTCTAACATTTTAAATAAAGAAAACCAGAATATCTGAGGAAACTGAATCACGGAGTCGGAGACGGAATTATCTTATTTAAGAAACGACACCCCAGACGCGTGTAAGATGCCGATTCAAGTCTCTTTTATCCATCTGAGCAAAAATGTCTGTGAGCCAGGATTGGTGTAAATTGTCATTTTACATTTTATATTACTAACATGTGAACTAACACTCACACACACCGCACGCACGCACACACACACAAATAAACATACACACACACATATATATATATATATATATATATATATATATATATATATATATATATATATATATATATATATATATATATATATATATATATATATATAAAACCATGTGAATATTAATACGTGAAAATCGCTAGTGGATGTCCTAGCTATTTGAGGTTGGCAACCTCAGCGTATAGAATGATGATTTCATGAATCACCACTGCCAAGGGCTGGCGATTGCTTTATTGCTAGTTTCGTAAAGAGAACTAAAAGCATAAAGTAGTCCCAGGTTCCATATGGAGCAGGGAGGAATAGATAAAGAAACGAAGTACATTCTAATTATAATACTTACAGTTTCAAACCAGTGTAATAGTCGATGTTAACATATGCACTTTAAAATTAATGGAAGTTTCAAACTTTTCAAATCAGTGTAAACATAAATCTTCTTTCGTTCGTTTGACAAATTTGTCTATATCTGCAATGGTGTTTCTTGTATAAACTTCACTATCTTTTGTAGTTCATAAGGAGGTCCTTATAGTTTTGCTTCCAATGTTGTTTCTCTGGGCCAGTGTGGGTTTGCCTCAATATATCATATTCGGGGCAGTCTTGAAGTATGTGCTCTGTAGTCTATCTATCAAGGAGGAATTCTTCGAGCTGCTTCAAAGGACAGTGGATGACTGCCTAGATGAAGTTATTATGCTCGGAGATTTTAATGCCAGAGTTGGAAATGACCATGCTAGATGGGGTGGAGTTATCGGAAGATATGGAGAAGATACTCTCAATGACAATGGAAAGCGACTCCTTAGATCCTGTTGTGCCTTTGCATGGTGGAGGGGCTGCCTCCTTACGGCCTCCATGCAGGCCGCCCTCCTCCTTTTTCATCCGGGATGTCCTAGCTATCTATTTATCTGTTAAGAGTCTATCAGAGTGTACCACCAAGACAAGAGACAGAAGATGTTGGAGATCCATTACAGCCAACCTCCGTTGTGGAGATGGCAACTGATGATGATGATGAGTCTGGGGTGCCCGTCCACATATACACATGGCTGAATTGCCAATCTTAAATTTGTTATACATGTGGCTGAGGAGTCGGTTGTGTCCTGTTCTGTGGCGCAGAATGACAATTTATTCTGATCTGTTCATACATAGCTTGGTTGTCGCTCTGTATTGGTGTCACAGTGACCGTTAATTTATTTTGCCATATGTTATATTTTTTAAATGTTCTGTTTTCCTAGACATTTTGTATTCTTCTTTTTTAACATTTTTCACCTTCTCAAACCCCACCCGACGGTTGTTTACGTTCTGGCTGACCTTCAGAAAATTCCAGCTGCGGTCAGCGTAGCGGTAACGTAATGTTATCTAAACACACCTGTGGTTCGTTACCAGAGAAACATTTCTGTTACGCCTAAAGCGTTTGAACGAGCGAAGAAGGTTTCTGTGTAGACACGGCTCGTTAGCAGGGATCAAATCTTCTGCGTTCGGTAAACGAGTTTGATCTGTTTCAGGGGGAGATAACAATCGCGGTCAGCCTTTGTGGGTTTTTGCCCCTTAGAACACAGCAATAGTGGTCATAATATTACGTTGCACGCCGATACATCTGTAGAAACCAGCCATGCCAGGTGTTTATTTGTAAACTATAAGAGTAGAAAGGGTTAATGGACTAGCACACTCGTGAATGTATTCCTGGCCCGAGATGGACCATCATGAGATAAGGCAAACTTTAACACAGAACTAAAATGTTAAAGCCTATCTCTAGTCATTTTTCGGGGTGAGTTGACATGTCTTATAATATGATATATTCATGTTAGCTTTTTATATATCTGATAGGAAAGTGACGTGAATTCATTTCTGAGGACTTCTCCTAGGTGGATTGTTCACTTAAAACTGAATAGTGAGATGCAGGCAATAACTCTGGATTATAGGAGATAGTCACTTATTCCTTTTTGATAGATATTTCTAGTGGAAAGGAAGAATCATTTTATGCTTACTTGTGTGGCTAGGCACTAGTCTATAACTTTCACCGAAAGCAGTCACCAGGCATAGATATAATTATATCTTATGATTCAGCCACAACTGTATTATTATAGCAAGAACATTGCATTTTCTGTGTACTCATTTTGTGGAATATTAATGTATTTCCCCAAAGGGACATATGACTTATTTTGTAATGTCAAATGCTGTAATCTGTTTATGTAAATTCACTTAATGTTGTAAGATGAATAGCATAACCATTCAGCTGTATATTTATTTGGAAGAAGAGGAGTAGATTGTTGCTGTCAGATAGATTACTGACAGGTACATGGGTGTACGAAAGATAATAAGCCTATACGGGCACATGCTATAATTGATAGAATGGAAGGAGCGGAGCATAACTATTTTATATAAAAAAACCATTAAGGTGATTTTTTTTGTTGCTTGATGTAAAGGGTGTCTCCTTTTGGTCTCAGTTTCAGGGATACCGAATCGCTAGAGCAGACTCCAGTCAGGCTAAGAACATCATGTTCTCTTCGTTCTAGAGGGATTCTGAATACAGCTAGCAGTCACGAGTCGTCAACCCACGTTCCTGAATCAAAACCCCTTTTGTCAACGCCAAGGTAAGCTCACGCAGTGCAACGAGCCATTGCTAAATCTGGAATCATCGAATGCAGTAGTAGTTCACTACTCGCCTATTGGCGCGTATACCGTAAGTTTTTAGATACAGGCTATATTAACATAAAATAAATTTTTATAGAAACAGAAGATTAAAAAAATCTTGGCGCAGATGTTTAATTAAACCAGGTTAGCTTCCTAACGCCACGCATTTATTTTAGGCTAAGCTTCGCTTCCTTACGCCAAGCATTAATGAGGGTAGCTTCGCTTAAGCTAAGCATTGGTCACGTGATTTTCCACCAATGGTTAAGCTGAGTTCTTTTTCCCCGGAATGAACAGGAGAGATGAAGCCATTTTTTTAGTCAGTATGAATTCAGAGCGGTGGAGACAAGACGTAAGTCTCTTTGCTCAGTGATATTCTATAGAGGAGATTGACTTCGCACAATCAATGCAAATGTGTAATTTCGAAATGTGGAATGTGATAATTTGTTTGTGAGTTCATGAAAACTGTAAGTATTGCCAAATACTGCATGAAATAACGGTTAGAGCCTACGGTCATAACTGAAACGGAGCTACGCTCGAAAACTGGGTAAAGAATTGTAAACCCAGGTATATATCTGAACCTTTTACTAAGAATGAAGGTCCTTAAGCTGAGAGAAAGTCAAACCAAGGAATACTAATGAAATAAAGAAAGTTTGGCTCTTCATTGAAATGAAGAGATAAGAAAAACGTGAAAATCTAGACCACATTAACAAATAAACGAAGGAACACTAGAAGGATAGAAGAGCCACGCCATGTTTTAGCAACTTGAAAAGATTACGAGATGCAATAAGGAATATTGCATCATTAAAATAATACATTGACTTTTTATGCTTGTTTATTGGATGTCACATGCCATTATGCAAATTTGGTGTGGTCACCATTTGACTCAACTCAGTTCTTGTTGGAAATTGAATAAACATTTGTTTCATTGAACACAAATGCTGTTGACGAATCATATGTTTGCAGTTAGCCATCATAGCAATTATTAAAGGTTCATGCCAAAGCTAATCGTTGCAGGTGCAACACAAATAATAACCATATGCTCTAAAAATAAAACATCATAGAGGATTGTCCCCGAACCTGGTAAATTCCTGTAAGTCTGTAGAGAGAAATCATCACCTCTAGCAGGCTAGCTAGTAATCAAGATCTAATACTCTCGATTCAAAACAGCAATCCCCACTACCCTACCCGGCCACACATCTCAATTTGGTGCCGTATGACCAGTCCTCTAAAAAAAAAAAAAAGAGCAGAAGCGAAGATGGATCAATTAATGGAAAATTTTCAACAGCTGGGTGTGGAACAACAACAACAACCACAGAACCAACCCGTAAATACACAACCACTGCAGCCCCAGGACAGACAAAGTATGGAAGGACCAACAATAATAGCGCTACAGAAAATTACTGAAACCCTACAGAAAAATGACAACTACGCGAAATTCACACAGGTTAGATCCATTGTTCAGCCGTTCGATGGAAACAAGAAAAAATTCAGAAGATGGTTGTCTGACATGGAAAAATTTGCGGCACTAGCAGAGGCAACAACGGATGAAGAAAAAAAAGAAAATCGCTCTGTTAGGTTCTGATTCGTACGTGACTGATTTTTTAAGAAGGAGGTCCCAGCAGTACCCCACAGAAACCTACGAGTCCCTAAAAAAAGAGCTCACCCAGAGATATGGGGAAATAATAGACAAAATGCATGCTTGGTCAGTCCTTAGAAGCATGAAACAGGAAAGAGATGAATCGGTACAACTTTTTGGAGATCGATTCCTCAATATGGCAGAAGAGGCATTTTGCGGAGAAATCCCTACCACACCTGATGTAGAAATACAGTTAGTGGGGATATTTGCCGATGGCCTTAGAGCGGAAAATATCAGAAGGCATCTTATTAGAAAAGACACCAAGACTATTGCTGAAACAATCCAAGCAGCAATACAGGAGGAAAATCTTCACCGAAGGTTCCAACAAAGAGCAGGTAGGGAACCCCGACCAGAATATAGGGACTATGATGAGCATGAGCCTATGGAAGTTGACCATGCCAGGAGGCAATGGACTCGCCCACGACAACAAGATGATAGGCCTCGCAATTATAGACCCCCCACACAGAGGCAAAACGAAGTCAATAATGTCAATCCGAACGGATGCTTCACATGCGGTAGGCTCGGACATGGGTACAAGTCCTGTAGAGCAAATTACAATAATGCACCATTCAGAAGAGGAGGCTACCAACCACAACAACCCGCACCACCCCCACGTGATTACACCAGAAATCAGTATACCAGAGGCGCACCTCAAACCCTCATGCGTCAGGGAAACGGCCGCGCCACTCACTAAACAGGACCATTAGTGAGGGCAACAATCACAGAAACTGGTCCAAAACAAAAGAAACAACACAGAACAGAAATTGTCAAGTGGGCCCATCCAGTAAAATACAATATGAAGAAATGTTGCATGATGGAACTAAAATACATCCGGACCCCAGTTCCTGCATCATGTCTATACAGGGCCAACAATATAGGGCACTGGTAGATACAGGAGCATCCATCAGCCTTATTAGGTTCCAGCTGTTCAAGAGGATCCAACACGTAGTACGATTTGAACCGTCCAAAAACACACCTAGCTTCAGTCACGGGACAAAGACTAAATTCAGTTGGGACAGCATGGCTAAAATTTTCCTTAGGCGAAACAAATTTTGAACACCCATTTGTCATCACTAAAGGAATGTCTAGAAATCTTATCCTAGGGAGAGATTTTTTTAACAAACACAAAGTTCGAATATACTATGACCTCCACAAAATCAAAGTCAACAATACGTACATAGATCTCCAGGACGATATCCACATAGCGTCTTTGGTAAGGATTACAGCTCCCATAACGGTGGCTCCAAACTCCCTGGTCATAGCAAAAGGCAGAGTAAAAAATTCTGAGTACATAACACCAGGGCAATCAATTCAAGTACAGCCCCTAGCAGAAGAAAGCATTATTGATGACCCATTGTTGCAAATTACAGAGGGAATCGCTGAAGTCTCGAAGTCCAGAGATTTCCCCATCATGATATTGAATATGTCAGGAAAAACTACCACTATAAAAAGAGGCACAGTTGTAGCGCAAGTGGATACGTCAACAATAAGACAAACCAAAACCAATAGAGACCATCCACAAATTGTCTCAACCACCCCCACTGGACATAATGCACGAAATCGCAGTACAAATAACCAAAGTACACGGAAAGTAAACAGTTATAAGGCTTATGCAGAAAAAGGCAGTAACATCAGTCAGAGTTATGTTACACCACAGCATACCCTACCCAGATGGCAGAAACGAACCAGTCCATACATAAGAAGAGAAAGGCCACAGTATGAAAATGACTATAATTACTCATTCTTGCGCCCCAGCACACCAAGAGAAAAGATGAAGTGCTGTATATCACAGAGTAACAGAGAAACAGAAATTGTCTTGCCAGGAGGATATCCAAAGCGACAAGACAGTGATACATGCCCCATGGAGTATCAATATAACTCAAAAACAGGTGGATATGATAAAGTCCCAAAACCACTTGAAATTTCCGAAGAAAAGGAAGAACTCTTATATGACTATACCACAGGAGGATACTATAGCAGCAAAGTTGGAAACAGAAAGAATGAAAAATTTTCGCCCAGGGAAAGAAGACAGCCCTATAGCACAAACAGAAGAAATACAGTAACGTACGCAGATAAGCGCAGTTACGGCAGAAATAATCAGAAAAAATGGCACAACAACGACTACCCCAGAAATATAATAAGAAATGAATATACAGTAAATGCAGTGACAAATGGAAATGCACACAGTACATGGCAGAGGAGACAGTACCAAGCACAGCCCAATGAACGGCAAAGAACTACGCAAAAGAAAGCCACATACCAGGAGCAGAGATTTTCACAAGATGCAAGAAAAATGTCCCAAAATTATGGGAATGAAACGGAGGCATCAAGACAGACCAGAGATATCATAGCAGATCATAAATACAGAGAGAGAATAGCTCAGTTACTTGCAACCCTGAATGCCACAGAAGATAATAAGCAACGTTTGAAAACGTTTGTGGAAAAGCACCAAGATGTATTCGCACTCAATGACATGGAATTAGGCAGAACTAACACTGTCACAATGGACATTCAAACAACCACAGAGGAGCCAATACATATGAAACCCTATCACACGCCCTTGAAAAATAGAGAACTCGTGGAAAGGTCTATAAATGAAATGCTACAGGCAGGAATCATCGAAAGATCCCGTTCCCAATGGTCCTCACCCATAGTGATCGTAACAAAGAAAGACGGCTCCAGTCGCTTTTGCTGCGACTACCGTGCCCTTAACAAAATCACAAAAGTCATTTCCTACCCCCTCCCCAGGATAGACGATCTACTTGCGACGTTAGGAAAGTCTACATACTTTACCACACTTGATGCAAGGTCAGGCTTTTGGTGCATCCCCATGACACCTGAGGCAAAACAGAAATCCACATTCTGTTCACATATGGGAAGTTTTTCTTGGCAGGTTATGCCATTTGGTCTAAAAGGATCTCCAGCAACATATATGTCACTCATGGATGAAGTGTTAAAGGGTCTACATCCATTTGCCCTGGCATACATAGACGATATCCTGATACATACCGCAGGCACGATGGAAGACCACCTCCGCAAGGTTGAAACAGTGTTTGATAGACTCAGGCATCACCAAATAAAGTTAAAACTGTCGAAGTGTGAGTTTCTAAAGACAGAAACAAAATATTTAGGCTTTGTCATCAATAGACATGGCGTCAGACCTGATGAAGATAAAGTCAAAGCCATAAGAGAAATGCCTAGCCCCAAGACGGTGAGACAAACACGCTCGTTTATTGGTACAATAGGGTACTATAGGCGCCACATCATCAATTTCTCCAGAGCAGCAGAGCCTTTGATAGCCCTTACCCGCAAGTATGCACGCTTCAAATGGACAGAAGACTGCCAGAGATCCTTTGAGTATCTAAAAAATGCCCTAACCACCATCCCACTGCTTGGACATCCAGATATTTCTCAGCCCATGATACTATACGCCGATGCCTCAGATAACGCAATTGGTGCTTGTTTGGTCCAACCTGTACTAGAAGATGAAACACCCATCCTACCAAACATTCCAAATGAGAAACCCATTGCATTCCTATCCCATGCATTGTCAAAGTCACAAAAACGGTGGACCACCACTGAGAAAGAAGCATATGCTATTCACTATGCAGTACAAAAGTTTGACTTTTACGTCAGAGGAACTAAACTCATTATAAGAACTGATCATCAACCTTTGGTCAACTGGCTCACCAAAACACAAGAACAGCCAAAGAAGTTACAGACATGGGCAATGAATTTACAGTCCTACGACACCACTATCGAACATATCCCAGGCGAAATGAACACCTGTGCAGACCTCTTATCCAGGATTAAATATGATGATGAAACTGAAGTGAAAACAAATAGAGTCAAAAATGATGGCACATCCTCAGAGATTGACGATAATGCTAAAGAAATTAATGAAATTACTTCATCAAGTCGAAGAAGTACCTCAGATTCTGCCACTCAAGTAGAAGAAGAAAGCCAAGAGATGTTTGACATGAGAGTAGAACAAGCGAAAGATGCAGAAATTGTCAAGCTGCTCACATACGTGAAAGAAAACCCAACAAAAAGTAAAGATTTTACAGTACACCCAACGGATGGAGCTCTATACTATATTGATCAGAAACAAGAAGGGACACTAAGAAAAGTCATTCCAGCACATCTAGTCCCAGAAGTACTGCTACAGTTTCATGATAACAACGGGCACATGGGAAGAGACAAAACAATTGATGTCATAAAGAAAAGGTATTATTGGCAAACTTTCTACAAGGACATTACAGAATATGTAGCCACCTGTAGAACATGTAAATTGAGAAACATGAAGCCACATTTAATTCCCCTTCAAGAAATGCAACCTTCCCATTACCCCATGCAAACAGTGAGCATTGACTTATCAGGTCCTTACCCACTCACCCAATCAGGCAACAAATACCTCCTGCACATAGTTGACCAATACTCTGTTTGGCCAGAAAGTTACCCACTCAGTGATGCCACATCGCAGTCCATCACGCAAATTTTTTTACAAGAATTCATTCCCAGGCATGGCTGTCCAAAACGAATCATTTCAGACAACGGTAAACAGTTTATAGGTAACCCATTTAAAGCCACCTTACACCAGCTGAATATTGAGCATACTACAACCACTTATTATTGCCCAAATGCAAATGGCAGAAATGAACGCATGCACGCCACCCTACATGATATTATTAGCAAATATATCAAGGGGAACCACCAATACTGGGACCTATACATTAACCAAGCTCTTGAAGCCATCCGAGTAAACGTGAACGATACCACAGGAATGTCACCCTTTCTCATGCTATACGGAAGAGAACCAAACTTTCCGTTAGACAACCTACTTCGCCCACAAAGAAAATACATGGGAGAAGACCCCATCGAAATAATCCTTCAAGAAAAGTATAAAGCTCACCAGATTGCACAACGAAATACGCAGAAGGCATTTCACAAGAAACAGAAACAACATGATAAATCAGCCAAGCTACCAACGTACAAAATAGGAGACAGAGTATACTACAAGAAACATGTACGCAGTTCAAAATTCGATGACCGATGGTTAGATGGCTACAAAATCATGAAACAAACTACGCCTGTAAACTTCATTATTTGGAATGAAGAGAAACAACACCAAACAAAAGCTCACGTAAAACAAATCAAAATCGATAATCACCGGCCCATTCCGCCTCTGACGACAAATACAAGACCAGTCAGAAAAGCCACCCTAAATTATAATCCATCCAGCACAGATTCGTCTGACATATCAGAGTCAGAGACGACAGACTCTGAATTTTACCAAGACGACCACATACCCAGACCACCCACAGATGAAATACATCGAGCAAGACAACAACGAGACTCGTCCGAAAGCGAAGAAGATATCCCACCACTTGAATTACGTAATAGACTACAAGACAGAGACCTGCGCATTAGAAATGAAGAAATCATGCCACAGACGTCACACGATGACAACACGAAAACACCTTATATCCACACTCAAACTTACTCCCGCAGTGATAAATCGTCAGCTGATACCTATCACACCCCCAGTTCAGGCAGTTCTAGTTTTAACACTAGTGAAAACCAAACACTGCTATACCACAAGAACAAGATTGCTCGTTCAAAACAATCAGATCCTGAAGAAACTATACCCAAACAGATTGTTGAACCATATACCAGCGATCTTTATGGAGACGAAACAGAACAAGACAGCATAGCTTTGTCAGACCCCAACGAACATAATGACAGAAAAATGGTAGAATTATACCAACAAGAAACAGACATTGATACAGCTAGTTCCATTGAAACCAGTGATGCGGATAGTACATTATTTGTACCAGTCAGCTCCAGCGTCAAACGCGCCTATAAAACAGAATCTGATGACTCAATCCCTAGCAACAAAATTCCGCGTATACAGCACAACTATATCAGACGAAAGATTCTGAAGAAACGCAATCATTTTCCAAAACGAAGCCGAGAAGTGTTAGCCTCATCTCAACTAGTCAAAAACAACAGTGTACAAATTACTGTGCCCATTGTAACCGGTGCTAACGTTCAGCACAACCAGGTCAGAAGAAAAATCAAGGCGAAACATATACCTGCCTCAAAACCAACAGATGTTCCAGCCATACAAACTCTAACCACAGTAAAACCATCACCGCAATCAAATGATGTTAAGCCATCACCGCATTCGTCAATGTCCTCAGTGTCCCAACAATCAGCAAATGCAGTGTCGTCGCCTATCACACCCGTCCCCACTGCTACTCAGTATGATGCTCGCCTATCCAGTCGGGAAATTGCAATGCTCGAGGCGATGAAGGAATTCAAAGAACTAGCGAAGCTGTTCTGAAAAAACACGCCCAGGTGTTTTATGTGTTCGCAAATCCGAACACGGTCATCGCGAATGTGCACTTAATTTTTAACAATGTACTAACTCTCCCCATGTACTCTACTTTCAGTCTTGGACAGTTCAAATGACTTGCTTACAGACTAAGATGTCAAAGCCTCACTGAGAAAGTTATGTTTTCAAGCCTTAGAATAATGATCCCCAGAAAGAAATCAAGACCAGCCCACGGAGGATTCTAGTTAGACATTTTTATTTGGATTATTGAAATAAAGATGACACAGATGATACAATGTTTTTGTTTACAGACACCCTCATTTAGTTACAGACATTTTCTAAATATTTAGAATGTTACACAACCTTACCTATAACACATGTGTCACACTATTTTGTTGTAACATGGATCTACACTTTTGTAACTGATCATATTCCACACTTCCATTCACCAGACATGTATTATGTTTATATGCCACCCTCACACATTTTGAGGATCATAAGCCAATATTGTAAAACATTGACTGCCCTGAGGTTAGCAGCTGAAGAAGAAAAGAAAAAGAGAAAATAAATCACCCCCATTACCAGTCATACACCCCACCAGCTTGATCCCTGATACTGCCTATCACAAATACCCCAATGACATTTGCGCATGCTGAATTTCTGCAAATGAAGAATCCCTTGAGAGCATTAGTATATGCTAACCCCTGATTGAACACATTGCACCTATTTGTTGATGATGCCTTTGCCCATGTTGAAGAAATAGCATTTGCACATGCTGACCTAGCAAATGAACCCCATTACCGCATGATAACCACTAATGACACATGAGATGAAGAAGCAACTGGTTATGTATGATGAAGATGCCATTTTATATTAAGGTGAAACTTTATGTTGTCACAGATGAGATTTTGTTGAAATGTTTATGCACAAAATCCCCCACATTAACATTGGAGGGATAATCTTATTCTTTCGTGGTCACGAGATAAGACAAGGAGATAATAGAATATTGATGAATCCCATGGAACAAATCCCATGGAACCATATTTGAAGTCATTATTGAAGGATTATCAGTAGACAAGAGACACAAATAAATTATGATAACCCCATGAAACCACAGGTACTAAGGACACAAAAGGGAGATTAAAAAATGGAAAAAAAAAAAAAAATAATGACTGAATAATTGCTACACCCAGAGGTAAAGGAAATAGAGATACATCCGCATTTTTGGAGATATCTTTTTTTTTGATTTTTTGCTCATTGACTTTGTAATATGAACATTGTTGTATAACAAATGACTATTCCTTATCATGAATTACAGAATGTTGTAAGATAGTTAGAATAAATTGACAATGTACTATACTCATAACATACCCATAATTACAGGAGAGAAAATAAATAAATGGTTGATGAAATTGGACATACTGAGATTTGCTCACCCCGAGGATATTGGATAAGAAAATAACGTTATCCCAAGGACAGACATGTCACAGATATAGTACATGGACAATTAATAAGGATATATTTCCAGTACAGAATAAGAGGAATAGGAAGGATCCACATTTTAAAATATTGGAGATTCCTCACGATCAATTGAATATTTTTCTTCCTTTCTATGTCACATTTTTTGAGTGATGATCCCAAAATTTTTTTTCATCTCATATTGTCAAAAGTTCTTACATCTCAGTTAAAATGTTTCCATAAATAATTGTTTGATGTGTTTTGCATAAATGTATTGCTAGATAAGGTACATAGGGAGTTACTAAGGATGAATTCTCAAGATAACAGGAGGACTAGAATAGATACAATGATATTGGTACACCATAAATGATACATTGGTGTTATGAAAAAAAAAAAAAAAAAAGGAGACAAATATAAATTGTATACAAGGATGCCTCGAGAGTGACAACATGGATACATATTGTCAAAAGTATAAGCAGTTGTCTTAAAAGAGAAAATAAAGTAATACGGAACCCAATGTAGAAAATTCATGATGATTTGGAAACTATATTTTTCTTTTCCCTTATGTTTCATAATATGATAGTAACACATTCGTCTGTTGGTTGCTGAATAAGGTGATGTTTGAAAATTGATGTATGGGAAGTCAAAGAAGATCTTTGAAGAATATATATATATATATATAAAATAATATTTCTAGGAAAGAGTTCACAAAAAAAAAAAAAAAAATACTGTATTGACAGAAAAGAAGGAATGATTAGAAATAACTGACTAATGGACAGGATCACCACCAGACGTACGGATATTAGAGACAAACATCACATATTTTGAAAAAAAATGTAATATAGAACATTTTCTACAGTGACGGACTTAGAACGAGGTTATACACTTACCATTTGGAAAATGTCTATAACAAGGAAACATTCAGATAAATAAATAAGGATAAGCCATGAGGTTTTAATGCTTTTATTGTGAAAAATGATTACTTATAAAAATGATGCTGGTTGTATTATCGTCTGATAAATATGCATATTATGTTTAGAGATGTTTTCTACATGTAATATTGAGCAAGTGGCTCATTCACTGAGAAAAAAAGGGAAGATGATGATGATGAGTACCCATGAAAACATTGGCTATTTTATGAAAGTGGATTACCATTACCATAGGAATTAGAGATTTTGGACATTTCTTGGAATATTGCAGAGTACTTGGGAAATAGAATAAATAAGTACAAAAAAAAAAAAAAAAAAAAAAAAAAAAAAAAAAAAAAAGATTTGTTAAGTCTTGCAGAATTATATATGGAGCAAACAACAGGAACAGAAAAGAGATAACACCCCCACCATTCCACCATATCCAAGAGAATGTAATCAACTATATTTTTGAATGAAATGTAATAGATTATGATAATCCAGCCAAGTTCTGCAAATAAGATAGTTTATTGTTCATTCACCAGTGTTGCCACTCGTCACATTTTTTTTTTAGTGATGACCTTATGAGTGTTTTGCAGATTTTGTTGGGCAGTGTTGCCAATTTGTAAATTTGGTGAAAAATATTATGATGTCATGAATAAGTTACACTTTTTGAAGTTGATGTCCACTACTAGTTTTTTTTTACATAGCAGACGACCTCATATAGACATAGGACCCCAGTATAGGAATTAAATTAAATTTTTTTGGAAATATTTTTGGACTTAGAAAAATTTTTTGAACTTTAAAATTTTTTTTTGAACTTAGAAATTTTTGGGGATGGATTTTTGTTATTGATAGTACTCAAATGTCTCCCTACGGGATACATTTGCAGGGCCCCGGGATCTGTATGTAACCGCGTATACCGTAAGTTTTTAGATACAGGCTATATTAACATAAAATAAATTTTTATAGAAACAGAAGATTAAAAAAATCTTGGCGCAGATGTTTAATTAAACCAGGTTAGCTTCCTAACGCCACGCATTTATTTTAGGCTAAGCTTCGCTTCCTTACGCCAAGCATTAATGAGGGTAGCTTCGCTTAAGCTAAGCATTGGTCACGTGATTTTCCACCAATGGTTAAGCTGAGTTCTTTTTCCCCGGAATGAACAGGAGAGATGAAGCCATTTTTTTAGTCAGTATGAATTCAGAGCGGTGGAGACAAGACGTAAGTCTCTTTGCTCAGTGATATTCTATAGAGGAGATTGACTTCGCACAATCAATGCAAATGTGTAATTTCGAAATGTGGAATGTGATAATTTGTTTGTGAGTTCATGAAAACTGTAAGTATTGCCAAATACTGCATGAAATAACGGTTAGAGCCTACGGTCATAACTGAAACGGAGCTACGCTCGAAAACTGGGTAAAGAATTGTAAACCCAGGTATATATCTGAACCTTTTACTAAGAATGAAGGTCCTTAAGCTGAGAGAAAGTCAAACCAAGGAATACTAATGAAATAAAGAAAGTTTGGCTCTTCATTGAAATGAAGAGATAAGAAAAACGTGAAAATCTAGACCACATTAACAAATAAACGAAGGAACACTAGAAGGATAGAAGAGCCACGCCATGTTTTAGCAACTTGAAAAGATTACGAGATGCAATAAGGAATATTGCATCATTAAAATAATACATTGACTTTTTATGCTTGTTTATTGAATGTCAACATGCCATTATGCAAATTTGGTGTGGTCACCATTTGACTCAACTCAGTTCTTGTTGGAAATTGAATAAACATTTGTTTCATTGAACACAAATGCTGTTGACGAATCATATGTTTGCAGTTAGCCATCATAGCAATTATTAAAGGTTCATGCCAAAGCTAATCGTTGCAGGTGCAACACAAATAATAACCATATGCTCTAAAAATAAAACATCATAGAGGATTGTCCCCGAACCTGGTAAATTCCTGTAAGTCTGTAGAGAGAAATCATCACCTCTAGCAGGCTAGCTAGTAATCAAGATCTAATACTCTCGATTCAAAACAGCAATCCCCACTACCCTACCCGGCCAATCCTCAAGTAACTTCGTCTGGTGTATTTCTGGGTTTATGTGAAACCTCGCACGTATGAGCAGCCATCTATGGACAGAGTTCCAGCCCCCCTCATGCAAGTAGCGGTCACCAACGTATAGCACCTACAAGGAAAGTTATGCAGTCTATTCAAATCATCTTGAAGGATATATGCACGTAAGACACTTTCTGGAGCTAGCACATTTGGTCCCACGAAAGCGGACAGGCTGTCGCTCAGTTCGTTTAATTGGTCAGCAGGAGATAAACAGCGTCTTCCAGTTTTTCCCTCACGCATTTAAGGTCACCAAAGCATAGCACCAACAAGGAAAGTTTGGTATTTCGCTTCATTCATCTTGAAGGATATTTATCTGTAAGACACTTTCTGGAGCTAGCTTCTGGTCCCACGAAAGCGGACAGGCTGACACGCAGTTTATTCATTTGGTAAAACGGAGGTAAAGAGAGTCTTCCAGCCCACCTCGAGCAAGTAGGGAGGAGTCACCAATGATAGCGCCTATACAGTGATTTTATTCAGGTTAATTCCATCACCCATGGAGGATATGTACGAAAAAAACCACTTACTGGAGCTATTTCATCTGGTCCCGAAAGCAGACGGACTGACACTCGATTTATTTACCTCTCCGTGTTCTACAGGTTTTATGAGTGTTGGTGGTGTGTGTGTTTGTGGGTGTGTATTTGCATTAATGTGGTTATTGATGACTATTGATGATTACTGATGTAATTTTATGCTGTGTATGATGAGATGCATTATTTTCATGCTTCTTCATTTAATAAAGTTTACAGATTTATTAATGCGCTGTTCATGACCCTTCCATCCATAATTAACTTGTTTTAGCTCTCTACTATACTCTCTATGTTTGATAAGAGAAAAGAGTGAGAGCAGGAGGTGCTTAGTAACAGTGAGTTGAGGCTTGGAGAGAGAGATCATTTTGGTAAATCTTCTTCCAGGTTGTCTCAAGTCCATCTCCTATTTACACCTTTCTGTGTGTGTAATCTATACCTCTGTCAGTCCACTATCCCTTGTCGATTTCACTACTATTGTCCAACTCGACAAATACTCTACACTTTACTCAACCACGACAATTGGTGTTGGTGGCTTTCTGATTGATTTGATCATCTGTTTCTTTAAACATAAATGAAAACATATTCAATTTATATTGTGAACACTTTTCAATGTGGAAATGTAAATGTAAACATATTCTATCTGTACTATTAACCTTTTCATTTAAATGTAATGTAAAGCTAAAGCTATCCCGTTTAAATGTAAAGAAAGTTTTATCCCGAGGGATTAAATTTAATTCTCATTGAGGGTAAATTCTGAAATAAATGGGATGATAGAAAAGAAGAAAGGGGACACATAAGTAATTGTCGAGTAACGCAATACTCAGAAGAGCGTTTTGTTTCTATTCTTTATTATAGTTATTGGTGGTATCAGCAGAAAGTACTATCTCTGGAACAAGACGGGACAAGTGTCCTAAGCTTTAAGACGAGGGACCAAATTTGTAGACACTCTTTGACATTTCTGGGAAACGAGCTACATCCTACAACCTTGACCAGCAACGAGCGAGAGCAGTGTAAACAAAACCCATCAGCGGGAGCAGAAACTACTATTGGCAGCTAAGTGCAAAATATACGCTGCCAAAGTGAACTTTTTTCATCGTCTCTATTAACAATCAATGATGAAACGTTTCTTCTAAACTATTCAATTATTTTCAAACAGTTAGTGGTTATTACATTTTGCTATTTGTAATTTTACAAATTTAACTTCGATTTAATCCTTTTAAAGTTAGTGCTTGTTTGTCTCAGTCAATTTACTACACACACTCTAAACAGTTATACCAGAATAATAAGGATTCCACTGAGTAAATTAGAGGTGGGGGCTTAACGAGCTAAAATTATTCATTGCTTAATTCTTCACAAAAATGATAGACAGATTCTAGAATTAACGTGCTCAGCTAAAGCAGCATTGTTTTCTCTTATCTGAATATCTTGTGAAAACTCCTTTGTAATAGAAGTGTCATTACACTTCTATCTACATCTCTGCCGAGAGTAACCTTGTGCGAAGGTATACACCTTTGAAGGTCAATAGTAAATGCTCTTGAGTTTTAGCCATTGTTAGACCATTACTGCAAAGCAGGGGAGGCAATACCGTCACATACTGGACACCACCGGGCCTTAGGCGGTGTACCCTCTGGTTTCTAAAGTGTGCACAACGTCTTCTTAAGAAATGAGGTAGAAATGTAAATCACAAATTATATCATATAAACGTATAAACATATAAGGAGGGGAAACCTGAGGCCTGTTAACAGTAAATAAATAAACAATCAACACACAAAGGTATGTTATCAGGCACTCAGTGAGAAATAACGAACTAGAAGATTAGACAACGGAAAAACAACAGAAATGATGGGCTTACCGGGAATCGAACCAGGACCTTCCGAACGGCACCTACCGCTTAGCTACGGGAGCAAATCGCTAACAACCTTAGTGCTTAGCTGGCAGAGGCATCGTAGACTATGTTGTCGGCTAATGTAGAAGATGTCATGATGAGGTCTGACTCAGAAAATGCGCGATAATGCGCTAAAGTGTCAAGAAAATAAAATAGGGCGTGGACAAAAACGGAGTTAGGCAAAGCGTGAGAACTGACAGTCCGGCTGACATAATAATTGAAATCAACTCATCACAACTTTTAAGCGATAGTTTTTCAGCTTTAGTCCTAGGTCTCAGTTTACACCTCTTCTCTTTCTCTCCCTTCTCTTCTCTCCCTTACCTCTTCTTCTGCATCCATTTTGACTCTTGTCATTAGCTGAAGTTATCAGAGACAGAGCACGTGCCCCGTAGCTCAGGCGATGATTCTGGTTTACAAAGTTTTCCGTTATTGCATTTTATTGATTGGTGGAAATATCCGGTCAGCCTCTTAGAGCCACCATACCAGTGAAGAGGCAATGGATGTCCCTTAGGGAGGACTTCTGCCTGATGCCGCCCCACTCGCTGCCCAGACAGCCAATGTTAAAAACTACTCACCTAGCAGCCACTCAGTCTCTCGGCACATTGGATAACCTTAGACTTAGAGTCATTCTTTATGACATTCAATAATGACTATGATATGTGATTAACAAAAGGAAAAATATGTATGACGCATTTTTGTGATCTGAGCCTGCTTTGATCCTTTTTTTAAATTGTTATTGACTTGGTGCGAATCAGAAGGCACATGTGAGGAGGCATCCCCCTTTTTTGAGCAACAATCGATGTCTGTCATTTATGGATATGCTTGAATGAGGGAAAGTTTATGAAAAATTTAGCACATTGACACTGTCAGCCATCTTGGTTATGTAGAGTCTGTTCACAAAAAAGATGACGAGAAATTTCTACACATATTTTCACAGTAATATCACAAATATCACAAATAATGTAGCACATAATTTCACAGTAATAGCCGTCGACAAATGTTTTCACATGTAGTATTTACGTAGTGCTAGTAATAAGCATGGTAAAACTCGAGTCTAGGCATCTTAAATCGTGGTATCTTAAAAATATTCTTACGAAATGGTAAGGATTAAAATATGCCCAACATGTTGGACAGGAACTAGAAACCACAATGAATAAATTACTTTAACGAGATTGCTGTACAACTTTTGGTCAGTAAGGACGGAAATTTGAGTTAGTCTTGGACAGAGCTAAGTGCATATCATGTATGGTATCCAAACGATTTCTGACTTTTATTTTCTCTCATGAAATGACCGTGCTCTTTATTTTATCGTGTTCTACCTGTCTTTTTTTCTTATGTTGTGCCTTCTATTCATTTCTTCTTTACCTGTATTTTCTCTCATATTAGAACGCATGACTCAGGTTTCATGTTGTTATTTTCGCATGATCTATACTGTGTGGAGATAACATTAACAACCCAGTTGGTAGCGGAGAGGTACATCTGCCTTACTTGTGTAAAGCAAACACAGACGTCAACATATCTCGCTCACGCTAAGCTTGGCACCCATACTTCTCTTATTGAGAATCCGGAGATAAACTGCAAAAGTACCTTGAGTGTGGCAGGATATTAGGTAACCTTACCCCGGTTGAACTCCTGTTAGTTAGCATTTATGATAACAAATTAATCTAAAGGTTTGTTAGGAATTACAGATATGGGTCTTTTAAAAACACCGGTAGCGTTAATACATTATATGGAGGATTTTGAAATTACCTTTGTCATGCAGAATTTCCTAAGGAAGGGGGGGGGGGGAACAAGATAGATACTAAAGTCAAACGGTTATATTTGCTTGGTCTAGACAAGATATATTAAAATAGAAGACATTTGATTGGCGACTTTCACTGCTTAGAAGCTTACAGAGAGTGGGCGAAAGGATCCAAATAATGTAGCACATTTTCAGATTCCAGCTTTGTGTTCCATTACGTCAAGACGACAACATCAGACAAACCAGGACCGAAGAAAAGTAGGATTTCAATAAAGAGGATTGGACCAAGTATTGAGGATCTTCTGAAATTAACACGCAAGAAAACTCGACTTTATAATACTAGAAACCACAAAGTCCTCTGAACCTATTTACAGGATACAGTTTAGGATTATAATTAAAGTAATACTTGACTACCTGTAAGACAGCCTCATAACCTGTAGCCCGACATTATTCGGAAGTCTTTATGTGCCAGGCGTCTGTAAATTCACCAGATTATACGCGGTAAGTTGTAACATATACAATTTTATCATGTTATATTTTACATTTTACATGTTTATCTCGCTGGTGGTTGTACAGGTTTATAAGAGGCTGGCAAAATCAGCATATGAAAAGGATAGATTCATGAACCTCCACAGCAAGCACTTGCAGCTGCTTCATGCAGGTCCCCTCACAGGGAACTAAAAGCAGAAGTAGCCCCAGGCTCCAAGTGCAGCATGGATGGATGATGATGATGACGTCATGGTGTACATATTTATTTTATTAACATTTTAATAAGTTCAAATGTATATTTAAAATCGCTTAAACCAGGCAAAAGTCGTTTTCCGCTGTCCAACCACATTTTTTCATCAGATTACCGAAATTAACGATGATTTTTTCATCCTATTTGCTGGGTTTGTCTTTGATACTCAGGGAGGGTAAAATTAATGAGAAACAATGGAAGCGTCGGTGGAATGGACAGCGGGAAGGCGTCTGACTAGTGTCAGAAACCAAAACTTAGCAGAGACATTTGTTTCTTCTAAAGTTTGTGGTAAAAGTTGGAGATATCAGTGGGTGATACCAGCTTGATACGTATCTGTGGATCAAGAGCTTGTGGTCTACGATAGATGCCTGACTTTGATGGGTTGTAAAAATCCTTGCCTTGACGTTAGGAGAGGTTACCCCTCCAACTTTGCCTGACACATGCCCTCACCATAGAAGTTGACGATTACGGAGATGTCAGCAACCATTTCATCAAATATATAAATTAAAAAATAATATGGTATGAAATCAGTTTTACAAGTAAACGGTACACATGAAACAAGGGACGTTTCGGGTTTTACCCTTCGACAGCAACAGTTACGAACAGGTGACAAGGACAAGAACTACATATAGGTACTACAAAAATCTATGATGATGAGGAAAACGCCAAATGTGCGATACAAGCAGATGAAACAACGGTGATGAGCGAAACGATAACAATAATAATGCAAGAAAATCGTAAAACCAGAAAGACATGTCGAAACAAGAAAGTAAATAATCGACGAAGTGAAGACAGAAGAACAACACTATTAAAACAAGTAAAAAATCACTTAGCTGGATCCCAGTCATTTCATCATCTGGCCAGTTAAGTAATTTTAATCTGGCCAAAGCAAAATATCTCACCACACAATCAAGCCACCCCCTAACCATTTTCAGATAAGAAAAACTCAATAGTTCAATTGACTGTCATCACTTATTAATTTACTCATCTTAAACAATAATTGATTATTAAATTTGTTATATGTATCTACAAATTCAAAGTTGATTTAATTATTACAGAGGTAAGTGCACACGTTTGAATCGGTTATCTTGTATAATATATATATATATATATATATATATATATATATATATATATATATATATATATATATATATATATATATATATATATATATTTATTTTTTTTTTTTTTTTTTTTTCCCTTAACCAGCGGCACTTGGGCTTTTAGCCCTTCGGCCCAATGACATGTCATTGCGAGGCTGGGGAACCTGAGGACTTTCCTTCCAACCCAGTCAGGAGGGTTTATCACAGGAGCCGTCCAGGTCATTCAGTCAAATTTCCGGCCGTAAACATTTCTTCAAACGCTGACGCCCGGGTTTGAACCATGAACACCTGGTCGCCAGTACAACGCCGAAGCCATTACACCAGCGCGGCTCCCAATATATATATATATATATATATATATATATATATATATATATATATATATATATATATATATATATATATATCAGAATCATTGTTATCCAAAAAATGCATTAACATGTACTTGATATAGTATAAAAACACCATATCATATCGGATAATCATTTAGAGTACGCAAGTGTGCTAAACTCCGCCCATGAAACAATCGCCAAACGTTCATAATCCGTTGCATTTGAATTCAATTCGTACACATTTTACAAGCTGACATAAAAAGTCTCCAGCCTTCAGTTACCGTCACCGTCTTTTGGGACATGAGCAAAAACCAAACATTCACGATTCTACTGGACACACAATCTGACACACCTGTCAGCACCATGGTAAAGTGTCTTTCAGCAGCGCACACAATAGTATGGGTCAGTGGATCTTTCCATTCACGATGAGGGGTGACAGTATCCAGTCGCCATTGATAACGAAGCTATAGTTTCTTTCTGGTGGCTTCATAAACTAATAAATATTCTTTACAAATACTGTAGAAATGTCCATTTTAAAGACTTGTTTAATTTTCGTCTTTCACTGATATCCTTAATTTCTGTAGCCATCTTTGCGGGTGTTGTTATAGTCGCTGTTAAGAATTTCCACTTACTAACGTTTCAAGTTGACACACCTCTCAAAGCCGTGGAAAAGTCTCTTTTCTGCTACAAATCTTCAGCATTGCACAAAATTAATAAGAGTCAGTGGATCTTTCCATTCACAATGAGGGGTGACAGTACCCGGTTAGCCATTGCTAGCGAAAACATTGTTTCTTTCCAGTGGGTTCATAAATGAATATATATTCCTTGTACATGAAAAGGTCAGTTTTAAAGACTTTTTCATTTTTATCTATCACAAATATCCTTAGTTTATGTAATAATCTCTTCGGTTGTTGTTAAAATAGGTGTTAAGAATATCCACTTACAACCGTGGGGAGCTTCAACGCTAACCGTCAGGTCGAGTTAGCTTGACATGCTTCTATTGTCGTAGATCGAATAACTTGAAGTTGAACTAATACATGGCTACCTCATTGGGCATGTATGATTATAATAAGGCATTGCTTCAACTTGCGATATTAATATGGCTTCTCGAAATTTAATATCAGCAGTAACAATAGCCTTCATTAAATTTGTGATGTTTTGAAACGTAGTCCGGTTGACACATCACAAAATCGCCATCTTGGCTACTTGATGCCAATACAAACAGCGAACTCACATGGCAGGCAAACTTGATATGTTTTCACCTTTAAAATACTTAGCAAAATATTCCTGAACATGAGATAAACACACTACAAACTCATTCAGCGTTAATGAGGGCTGTTACCACAGATGCAGACTCCAAAACGACGACATGAAATGCACAACACAAAAGTGCGGCCTACCACACCGCATTCTTGGACACATACATAGAAACATACATACAACAGCGCTACTTAAGTAATATTTTACTGAATAATGCAGTAGGGGGCTAAGAAACGATCAAATATATCTTTAGCTTCATAGAAGAGGAGGGCAGATACGAAGTTCACGACGGCCTTGATAAATTCCGCACTATGCTTGATTTATGAAATATTCTATGAAGTTTCCCTAAAATAGAAACAAAACTTAGTATGCAACTCTTGGAGAATTCTTGCTTCAACAAAGCTTGGCTCTGCACGTTAACGATGCCACCCATCTGCGTATCAGCAACATTCATGGAGTCCAAATTAAAGTTGAAATAATTTCAAATCCAATGGCCATTTTTAAATCGTCTTCAAGAAAGTCATAATCAAGAGTTCATGGGTTGGTCCAAATGCCTCAAAATAATGCTGAAAGGAACCAAACACGTCCCCGTTTGTCCTTATGCACCACACTTGGGGAGCTGCATCCCACAGGTTAAGAGCTCCTGATGTGGGGGTGTTTGCATACCGAGTCTCTTTCCCGAAAGTCTGCTAGCTCTCTTGTGACAAGACTGGCACCGTATTTATTTTCAAACACCCGAATACAGAACACGTGCTAGCGCTGACAAAAATAAAGGAGATTGTCCTCAGGCGAGCTAATCGAGAAGACTGAAAATTAGTTCTTGCTGCAAGTTAGTCGAGATGGGTAAAAATTACCAGTGTTGCAATACGTGCTGAAGGTATTGGTAATGAGAGAAATAATTCTACCACGTAAACACATCTAGTTGCCTGGAGCGCTTCTCAATCTCTGAGCGGTAATGAAAACATGAAAGAACGAAAGCAAACAGAGCTCCTTTCCTGAGCACTCAGAGCTATTGAGGTGTTCCAAGCACACATTTCCTCTCTCGTGTTCTGTTATAGTTATATTCTGCCCTGCTCTCTCTCGTCCTGTCCAATTCTTTCTTCATACTCATCTCTATGGTGGAATTTTTCTATTTGCATCTTTTCCTAACTAAGCTAATCTACTCAACTCTTGATTGTGCTGCAACTTGTTCAAGTCTATCAGTGGAACACTTACGTCATTTTAAAAGTCAAATATATTTTGTGATAGTTCTATCCTGACATTGTCATAGCACTAATATATTTTTGAATACACTGTTTGTTTGTTTGTTGTCATCCGTTTTTAATAAGGTTACTATTTCTAAATGGCTCCTAGAGGGTCATTAGAAGAATGAAAGCTGTATAACTGATGCCATAAGCAACGAGCAACGTATTCCCTGCACCTTCTTGTATCGCAATGAGCAATGAACTCTTAAAGAAATCAAAGAAAGGCTTCCAAAGGGCTTGTATGATTTCCTTAAATTACACTGACAAACAACATTTTTCTTTCTTATATAACAATAAGTGTTCTTAGGTCAGTTTCTTGCGCTGATTTCAAATCTGAAATCCGTTTATCTCTATCACGTCGGGTTCTTAAGATATTTGTGAATAAATATATTTTTTGGGAAACCGTTATTTGCTCCGTTTCATTTTTACTATATAACTTATTAAAAATTAATAAAATGCAAAATAATTCTACTTTTTATACTGCTAAAAGATGCATGACATATGTTACGCTATTTTTCAAATAGTTACTGTATTTTGAAATAATTCTGAGCGAAATATGGCTTCTAGAAGTTGTAGAATCGGTATCGAAACCAGTGCCTCATGATCCAATCACGTGTCCGATCCCAGTTCCACCATAACAATATCCGTTGGACGTGAATGAACCATCAGAAAGTGATAGTTTACCTGCTTTAGAAACTAATTCTGACTCGGATTATATACCGGTGAATGATGGTGTTCACTTAATTAACCATTCAGAACTTCAGATCTAATACGTGATCTCGCTCTTACCAAAGGACAAGCGGAATTACTCGGTTCGCGACTCAAAGAATGGAATCTTTTAGCGCCCAAAACTCCGATATCTAAATTTCGTCATAGACACAGAGAACTTGTTCAATACTTTGAGATGGATGATGGCATTTGCTATTGCAAAGATGTAAACGGTCTAATGGTGCACCTCGGTCGTGAGCACATAGTCAACGAATGGCGACTTTTCATCGACTCTTCCAAGACTAGTCTAAAAGCCGTGTTATTGCATAACGGAAATTTATTTTCATCAATTCCAGTCGCCTACTCTGTTCATATGAAAGAAACTTATGACAATATGGCTATACTTTTGGCAAAAATAAAGTACAATGACTACCAATGGCGGATTTGTGGAGACCTAAAGGTCATTGCAATTCTCACGGGCATGCAGACTGGGTATACTAAATTTTGTTGCTTTCTATGTGAATGGGACAGCCGCAACAGACAGGAACATTATGCAAGAAAGGTGTGGCCTATCAGGGATCGTATGCAGCTCTGGCATAAAAATGTAATACATGAGCCATTAGTTAACAAAGTCGGCATCATTTTACCACCGTTACATATAAAGTTGGGGCTCATGAAGAATTTCGTAAAAGCGTTAGATAAAATGAGCAAAGCTTTCACTTATCTTCGAGAAAAGTTTCCGCAAGTTAGCGATGCAAAGATAAAGGAAGGTATCTTTGTAGGACCTCAGATTAGGAAAGTTATTGCAGACAAACAATTCGAGAACTTGTTACATGGTAGTGAACTTCGCGCATGGATGGCATTCAAATCGATCGTCGATAACTTTCTGTGAAATCACAAATCTGTCGACTATATGCATATTGTTAAGCAGTGCATAGATGCATACAGAATTATGGGCTGTAACATGTCCCTCAAAATCCATTTGCTTGATTCGCATCTTGACTTTTTCCCTGACAAACTTGGCGAAGTCAGCGATGAACATGGAGAACGATTCCATCAAGATATCGCCGTAATGGAATCACGCTATCAAGGACGGTGGAGTGTGGCCATGCTTGCCGATTATTGTTGGATGCTTCATCGCGATGTACCACATGCCATTCACCGACGAAAGTCGACTGCAAAGAAATTCAAGCCTACATAACTGTTACACTTCTTGTATGAATGATGTTATAATACTTTATGCCTTGTTAAAAAAACTTCAATTGCGTATTTCTAGAGATCCCGACCTGATAGAGAAAAACGGTTTGCAGATTTAAAAACAGCGCATTAAAATTGACCAGAAAAACATAGAAATGTTAGAGAAAGAAAAAAAAAAAGTTGAAACACTGTACAATAAATGCAACAGTTTGATTTCTAAAATCTGTAGTAGAGAAAATGTCAGTTTTGTCGGTTGTCGGTTTTCTCACACCGTCATTGTCAGAGGGAACAACGAACAGTCGGAGGACTAACAGCAAAGCTGGTGTCCAGAATTAACAGCAATCGTTTAATAACGCGTGGTACACATTTTTAAATGTCCAAGAGCCTCGGGTCAAACGACAAGGAGAGAATGAAAGTGACCATATATAAATAACATTTAATCTCCTACATTTTTACATGAAATTCGAGTCAACAATGGGCATTTAAAAAATAGCAGTGAAAAAGATCAACGGGTGTCCATTCTCATGTTACTTGTTTCCTCCTTATGGAACATGGAGAACCGAATGTATGTGGTCCCTTTGTAGGAAGTCTGCACTAAGAATTCTCATGCTCTAGCAATGGTGGTATCTGTAGTAAAGTGTTTTTACATGACGAGGTTGTCAGCCCCATGAATTAGCATTATTGCAAGCAAATAAATAAACCTTTAAATGAGTTCTTTGCTGTAAAGACGGTGATATTATTCATTGATCTTAGACAAAGTGTTAATGTTACTAAGGTTACTAAGGTTACTAAGGTTACTAAGGTTACTAGGTTACTTACATTAAACGACATCCCCCCCCCTCCTTCTTTATTTTTATTTTCCATTATTTATTACTACGTGTCACATTCATTGCATATTGAATGAGTGAGTTTGTCTCTATATTGTCGTCCCACAAATTCAATAAATGCGTTTTATTAGTTCCGTATCATAGGAGCCGGATCGCTGTTCACAAAATGCAGGTAATTACTGTTATAAAATACAACCGAGATCTCTTGGGACACAATTTCATGATTAGCAATAAAAAAAACAGTATTGTATTTTAGGAGCGGGGCAGAACTTGTTTCCTGCGGATATCAAATCAATAACCACTTGGATGTGATTTATTTCCTCCCTACACAACTTGAATTAGTTTCTCGCCTATCCGCTGTTTATAAATGCCTTGATAGTGGATGTGGCTTGCTACAATGACATTGTTTTCAGAAGTACAACAGAAATAATATTAAAGCTAAATGGTGCTCAAAAGATGTCATATATCGTTTAAGAAAATACGGGAACTATTTTTCATATTAAATTGACACAATGAATTTTAACACTTCATTATGAATTCAGTTCATTGATTTGATCTTTATGTACTAAACATGGCAGACTGGTTATAGTGCTGGTCTCTCGCGCTAAAGGTGCCAATTTCGAAACACGGTGTCGTCACGCTCCAGTCTACTCAGCTGTAAATGGGTACCTGACTCTGCTCTTGAGTTAGGGAAGGAAAAAGTAGTGAGAAAGTGAACTGGTCACTCCAACTCAGGATCCTGAACCTAAAATAGTGATGTCTCTAACAATTTACTCCTCTACGGCAGTATTAGCTATGGGACTATCTTTACCTTCCTTTAAATTAAAAACAATCCTATCATAAGTGTTCGGTAAAAAGTAGCCAAGGGCTATCACCTCAGGGCCGCATTCCCATAGTCCGTTATGACTGAAGGTGGCTACTGCTATGATTGTGGCGTGTTTTGTCTCCCCTGTTCCGCAGTAATGGTCCATCAGTGGCCAGATTTCGAGTACTCTGATGAGGTTTTTTAAAGATAACAGCCTTCGCTCAAGACTACTCTTAGCAGAGATATAAACAGAAGAATGATGCTTCTATTTAAGGGGAACCTCATATGATTGTGATAAGGTGTGCGAAAAATGATGTGTTTTGTGATATGTTATCACGTTATTGCCTTGCGGCCAATTCACACTTGCATTAGACCCGTACAGCAATAAAACTCTTGATTCCAAGGCAGGGGTTGTAATTTATTGATGGTTTACACTGTGACAATACGGCTTGTTTGCTTTTTCATAATTTCCTCTCATCGCCTTTATTATCTATTATTTCGGCATATTTAACGCACATAAGTTCGTGCCTATCCTCTCCTCAGAATTGTTACCCTTTTTTCCTACTTTCATTGTTCACATTTCATGCTTCGATGTATAGCAGGGCCAGACCTGAGAGATTAATTGAATCACTAAACGTGACAATACCACATTGACTCCAAGTAAATGCGAGCATAAAGTGTTTGTTCAAGATTGCGTAATCACTTCCGATCGACACTAGAATGGACTTGCAATGCGGGTTTAATTGTATAGACCACGATTTGTCTAGACGGGCAGTCGGATTACAACACGTCATGTGATACAAGAGATCGGCAAAGTCTGATTAACCAAGTAATCAGACTTCCGAATTACTTGGGATAGGTGATTTTAGATAATCGCAATCTTGGAAGACATTTTGAAGAGTGTGATACAAGTAAACTTTGACAACACTTTACGGAAATCACAATTTCATATATGGAAAAGTGGCTGTTTAAATTCTCAAAAGTAAGAGTCACGCAAGAAATTCCATAAGCACTACTCTACATGCACTTTGAATACCATTGGTTTGGCAATTCGAGTTGTCATATACAATCGCTTACTGGGAGTTGCCAAGCAGCACACAACAAAAGTACGTGGGTGAAGTCTGAAATATAATGTAGAACATTTTAGACATACGGCACTGCATTTACCGAATCGTCAAGTAGACAGCTTGGACTGAGGCCAGGAAACAATAGAAGTAAAGATCCTGACTTTAAATAGGACCGGACTTAGTGGAACACATCTGAACAATACAGCAAGGAAACCCTAAGTTGTTCGTACAGAAACCGGACTTATACAGGACTTACTCACAAAGTCACAGAAGGATTATTAATAGAACTAAAAACCCCGACGTGTGTTCTTGGCATCTATATCAAGTTGCCAATACTATTTACCTGATCAAGAAGTCTAAGATGTCTCAATTATTGAGGTAAGTTGTAACATATGTCTTATACTATGAATTTGAAATGTTTATACTTGCTAGTGGTGTTAAAGATTCATATTAGGCTGGCAAGCTCAGTATGTGAAAAGGATAGATTCGTGAACCACCACAGCAAGCGCTGGTGATTGCTTCATGCTAGTTCTCACGGAAGAACCAAACGCAGAGGTAACCACAGACTCCGAATGGAGCAGGGAATGAGTAATGATTACATCAACCTGTGCATAGTTGTATGTTATCATTTTGTGATTGTATGTAAACTTAATATGTTCCTTCAAGCACAAGCCACTGCCGCTGTCCAGTCACAAATTTTTCATTAAATTAACTGACATACTTTTGATTTTTCATCACATGCTCTGAGTGATACGATATACGCTCAGAGAGAGTAAAAAATCTGAGAAAACAAACGGCTGACGGACAGTGGGAAAGGCGCCTGATTAACATCAGGAAAACAAAGACTTGGCAGCGGAATTTGTTCTTTTATTCCCTCTAAAGTTTGTGGTACCATTACGAGGCTACCCGACTATTTGTGGTATGACCCGGAGAGACCATTTGCTGTGCTACCATTTTTTGGTTCAAGAGCTGGATCGATATTTGTAAACCAACATTTTGGCAAGTCCCAATTTTAACAGGCCAAACACGACCGAACTTTATTTGCCTATATTCATCAAGTTTAAATAATTTTAGTAAAAAAAAAATTTTTAAATCCCCAACGAACATTTATTTACAAGTGTTAAAGTAATTAATCATTAAATTTGTAAATATTGATTGTGACAAATTCATAGTTGAATTAATTATTACAGAGCATATATATATATATATATATATATATATATATATATATATATATATATATATATATATATATATATATATATATATATATATATATAGAGAGAGAGAGAGAGAGAGAGAGAGAGAGAGAGCCGCGGTAGCATTAGGATTAGTGCAATGGCTTCCTAGCTCAGTAGTCCATGGTTCGATCCCCATATGAGGGGGGATTTTTTTAGGCCAGAAACGGCTCCTGGGTCGACCCAGCCCCAACTGGGTACCAGAGCAACTCTGGGAAGGTTAAGGCGGCCGGCGTGATTGCTGACCACAAAACCCCTAGTGTACCGATGGTCGAGAAAATATGGGCCTAACACCATATTCCCAATATGCCTCAATGGGCGTGTAACGGGATCCTTTACCTGTTTTTCCTTATATATATATATATATATATATATATATATATATATATATATATATATATATATATATATATATATATATATATATATATATATATATATATATATATATATATATATATATATATATATATATATGGAGCCGCGGTAGCATAGTGGTTAGTGCACTGGCTTCCTAGCGCAGTGGTCTATGGTTCGATCCCCAGATGAGGCGGAAAATTTTTAGGCCACAAACGGCTCCTGGGTCGACCCAGCCCCAAATGGGTACCAGAGCTACTCTGGGAAGGTTAAGGCGGCCGGCGTGATGCCGACCACATCACCCCTCGTGTGCCGACGGTCAAGATAATATGGGCCTAACACCATATTCCCAATATGCCTCAATGGGCGTGTAACGGGTTCCTTTACCTTTATATATATATATATATATATATATATATATATATATATATATATATATATATATATAGATCGAACTAATAAGAGGTATTTTACTGTTAATTCAGCTGGGGGCTTGAACGAGTTTTGTAAGTTTTGTAAATCGCTCCACAAAAGCCGGAGGGGAAGATAAAGAGTTAACCTGCTTAGACCCATTCAGCACTGTTCTTGACTTCTTAAATATCTTGTGGACAGTCCCTCGAGGTAGAAGCATCATCATCCTTCTATCTACATCTCTGGCAAGAGAAGATCCACATTAGCTACTCAGAGTTTTGGCCCCTGTTACACCACTACTGAAAAGAAAAGGGGAGGCAACCCGTGACATACACCCTAGTCAGTGACAAAGAGTAAATAAACAAACAACCAAACACTAAACAAACATTAAACAAACAAACACCCAGCCAGTGCTCATGTGATAACGATTTTGCATGTCTCGCAGGATCTTAAGGTTCACGTCTTCTACCAGCAAGCCTTCATCAGAATTCCTTTCCTCTCTACGCCGGTTGTTGTTGTTTTAAAAAGGTGATGGGTGGAGAGAGGGCACTTAACAGCTGGCCATTATTGCCTCTTCTCATTCCATCTTGGTCTACCCTGTTCAACCTGAAAATTGGTTATAACTGGTCAAGGTCGACAGTGAACCTCCACATCAAGTTCTACATTGTATGACTACGTTGGACCTCATCTTTTAGTCCTCATTACGTGCGAGCTTTACTCAAATACTCAAGGCGAAGTATTTCGAAGTCTCAAACGTACATCTACGGAGAACAGGCACATTTTTTTTTTCTTGCACGCGAGATAAGTATTAACGTGGTATCGTTGTACGCTTTATTACGTTTAGCTGTGCCTCATGTGATTATGTCCACCTATATACTTTTCATGTTGCATGTTCTATGTTTTATGTTCGTCGTGGGCGGTAGGGAGGTCGATCTGACAAACGAGGTTCATCTCGAAGCTGATTCGGGCTCTTGTCAGATGTTCTATAGGATTTAATTTATAAGTTTCAATTGAGCGATAATTCCGGTTCAAGGCTAGAAACCTTGCTGTAGTTCCGATCGCTACTTGTTTCTTATGATAGTATCTGTTTAGCTGTTCCGTCAAGTTTTAATTGTTGTTTTCATAGTTATTTTTATTCGTACTTTAGTTTCATGATGTATCTTGTACGTGATTATTGTCCTCCTCACCTGATTTTCGTTGAGTTTTTTACAAAACATATGTTTATACACTGTCTTGTCAATTGTATTGTGTATTATCTTATCGCAGTTATCATCCTAACTCTTTACGACATTCTATTTTAGTTTCACATTTTTATTTTTATTGGATTTCTGCGACCGTTTTCAATTGTCTTTGATTATTTTGTCTCGTCAGTATTGTTCCTATTGTCTATCACGTTGTTGCTTTCATAACATTTCATTACATAAATTACTTTATTGATTATTAATATATTTCACAATTATATGATAACAATATTTACCGTTCTAGGACAGGAACGAAGACCACTTGGTATAGTAACAAGGTTAATTAATTTACATTAATTAATTATCATTTTTAGAAATCAAGAGTATTGTGACTACTTATAAAGCATAATGTATTCACTAGATTATTTCATTAATCAAGCTAAAGCCCTTAATATGACTCCTAAATAGAATAATATATTATAAATCATTTGGGAATAATTTTTTTTAGTGTTACACACAAAACTATGACGTAGTAGTTGTGACGTCATGTATAGACTCCATTTTGTTTTTGCTAATCTATTATCAACCATTTTCTATTATGAAGGTAGAAAACCATAACGGAGCACAAGTACTGACCTACAAAGCATAGGAAGTCACTTAAAGAATTCGCTTACTATTTGTTTAACTCGGGAAGTCATTAATGTATATTTAATATAGATATTTTGTAACATTTTCTCCAGGAGGGAGATAGAATAGGTAAATGGGGTTCAAGCTGTGAAGAATATGCCATAGAACATTTCTTCATTCAAATTAGCCAAGATCTTAAGGGTTTTGCATTTTTTACGTGTAAATATGGCTTTTCACAAAAGAAAGCGGTAATGCTTGCTAATCTATTATCAACCATTTTCTATGATGAAGGTAAAATAACTACTCAAGACAGTAGTGTTGTTGAGGTGGATGAGTTGAAGAAAACCATAACGGAGCACAAGGGTAGGGAGATTGCCCTTACGAATGAGCTGCTACAGCAAAAAGGAGAATATGAGAAGAAGTTGTTGGCTATAGATTTTGAAAATGCTGAGTTGAAGAATAAAGTGACGGTGTTGATAGAGGATAAAAAGAAATGTCATGACTCTTCTTGTAGTCAGAAAAGAGTTAGATAATATCTATGATGAAGGTAAAATAACTACTCAAGACAGTAGTGTTATTGAGGTGGATGAGTTGAAGAAAACCATAACGGAGCACAAGGGTAGGGAGATTGCCCTTACGAATGAGCTGCTACAGCAAAAATGAGAATATGAGAAGAAGTTGTTGGCTATAGATTTTGAAAATGCTGAGTTGAAGAATAAAGTGACGGTGTTGATAGAGAACATATTTTTCGAAGAAGATAGTGACGATGAAAATAAACCTATTGCTATTAATACTACATTGCAGATAGATTGCAATACACACGTGGCTCAAATTCAGAGCCTGACATCTGAGGTAACTCTTTTGAGAGAAAAGTGTAATATGGAAAAAACGATGGAACAAAACATGAAAGTTTTGGATAAGAAGGTAGCAGATCTTACCTTGGCAAATCAAGAACTCAGGAATCTTCTATGTCAACAGGAGAAAGTGTCTTAGGAAAAACAGATAAATATTGAAAAATTACTCATGGAGAAAATTGAGTTAGAGAATGAAGTACGCTCAGTAAAAAAATTACTTGACAAGGAGAATAAGGTCATTGGAGAATTTGATAAGTTAAATATGACTATAAAGACAGACTGTCAAGCTCATTTGGCTCAGATTCAAGAACTGACATCTGAGATTCCTCTTTTGAAATTAAGGGTTGAGGAGCTTACGAATAGCCATCAAAATGCCATTGAGGCACTTGAAAGAGAAAAGGCCATTAATAAAGAACATGTCAGGAAACACACTATCGATGTTGAACATCTAACTCAAACTGCTGCTGCAGAACTCGAAGTTAAAGATTTAAATATTATGAATGGGATTGCTAGAGAGCTAGAACAAGTCAAAATGAATTATGAGAAGTTGAAGTCAGATTATGGAGAGTTGAAAATATAAGCTGAAAAACAGAAAAAAATTGATAATGAATCTTAGAGATAGAAAAGTCAGAAAGGAAAATAACAAGAATTGCAATTCTTTTAAAGGGAAACAATTTTGTCAAACTTCTCTATATAATGTATCATCTGGCCAATCTTACAGATCACGAGATTTTCAACAAAATAATTTTGGAAATATTCAAAGCAATAACTATCATCATAATGGGAAATTTAGATCACAATCTTTCAATAACAAACAAGGTTCTTGGAATAAGTCATTTAACCAACATCATAACGTTAATTATAATAATTATCGTACTCATCCAAATTTTAACTCAAGCAGAAATGACAATTGTGGCAATTTTAATGCCAATAATCAGAATCGATCGCGTCGAAGAGATAGATCGTCGAATAATACACATAGACATTCTAATGTCGCTTTAATTGATACTCAGGCTAACATTGAACAGGGTAAAGGTGCTGATACTCATAATGCAATGTCTTGTATTGATCTTAATCAGGTAAAAGCATGCTCAGAATGCTCGACTCTGTTCCAGCCCAAGGCGATCACGACGCTACGGTACGGACATGTTTTGCCAAGTCTCCCGGCTGTGTGTACGGCCATTTCAGCTATACACGATGGACCGGGATGCCTTCAATTAAATCATGGATTTTTAAATAGCACTCCATGCTCTCTTTTATTTGATTCAGGCTGCAGTACTGTGGGAGTGCGGAACTCTTTGGTCGACCCCGCCTGTGCAACTGGAGAGACCATCCAATGTGTTACTTTCAGTGGGACAGTGGAAACATTTCCCACAGCTGTTATTGATTTAAAAACACCTTTCTTTTCAGGAAAGATCCACGCCTGTCTTCTTCCGAATCCAATTAGGGATGTCATTCTAGGTCGCATACATGGTATAACAGAGTGTACACCACAGCAGATTGCTGATTGGGAAGAGCAAAATATACATGATGCCCGTGTATATACTGCTATTCCTAGATTTGTTTCACATGCACATATTGCTAAACTGTTATGTAATGATAAGGTCTTGGAATCTAGCATTGAAAATGATTCCACTGTTCATTACGCCACTGTGGCTAATTCGTTACAACCTTTACGACATACATCCATTCTTAAGAAGGACATTAAGGTTTCAACGCAACCTGTGAAGACTAGTAAGTCAATCCGGGGGACATATACCTTCCCTCGACTTGATCAGCAGGCAACTGATCGTAAGAAAAAGGTTACGTTTGAGAAAAAGGGAAAGGATGTTCCTAATAAAGATAAGAGTTGTAACTCAGATGGGAAAATTAATACCAATAAGGTTACCAGTAAGGTTTTAACTTTGACCAGCAAGCAGGTGTCTACGACATGCCGTACACCTACACCTTTGTCTGGCATAAGTAATAATAATCAAGTACAAAAGTATGGTACATTTAAGAATAATCCTAAAGGTATAAATAATAAATATTATAATATACCTAAGAGGACTAATGTTACCCATCAACCTTGTTCACATTCTTGTGACTACTGTACCACTTATATTGGTAGAGGTGCATCTTCTCGCACCATCCTTGTGCAAAATCTGCCACAGCGAACTAGTTAACAAACACTAGGAGATTTTCTCAACCACACGGCAGACGTTAGGTTCGTGCGTCTGTTACCTCATACCAATAACAGGTATGGTGACGCCTTGGTTACTTTTAAGACCAATAGAGATGCTCGCATGGCTATCGAGCGGGACAATGGTGTGTATTTCCACCAAAATTCTCTCCGATTACATTGGTTCCCGATTCTGCGTCACGCAGATAGTAACCTACTATATTAGATTTTGATTTCACATTCTTTGATGACTCAGCCTATGCAGTCATCATCTCTTTCTTGTAATGGGTATTTGTTCTTTTTCTAGTTCTCATGAACTATTCCAATGGAATTTTATGCCATTTGGATTAGTGAATGCGCCAGCTACCTTTGTACGCATGATGCGCCGCGTACTGTCTCATCGTCCCGATGTCATTACTTACATAGATGACATCTGTCTTTTCAGTAACTCTTGGGATGAACATATTCAGGGATTAAAAGCTTTACTTTCTACTTTACGGGATTATAACTTAACAGCGAAACCTTCAAAGGCATTTGTCGGTTTTCATGACATCTCCTTTCTGGGTCATCGTATAGGTCACGGTTTAATGTATACAGAAGACAGTAACGTCTCTAAGATTTTAAACATCTCAGCACCTAAGACAAAAAAACAAGTTAGGTCTCTTTTAGGACTAATACAGTTCTATTCTAAATTCATCCCTCATTTGTCTACTATAACTGCACCTTTTTCTTCTTTACTGAAAAAAGGTACAGCTAATGTAATACAGTGGTTTAACGAACATCAAATCGCGTTAGATTATATAAAAAAAATTTTTTTCAAAGGAGCCTTTTTTGAGGTTGCCTAACAAAGATCTCACTTTCATTCTTCGCAGTGACGCGTCTGCTTACGCCATTGCTGCAGTCTTGATGCAGGAATATACAGGCACCTTATTTCCAGTTATGTACGTTTCGAGAAAATTGACGACGAGCGAAATGAAGTACTCCGTCCTTGATAAGGAGTTACTCGCATTGGTATGGTCAATCACAAAACTGGAGCGATACTTACTGGGCTCACACTTTGTAGTGGAAACTGACCAAAAAGCTCTCACGGCATTGAACACTAAGGACGTGAAATCTTCAAAGTCTACTAGATATGCTATAGCTCTCCAGCCATATAGCTTTGAAAGTCGGGCAATTCCTGGAGTGAAAAATGTGTTTGCGGACTGTCTGTCAAGATGCCCAAACGAACTTGTCGAACCTAAACCACTTCCGGATGTTGAGACATCCTAACAGATAATCAATCAAATATAATAAGAGGAACTGCGTAGCAACCTATATTACACGGTGAGATTGCCAATAATATCAATTATTGAACCTCTATACATACTTTGTATGGAACCGAATATTTCGTACCAGCATAATTCCGGGATATACTTACTTCTGGATTATAACATGACTTCTTGTGTAGTAACATTTTATTAGTACGGAAACATTGTTATATTGATAAATGAATAGTCAATATTCTTATGGAACATGTTACACTACATTTTGTATTAGAGAATATCTGTTCATCGCACATGGAACATTAAGAACATATTCTCGTCGATTATTAACTACTCTTAGTGGAACAGTAACACTGAGTAAAATTGGAATTACTTAAATAAATTAGTAATTACTTAATTGTTTGTAATTAAGAACTATATTAAGTAGAAGAAATCAATTTAAGCTAATTAATTAATTGTAGAGTACACATTAACTAACTTGAATAGTTGTAAGTGTCTCTTTGTACGTGTATTTACTTCTCATGGTGCTTGATCTCTCAACTTTTAGATAACTAGTCCACCTTACTAATATTAGAAACAGTAAGGGTGTTGCTTCTTAACGTGTTTAATTATGCATTGTTTCACTTTGCATGTTTTATTTTCATTTATTTTGATTCTCTTGTCTTTGATTATCATCATCGTTGCTGTTCATTTTCATTCAAAATCACATGTTTGTTTTGAAAATTTAGTTGTATGTTTTTATCATACCTTTTTGGTTTTCATTTGCAACTTTCTTTTACTTCGAATTTACCACATCGTTCCAAAGTAGGTCGATTGTGGATGTGTGCTTTAATGCATACTTTCATTTAGTTATATTGATTTCCATTTTATATTCTTTTTCATAATATTGTATAACATTATGACTTTGATTTGTGTTGAAAGATATTGATGTAGTTTTGACTCACCTCTCTTGGGTACTTAGTTCAAAAAAAATTAATAGAATTAATTTTTTTTAAGGGCCGGTGATAAGGGAGCTGTTGCGTACGTTTTTACCTATGGGGGGTAGTCGTCGGTCCTGCCAATGTACGCACCAGTCTTGATATAGTTATATTATTTGTACGTGCGATTTATTCACGCACCGACGTGCACAATGCAGAGTATGTATTACTTTTGACGCTCGGGTAACCTAGTTAAGAAGGGAGTCTGACGTCATTATCTGAAAGGGGTAGGCCGGACCATATGTCCGTGTGATATTTCGTTAATCGTGGCAAGTCTGTGGAAGCCATTCTTTTGTTGGAATATTGGTCTTCATGTCGAAGCCAATATTGGGAGTAACATTTAAGTTGTCGCCCCTTCGTATTCTTATGATTAGTATATTGAAACCTGAAGTTTAAGGCTACTCCTTGATAAAGTCTAGCGGGAATCCATATTGTTATGTTATTCCTAGAATGGACCAACGGAGCAGATAGCCTTTATGATCTATCGTAGAAGGAGAATTCCTACGAGGGAACAAAGTTATTGGATTGAATTATTCTTATTAAAATGCCGTTATGCCAATGCCAAAGTCGTGGCATGAGTTTGTGGAGAGGTTAGTTAAAACCCAAATACTAACCCAGATGTAGCTTCATGTTTACGCCATTGATATTATATTTTGAACCTACGTGGTAGGAATGAAGTCTTGGATCAAGACAGTCTTTTGTTGGATGAATGCGGGATTCAGTGATATGGGAATACGTACTTAGTTGGATGTCCTCAGACAAGGTCAACGGACATTATATTACTGTTCAAACCTAGCATGAACATTATTGGATTCTTATTAATTGAATGTAAGGAAGATGTTTGAAAGGGATCTGCCGCAATACCTAACCACCATCATAGACGTACATAATTTAATTCAGAGTATCATTACTATGCATCCATGTTGATTGTCTCCGTCAAGAACATTGTCTCGTATTGTTGAACGTATACCGTCAATAAATAATGTTAAACTGTACCACCCGCCTTACAGTTTGCTTCAGTTCACAGCAGGCCTTGGTTGACATGCCTGAAGTTATGCATCGTTATCTGTTGAACTAATTTTGACAGTTTATTTGGATTCGCGTCTTATCAGCACGATCTTACAGTCATCTGTAGAGACCCTGCAGAAAAGGTCCTAACAGTAATTGGTGGATACCTAAAAGGAGCTCAACAATCACTCAAAACGACTAAGTACTGTATACACAAATGGTTTTTGAAATAGGTTTAATTTAACTTAAGACTAATTATAGTCATTTAGCTACAAGTGGGAAAGGTATACATTTTAAACTTTTATCTCTATTCCATTACTCCTTGGTTCCATTATGGCTGACATTGTATATGTGATGGGGTCGTAAAGACGCCCCCTTCATCTTCAAGGCATATTTATCGCCCATATATTTTCGATGTGCGCGCAAAACGCTGGGATGTGAAGAGTCTGACTCAGTAGAAGATTTATTACTAGGCCTTAATAAAGCCTAAAAATTAGTTATATTTGATAGTTGTGTGTTATATTAAATAGCTGTAGGTTTTTTTGTGTTTTTGCTATTTCTAGAGCGATAATCGCGTGTGTTATTTGCGTAGCGCAATTAATTCGCGCAGCGCACTAAAGTTGAGTGATTAGCCTGAAGCCTATATAAAGAGATAGCGGCAGGCGAACGGGCCTATTTTGCAAAAGCCGCCCAGCGAGAACAAACGAAGTTAGATACCAGAGCCAAGCTGTAAATGCCTTGAGCACGTGAGTTAATTTAGAATAGCATTAGTGTTCTATAATTCTGAAATTATATTCAGCGTGAGTCTTTTATAATGTTTAATGAAATAGATAAATAGATAGATATTTCTAAAGGAGATTTCTTCCAGGACATTATGATTTAGTCTTGAAATGATAGATGAGTGAAAATAATGTGTGGATAGGTTTTATTAGGCACGCTAAGCCCAAATCACATATGTGAAAGTTTAAGAGCGATTATGTCATTCATCAGGAAGGCAAATATAGTATGAAAGTATTTCATACATGAAACCAGGCAGAGAAGCGATCTATTACTTGAATTTAGATAATATTAACTTGTTAGCAAAATAGCAAGATGGCAGCCACGTGGTGATGACTGTATAAAAGCGGCGCGAGGAGTCTGCAGTAACACTCTTAGTTATCAACCCTATAATGTTACGCTATTTTATACTGGGTGAATTAACACGTGAGTGAAAGTAGGTTAATATAATTTTCCCCAGTAATAGATCAGAGTTTTCGTGTTAAATTTCCTTTAGTTGATGCATTTAGTTCCAGTTTTGTTAAAAGTTAAGAATAATTATATTTTATTCTTTGATGCTATGGTAATTGAGTGTATTTCATGATAGCCTACTTATCATAATTCTACTGTATATATTTAATGGGTTACTTTGAAGTGAGAATAGCCATTTAGATTTCTGGTGAGATTAGAGCCACTCCTTTGTGCGTAAAGCACATTTGAGTCATAAACGTTCCGGTTTGCTCCTTGCAGAGTAAGGCGACACCAGTGCGGCTGAATCCAACAGAAGCCTGCATGAAGCATTTATATGCTATGGCAGTGATTTGTTTCTGTAACAATGGTTTTATATGATGAGTTCTCAATCTCATCAGTCGGCATATACGATTTGCTTCAGAGTGCAGTGACGAATATTGAGACGGATCAGTTGCGAGGTGGTGGTTTATTCTTATTATCGAGAGTATTTGTTGTACATGTAGTTGAAGAATATTATTTTATGTCCAGTTGATTATTATTTAATTATTGTTATGTGAAGAATGGTTTGTGAGAGCACGTGGGCTCACTTGGAGATATATATTTCTCTTCTCCGCTCCTGAGGGAGCATGGGGCCACCAGTGTGGTTTGCCTCCGCATAAAGCATTCAGATGCTCTTGCAGTAGTGGTTTCGGTAGCAACCTATATTACACGGTGAGATTGCCAGCCCCATGCACAACACTATACTAGTATCGCCAGACGACATGCATGAGTGTGTGTGTGTGTGTATGCTATGGCAGTGATTTGTTTCTGTAACAATGGTTTTATATGATGAGTTCTCAATCTCATCAGTCGGCATATACGATTTGCTTCAGAGTGCAGTGACGAATATTGAGACGGATCAGTTGCGAGGTGGTGGTTTATTCTTATTATTGAGAGTATTTGTTGTACATGTAGTTGAAGAATATTATTTTATGTCCAGTTGATTATTATTTAATTATTGTTATGTGAAGAATGGTTTGTGAGAGCACGTGGGCTCACTTGGAGATATATATTTCTCTTCTCCGCTCCTGAGGTAGCATGGGGCCACCAGTGTGGTTTGCCTCCGCATAAAGCATTCAGATGCTCTTGCAGTAGTGGTTTCGGTAGCAGCCTATGTTACACGGTGAGATTGCCAGCCTCATGCACAACACCATACTAATCGCACTGGATGACACGAATGAGTGTGTGCGTGTGTGATAGTTGAGGGTGTCAGGTGGCGTGGAAGGACTGTTTGGCAGGTGAGAGTATCATTATTTAACTATGATTTTAACTATTCGTTGCTTTGTTTGCTTCTTCAGATTAGCAATCGAGCACTGTTGGGTGTTTGGTGTTTGGTTTTTTTCGCTTTGTTATGTGTTTTATGTTTGCTTCAGTGTGCACTTAATGTCACTGATAGGGTTGTAGAAATAAATACAGCCCCTGCCTTAAGAATCAGAGTTTTATTGTTGATTAGGGTCGGTTGCAAGTGTGCAAGAGAGTGATCAAATATCACAACATCATTATCATCATCTCGCCCACCCTATCACAATTGGCGTCGTCGACAGGATAGGCAGACAGTGACACCGAGCAAACAGTAAACGAGCGAATATAATATTGTACACACCCAGCAGTGCATTCTTGCAGCAGGATGGCCGCAAGGAGCACACGTGCTACGAGCAAAGGGGAGCATGAGGATGCAGATTCAACACCTGTGGTCGGTGCATCAGGGGTGCAAAGTGAGGGATCAGGAGCAGGTCCACTGCACTAGCCTGAACACATACGGTACATGTTGGTGCCCACCCACAAGAAAGTGAAATGTTTCGGGGAACGTTCGGGGCCAAACGCGGAGGACTATGCAAGGGAGGTTAGAGCTGCGTGGAGGTCTGGCTACATGAGTAAGGACGACCAGGCCGATGTGATCCTTGACAGTGTGACCCCAGTTGTCCGCAGGGAGCTGCGGATACAAGTAAGAGACAATGACCCGGAGGCAATGCTTCAGGCCATTCTCAGAGTGTATGGGGAATCGAGGAGCACCCAAGAACTAATGGCGCTATTTTATTCAGCGCATTAAGGGCCAAGGGAATCGGTGCGTGAGTTTGCCCATAGGCTGCATGAGATATTTGAGCAGGCAGCAGGGGCGCAGGAGAAAGCCAATGGTGTCAAGCTTGAGGAAACAGTGCCAAGGGACTAGTTTGTTGCCAGTCTAAGGGACGACTTGACGCGGAGAATGATGGAGGGCAGAGTCCGTCACGAGCCTGCAGTATCATTTGTGTCCATAAGAGATGATGCTCTGAGATGGACTGGGAGTGGTCAAACAGCAAGAGCTGGGATAGCCACAGTCACAGCATCCCACGAAGAAATGGCACCCAAGTCACAAGAAGGAAACACCGAAGTGGAGCAACTCAGAGCAGAGATCGCACAGCTGAAGCTCCAGATGGCTGACATGCAAGGCAGGCAGAGAAGGCCGGCAAGGACCATCCGATGCTATCGGTGCAAAAAATTAGGGCATGGTCAGGGGGAATGCCCACAACAGGCACTAAACTAGACCCCTCTGTGGCTGGGAGTCAGGCAGTGGAAGGGGAGCTTTATGACTCAAATAGAAAGAGTGCAGGTAGAGGTGGCAGGCAATTACAGGTTGGCATGAGGAAGAATGCAAATAGAAGGAAAGGGCCTGTTTCTCCAAATGATAGGGAGACTGAGATGTTGGAGCGGCAGGTGGGAGTAATTAACAGGAGGACCTTCTCTAGACGCTACGGGAACAGCCGCAGTTACAGAAGCAAGAAGAAACCTAATTTATGGAATGTCCCCCGGAGAATCAGGTGCTATAACTGTGCTGATTTTGGGGATCATATAGCTGCCATGTGTCCATGTGGTCCTCTACTTATGAGATGTTTCCAATGCAAGTCAACACAACATTTAGTAGCGAACTGTCCGCTCAGTAACTCTGCGGCTAAGGCATCACACAAAGTGGAGTGCAGGCAGAAGGACCGCCACTGAGAAGGAAGGTTAGAGAGTCAACCATCACAGGAAATGTTGACCAGTAGCGGACCAAATCCCCAGGAGTTTAAAGAAAGAAACATGAAGGGAGAGCACCAAGAAAACCGGATCAAGATGGTAGGAGGTCGGCCTGAAGGAGTAGTACTGATGGAAGGAAAAGAGTTAAATTGTGTGTTTGACACAGGTTCACAGGTGTCTACCATCACAGAGCAATGTTTCAGGGAGATGTTTGGAGAGCTCCCCTTGGATGAGGGTAGATGGGTGCGCCTGACAGCAGCAAATGGTGCCACCATCCCATATATTGGTCACTTAGTTGTGGACATACAAGTTGGGTGCACAATAGTGAAAAACCGTGGAGTTTATATTGTCAGGGAGGTACAAGGGTCTAGAAACCAGAGAAAAACACCAGGGATCATAGGTACTAATGTCCTTGTGGAAATCCCAAACATACAGAACATACTAAGATGGGACCCTCCAACAGATCAGTTGATGACGCAGAAATCAGACTCTATGAAAGTATGGGTATCTGGGAGAAAGCAAACCCACATACCTGCTCGATCGATCAGGGCCATAACAGTCAAATGCAGGAGAGGAGGCCAGTTAGAAAGAACTTTTCTCTTTGAGCCTAACAGAGACTTAGAACACAGAGGGCTGATTATGAGTCATACATTGACTGTTCTTAGAAGTGGGTCCTGTGATATTCAGGCCATTAATTTGGGAGATGAGGACTTGTTTTTAGCTCGCGGGACACAAGTAGGAGTACTGACAGAAGCTGGGGTATACTATAGCATATATTTCAGAGTTGCAGGGGCTCAAGAGGTAGAAATGTCAGCAAGTCCACCATACACGAATCCAGAGCAAGAGATGTGCCCAATTGACGTGACCGGGTTTGAGGGCAGTGAGGCTGAAGAGCAGGAAGTAAGAGCGTTGTTGAGACGCTATGCCGATCTTTTTGCCACAGATGAGACATATGTAGGGTACACGGACAGGGTAACGCACACCATCCCATTACCAGATGACACCCCAGTTAAGCAGCCTTACAGGAGAATACCTCCTGCTTTCTATAGAGAGGTACAGGATCACCTACAAGAATTGCTTGACAAACAAATAATCAAGGAGAGTTGCAGTCCTTGGGTCTCCTCAATAGTTTTGGTCCGGAAGAAGGATGGTCGGCTTAGACTCTGCTAGACTTCAGGGCACTCAATAGCAAGACGAAGAGAGATGCGTACCCTCTACCCCGAGTAGATAAGTACCTGGATGCGCTAGGAGGAGCAAAGATATTCTCATCACTTGATCTGGCAAGTGGTTATTATCAAGTAGCAATGGATGAGAAAGACCAAGAGAAAACCGGTTTCACTACCCCTTTTGGACTTTATGAATACACCAGGATGCCTATGGGCTTAGCCAACTCTGCCAGCGCCTTCCAACGATTAATGCAGAGCAGTATGCATGATTTAGTGTTCCAGCTGATACTAGTATACCTTGATGACATTTTAGTGTACTCTGCTGACTTCCCTAACCATTTGAGCCAACTGGAGAAAGTATTCTCTAAGCTACGCCAGCTAGGGCTGAAGTTGAATGGAGGAAAGTGTAAGCTGTTTAGGACAACTATTGAATTCTTGGGGCATACTACATCAGCAGATGGAATAGAAGCTATGGAAGACAAGGTGAAGGCTGTTCAAGAGGCCCCTGTACCACGCTGCCAGACTGAGTTACGGCCATTCTTGGGATTGGCCAGTTACTGCCGCAGATTTGTGACGGGCTTTGCAAAGATAGCCAAACCGCTACATGATTTAGTAGCTGCGCTCAATCAAGGCATGCAGACTAAAAGGCGAAGTAAGTTACCCATAGAAGAGTTGTGGACCGAAGAGTGTGTTGTAGCCTTTGAGACACTGAAAAAGGCGCTAACCTCCACACCGCTACTAGGGTTCCCTAACTTCTCGCTACCGTTTAATCCTAGAGGTAGATGCATCATATGAAGGATTAGGAGCAATCCTTTCACAAGTGCAAGATGGAACAAAGAAAGTCTTGGCAAATGCAAGTCGCACACTTCGACCCTCTGAAAGAAACTAAAAAAGGAGCATGAGGCTGGAACTGCTGGGTCTTAAGTGGGCCATGACTGAAAAGTTCAGAGGTTACCTGCTAGGATCACAAGTAGAGGTATTTACAGACAACAGTGGTCTGGCCTTCTGGGAGAAAGCTAAACTGAGAGTCATAGAGCAGAGATGGATGACCCAGATGGCTATGTTTAACTACACTATCCGACATCGGGCAGCGAGAGCCAATGGAAATGCAGATTATTTGTCCCGCTTTCCTATTGAGACCACAGGCGAAGTACTGAAGGAAGATGCAGATGTTGCAATAAGTGGCATAACAGCTGAGGTTATCAGAGAGTTTACCCAGATACCACATGAGATAGGGTTGATGGCAGCAACAAGCCAGAAAGATATCAGTGAAATGGTACCTGCCTAATCGCCTTCAGCACCAGCAACCACTCAATCATTTCCCACCTATTCGCGTGAGGAATTGATAAATCTCCAGGGAGCTGATGATGTGGTAGCGATGGTTAGGAAGATGGTAAATGATGGCACCAGACCTGCAGGAAGAGATGCTCGAAAAATCCCCTTGGCTGCAAGGAAACTACTTAATCAGAGTAACCGGCTCGAAGTGACAGATGGGTTGTTATACCGGACAGTGAAGGGATCAGATGGATCCAGCATAAAACAACGGGTAATACCCGAGTCCATGAAACCACGGATACTGGACTCTGCTCACAGGATGGGCCATTAGGGAAGAGAGTGCATGCTGCAGTTGCTGAGAAGTAGGTGCTTCTGGGTAGGCATCACAGCTGATGTTGACGTCTTTTGTCGCAGATGCAACCGATGTAACATTGCCAAGGCACCTCAACTGAAGTTTCATGGGCTATCTGGAAACTTGATTGCCTCCAGTCCACTTGCGGTGGTAGCAATGGATTTCACACTGCTAGGGCGGGATTCCAAATGGTTTGAGAATGTATTAGTGCTGACAGATGTGTTCAGCAAATACACCATTGGTATACCAACAAGAGACCAAAAAGCAACAACAGTCACCAAGGCCGTGGTGGAAAAGTGGTCCCAGTATCTCGGAGCTCCTCAGAGGATACACTCTGATCAAGGTCGGAACTTCGAGTCAGCGATAGTCGCAAAGCTATGCAGGATATATGGAGTCCACAAGAGCCACACTACAGCTTACAATCCTAAAGGCAACGGGCAGTGCGAGCGCTTCAACAAAACCTTGCATGATTTGCTGAGACCCATGACAGCTGACCAGAAGCGAAGGTGGTCTGATCATCTAGCTGAGGTGGTTATGGTCTACAACTCCACCCCCCACTCTTCGACAGGGTACTCACCATACTACCTCCTCTTCGGTAGAGAATCAAGGCTTCCTCTAGACTTCATGATAGGCACGCGCCCAGATGAAGAGCCGGAGACAACTGATGAGTGGCTGCAAGGTCATCTAGAGATGTTGCACGTAGCACATTAAAAAGCTGCAGAGAGAATGCAGAAAATGGCTGCTGACAGGAGGGAGAAGGGTAGTCAGCTCCGAGGCCCCACACCATTGCGAGTGGGTGAAAGAGTGCGGAAAAGAGTGCACTACACTAACAGGGCTAAAATACAAGACGTGTGGTCCAACGACGAATTCATTATATCAGCAATTCCAGAAGCTAGCGGTGGTCCTTATGTGATAAGGCCAGCAGGCAACGAAGATCTGAAGATGAGGGTTGCGGCGCACGAACTGAGACGAAGTGAAGAAAAAGATGATTTTCCGGATCTGGTAGATGCTTCACTATGTCTACTTGAGGCACCAGCTCGCCAGATGAGACAGGCCCGGGAGAGGACGTGCATGGTCTAACGCCCGAACCAGGCTGGTACGCCCTGGAGCCGATAGAGGGTCCTGCCCCGAGACGATCTGAGAGATTGCAATTGAAGCGCCAGAGGTAGTGATGTTGTCGGGACGACAACAAAATCAGGAGGGAGATATGTGATGGGGTCGTAAAGACGCCCCCTTCATGTTCAAGGCATATTTATCGCCCATATATTTTCGATGTGCGCGCAGCACGCTGGGATGTGAAGAGTCTGACTCAGTAGAAGATTTCTTACTAGGCCACAATAAAGCCTAAAAATTAGTTATATTTGATAGTTGTGTGTTATATTAAATAGCTGTAGGTTCTATTTGTGTTTTCGCTATTTCTAGAACGATAATCGCGTGTGTTATTTGCGTGGCGCAATTAATCCGCGCAGCGCACTAAAGTTGATTGATTGGCCTAGAGCCTATATAAAGAGATAGCGGGCGGCGAACGGGCCTGTTTTGCAAAAGCCGCCCAGAGAGAACAAACGAAGTTAGACACCAGAGTCAAGCTGTAAATGCCTTGAGCACGTGAGTTAATTTAGAATAGCATTAGTGTTCTATAATTCTGAAATTATATTCAGCGTGAGTCTTTTATAATGTTTAATGAAATAGATAAATAGATAGATATTTCTAAAGGAGATTTCTTCCAGGACATTATGATTTAGTCTTGAAATGATAGATGAGTGAAAATAATGTGTGGATAGGTTTTATTAGGCACGCTAAGCCCAAATCACAAATGTGAAAGTTTAAGAGCGATTATGTCATTCATCAGGAAGGCAAATATAGTATGAAAGTATTTCATACATGAAACCAGGCAGAGAAGCGATCTATTACTTGAATTTAGATAATATTAACTTGTTAGCAAAATAGCAAGATGGCAGCCACGTGGTGATAACTGTATAAAAGCGGCGCGAGGAGTCTGCAGTAACACTCTTAGTTATCATGCCTATAATGTTACGCTATTTTATGCTGGGTGAATTGACACGTAAGTGAAAGTAGGTTAATATAATTTTCCCCAGTAATAGATCAGAGTTTTCGTGTTAAATTTCTTTTAGTTGATGTATTTAGTTCCAGTTTTGTTAAAAGTTAAGAATAATTATATTTTATTCTTTGATGCTATGGTAATTGAGTGTATTTCACGATAGCCTACTTATCATAATTCTACTATATATATTTAATGGGTTACTTTGAAGTGGGAATAGCCATTTAGATTTCTGGTGAGATTCGAGCCACTCCTTTGTGCGTAAAGCACATTTGAGACATAAACGTTCCTGTTTGCTCCTTGCAGAGTAGGGCGACACCAGTGCGGCTGAATCCAACAGAAGCCTGCATGAAGCATTTATATGCTATGGCAGTGATTTGTTTCTGTAACAATGGTTTTATATGATGAGTTCTCAATCTCATCAGTCGGCATATACGATTTGCTTCAGAGTGCAGTGACGAATATTAAGACGGATCAGTAGCGAGGTGGTGGTTTATTCTTATTATTGAGAGTATTTGTTGTACATGTAGTTGAAGAATATTATTTTATGTCCAGTTGATTATTATTTAATTATTGTTATGTGAAGAATGGTTTGTGAGAGCACGTGGGCTCACTTGGAGATATATATTTCTCTTCTCCGCTCCTGAGGTAGCATGGGGCCACCAGTGTGGTTTGTCTCCGCATAAAACATTAAGATGCTCTTGCAGTAGTGGTTTCGGTAGCAACCTATTTTACTCGGTGAGATTGCCAGTCTCATGCACAACACCATACTAGTATCGCTAGACGACATGCATGAGTGTGTGTGTGTGTGTGTGATAGTTGGGTGTGTGCTCTTGCGGTAGGGGTTTCGCTAGCAACCTATGTTACACGGTGAGATTGCCAGCCTCATGCACAACACCATACTAGTCGCATTGGACGACACGCATGAGTGTGTGCGTTTGTGATAGTTGAGTTTGTCAGGTGGCGTGGAAGGACTGTTTGGCAGGTGAGAGTATCATTATTTAACTATGATTTTAACTATTCGTTGCTTTGTTTGCTTCTTCAGATTAGCAATCGAGCACTGTTGGGTGTTTGGTGTTTGGTTTTGTTCGCTTTGTTATTTGTTTAATGTTTGCTTCAGTGTGCTCTTAATGTCACTGATAGGGTTGTAGAAATAAATACAGCCCCTGCCTTAAGAATCAGAGTTTTATTGTTGATTAGGGTCGGTTGCGAGTGTGCAAGAGAGTGATCAAATATCACAACATCATCATCATCATCTCGCCCACTCTGTCACATAAAAGTAAAGTTAGGATTTATACAAAATTGAAAGGACCTTGCTTTGTCGGGCGATGAACTTATAGCATATGTAAATAATGAAGTAACTGAATACAAAGAGAGAGAGGAGAAGTGTGAAGATAAAGAGAGAGAGAGAGAGAGAGAGAGAGAGAGAGAGAGAGAGAGAGAGGAGAAGAGAGAAGTGAAAGAGAGAGAAGAGAGAAAAGAAGAAAAAGCTAGAATGAGAGAATTCAGTTGGCAGAATTTGCTGCAGAACAGGCAAAATTTGGGAGAGAGAAAATGTTTGAGTTAGACAAATTAAGTTTACAATCAACTGGTACAAGGGAATTTTGTGGTACGGGATCGTCTAAGATCATTAATTTAAAATTGCCACCTTTTTCACCACTGCATGATGACATAGGGTTTTACATTCAGAGATTTGAATCCCTTGTTGCTGCTTTTAACTTATCTAAAGGTTTATGGCCTGAACATTTTGTTGGGCTACTCACAGGAGAGGCTTTACAAAATTTCTTTCGCAATGCAGATGAGAAAAGGGGTGACTATGAATCTATAAAAGCGGTATTCCTTCGCAAATATTGTTTGGATGAAGAAGGATTTAGTCAAAAATTTAAATCTACGGTTCCCGTTGAGGGTAAAGATTTTGAAGACTTTGTGTCCTCGGTAAAGATCTGTCTTAACAGATGGATCGAGCAGTCAAATATTCCTAAATCTTTCGAGGGTATATGTGATCTCTTCTTAAGAGATAAAATGTTATCTTCTGTAAACTCGAAAATTGTCTCATTTCTCCAAGAAAGGAAGCGTACGAGTGAATGGGAGATGGAAAAATTAGGTCAACAATTTTCAGTCGCCCATCCAAACTTGTCTTTACGCAAGGCGAGAATCCTGGAAACTTTGCCTGCGTGTGCTGTTACTCATGATAGATCGCGCACTCGTAGCATGGACGGGCGGTATAGGGAAAACTATCAGAATTCATATAGAGGTAGATACAATTTTCATCATAATCGCTCTCCCTCACGGGTCGGAGAGAGGCGAAACTTTAACCACCATAATAAAAATGCGTGGTACAGAAATAAACAAGGTGCATATCATAAGTACACTAACGGTCATCATTTCTCGCCACCATCGCGTAATGATTCTTCTCTCACAGACAATAAGGGGTACTCTCGTTCTGACCGTCTATTGGATCGGAGAAGAACACATTTTTCTAGAAGCCAGAGTAGAGTACGATCACAAGCTAATGCTTGTCAAGTTAATGATAGTAACGTTAATGATGACAATAATGTGAATAATAATCACGCCAATGCGTGTAATGTTGATCTTGAAAATAGTGGTAATTGCCCAGAATGTATGACGCTATATCAACCTGGGTCTACTCCACGCCTGAGATGTGGACATGCCCTGCCAGTTTTAGGCTTGTTCCCTCGTCATCCATAGAGGTTTTTTATTTGACAGACCTGTTTCAGTATTACGTGACACTGGAAGCACGACCATTGGACTAAGGAAGGCATTAATTCATCCTTCTTGTTTTACGGGGACCTCAGTAAAGTGCGTAACTTTCGGTGGAACTGTCGAATGTTATCAAGTGGCAGATTTAGAAATAGACACTCCTTTTTTCTGGAAAAGTTAGAGCGAGTAGTCTTAATCGGCCGTGCTGTGACTTGATTCTGGGTAACACAAAGGGTGTTAAAGATTGTTCTGCACATGCTATTCTTACTTGGGAGATAGAACATCCTTCCTTGGCTAACGCTATTACGACCAGAGCACAACAGGCTGCAGAAACAAATGAATTAAATTCGTCTCTTCACACACAACACATTACAACTTGTCATTACATTGACAAAAATATATTTATTTCTCAACAACAACAAGTTCCTTCTTTAGGACATTTATTCCCATTAGCTAATGCTAGATCTATTAAACATTCTAAAAATACAAGACATTGGTTTCACTTTCAGGATAATATTTTGATACGAAGTCTTGATGATTATTCTTCCATTCTCAGACAAGTTATAGTGCCTTCGTCGTTTCGTGCACTAGTTCTGTCAAATGCGCATGACGTACCATTTGCTGGACATATGGGAATTTCCCGTACGGCTTATAGATTACTAACACACTTTTATTGGCCTGGTGTTAATAAAGACATTTCAACTTATTGTAAATCCTGCACTGAATGTCAAAGTGTTGCACGCAAGGGTGCGCATCAGTTAGCACCTTTACAGGTCACAGATATCGCTGTACGCCCTTTTTTTCAAGATGGTTATTGATTTTATCGGACCACTTTCTGTGAGGTCTACCAGAGGTTTTCAATACATACGCACATGTATTGACCTCTGCACAAGATGGCCAGAAGCCATTCATTTAAAAAAAACATTACCACAGTATCGGTAACAGATGCGTTGCTGTCTATATTCTCACGCATCTGATTCCCGGAGGAAATCCTTTCTGATCATGGATCTCAGTTCGTGTCAGGTATGATGTCTGATGTTTTCAACACACTTCGAATCCGTCATTCTCTTAGTGCTAGATTTCACCCTAGTTCAAACGGGGTCGTAGAACGCTGGAATGGTTCGTTAAAACAATTGTTAGGTAAGGATTTCGACGTTCTCCCGATAGCGGGAAAGGACAATGTCCTGGTGGACACCCTATCCAGGGTTATGTAATGATGCGGATAAACATTACATATTTCTCGTGGAACAATTTTGATGATGAGTAAGGTTTTGTCACAATGGACACTATAGAGGACACTTAAATAGATCACTATGCTAGCATAGACCACGTGTGATAATCAAATTTATGAGACAGTTTGTATATGTTTTTTATTTATCTATTTATTATTATTTTTTTTCTTTTCTTCTTCAATCGTTCATTTTTCATAACCATGTCTCAAAACTTGCATTACTTGCTTTACTATTTTACTTCTGATTAACATGGATACATTCTTACTTACTTACTTAGTCGTTCCCCTTCTACCGTGAGGTGTAGAGGTTTGGAAGAGAGAGCGCCAGACTATCCTATCGGCTGTCTTCCTCCTGGCCTGGTTCCACTCTAGTCCTAGGTCCTTGAAAGATTGTCTAAAGTTGTCCCCCCAGTGAACTCTGGGTCGTCCTGGGGGTCTGGATCCCTGGCTCTTTGTTTCCCATGTTTGTCGTGGTAGCCGATCTTCTCCCATTCTGCAGACATGGCCAAACCATCTTAGTTGGCACTGTTCTACTTGGGTCTGCAGTGGGTGGGATTTTAGGCCTTGACGTATCGTCTGGTTGCGTACCATGTCTCTTCTTGTTACTTCAACCACCTTCCTCGGATACCTCATTTCTGAGGTTTGGATCTGGCTTTTGTGGGTTGTAGTCATTGCCCATGACTCGCATCCATATGTCAAGAATAGGACTTAGGTGGAGCGGTATACAGCCATATTCGTTTTCTTACCAACCTCTCTCTTGCTGAGGAATCCTCGATTTATGGCCTGAAAAAGACTCCAAGCTGCTGCTTTTCGAGTGGCCAGCTCGTCTTTGTACTTCCCTTTCGGTCTATAATAGCTCCGAGATATTTAACTCTTAGTATACAAGCGGCCTTCTAGAGAGGCCGATGATCGATCCCCGTCAATAGCGAAAATTTATAGCTGAATGCATGTTTAAAACCACTGAACAATTTAGTTACGTGCATGATATAGGGGTTTCATTTCTTCACATTTTGATATATAACACTTATGTTATCTTTATAAATAAATTATTTATTGCAAAATCTGTAATGGTAGTCATGAAAGGCCGCTCGTATACTAAGAGTTAAAGTGGTCGAGTTGCTCCAGGACCTGTTCTCCCAGCTTAATCTGATGTCTTCTTTCTTCTCGTGATATCACCATGGATTTTGTTTTAAAGCTGCTTATGATCATCCCTCTCTTCTCCAGCTCTTCCTTCCAGACTTGCAGGTGGGATTGGAGATGTGCCTCTGATTTAGCAATCAGGGCAACATTATCAGCAAATGCCAGCTCTGAAATACAGACATGTCTCATCTTCCAGTACCCCACTCAATACTTTGTTGCTCTCTCCTTACGTGCCTTGATAACATCGTCCACGAGGAGTATGAAAAGATAAGGTGACAGGATATCACCTTGTCGTACACCAGTGGTGGTCCTGAACTCTTCTGACTTATGGTTTGCTGTCCTCACATAATTTCTGCAAGACTTGTAGAAGCTCTGTATAGCATGAATCAGATTCATTCTATTTCTCTAATATGTCATTTGTGTGTAATCATGGGTTGGATTAGCGGTGCTCTTACCAATTTGGTTTCGCTTCATCTGGTGAATGACTGTCTGAAAACTTAGTTTTCAGTCGATCGCGGGGGTGGGGGTTAATGCGGCGTTGGCTATTGCACGCCACATGTCAGAGAATGACGAAGAGTTTGGTGCTGGTAAACGCGGCACGATAAAGAATTGTCACCATGTGTACTTCGCACACGACGTGAACATGTTTGGTGATAGCAACATAATAGAGTGATGTTTACCCTGTGAGGGTCATATGTATATGCTACCGAGCTGGTAGTTCTTTTGAATATGTTGAATTGGAAATATTCTATGATAACTTGATGTCTTCATATTTTAAGTATATGGAGGAAAGGGGATCATGTGATACTATTATTGGATTGCTAGAATGCGTATCTTGGAAAATACCTGACATAGAATGCCGTGTTGTTGTCTTGTGAAAAATGTGGAATAAATATAATTGAATGTTGGACATGCGTCGTCACAATGATTAATGTTGGCTGGTTTAAGAGCCTTTATGATTAACGTTCACAGACGTTATTACTGGGACAAACTTCTATATTAACCATAGACATAAATGAGCTTAATAAATGCGAGGATACAATGTTACGTGTGGATTTGTGACGCCACACACGTATCGTATGATTGACAGATAGGCTCGCGTGAGGAGACCAGGTAAACAAACCCGATTCGCTACCTATTATGACTGACAGGTCACGAAAGTTTTGTATACTTCATTTGATTATGTTCAAGGAAAAGAGGCGTGGGTGAAAAAGTGAGTAAACTCAGGCTGTAAATGCATGGTTTTGCTAGCAAATCATAGAACGCTACGAGGTCACATAAGGAGTGTCAGACTACTGTAGGCTCTCTTTCCATTATACGTCACACTCTCATGTGATCCAATCCATGAGCAGAATGTATTGGGCCGGGGTGTCAATTATTTACTTTCTCCGGCGCGTTTTAGAATATCTTTTTAAAATTAAAACGCATGAACTCATGTCCCATATATAGCCCGACTTCTTCCGTCCAACTTAGATAACCTTCCAATTGCGATTTGTAGCCTCGCCTGCAGATAGTGTATTCGCTAATTTCTCTACCCAGATGAGTTTGTCTGCAATAATTACACAGACAATGGCTAGACAGAATTGAGTTAAACAATTATCACCTGTACTTTCCTGGTCCCCAGAAGAATAAGCTGCGACAAATCGCAGACAACATCTAGTCTTCCTTTTGTTTTCTCTGCCACAGAGTCTGAACGCTTTTATAGCGAACAATGCTCTAGACGATCTGTTTCGCGGTTACCGTAGGAGGTCAATCTGGTTTAACAACATAAACGATTACAATTAATCCTTTAGGATGGTCAATGAGCCGTGAAATAACACTATTGCTGTATGAACAGAGGTCAGCAAAATCTAAGGTGCGGTGATGGGGCAGGTTAATGTGCGTAAAATGAAGAAATAAATGGATAGTTGCAGAGAGAGAGAAAATGAGAAAAGGCGAACGATCAATTATGTGACAATAAAAAGCCATCGGTAAAATACTTTTGGACACGGACACCACATAATTATACTACCTGGTCTGGTAATATGTTTTAAAATCTAGGTAGGAAATTGTATATCATACAATGATGTATGTTTGAGATGCTGATTCAGAAGGGAAGGACAAAATATTGTCTTTTTTAACTTTGCTCGTAGAGAAGTTGCAGGATGCATTTTATCCATTTCAGAATTTAGCCATTGATGAAATGGTTATTGGGTATAATGGACATTGGAAACACAAGCAGTGCAATGCAGCAAAGTCAAGCAAGTATAACATTAAGACCTCTGGAATGTGTGATTCTGCCACAGGGTATGTCTATTCTGTATTGACATACTTTAGGAAAAATACATCACATATACTTGCTAATGACTCTACGACAAGTCATGCGGTGAAGGTATTTGATTTCCTGCAACAAGCAATTGGGAAGAGCCACCAGGTATTTGCTGACAGATACTACTCTGTGGATACTCTGATAACATATCTGTTGAGGAGGGGCATTCTTTATACTGGCAAGTCAACATAAAAACAAACGTTCCCCTTCAACTGAAAACCCTCTCCCTCCAGCACCGAGAGGCCAGATGGTACAAAAATAGTGATGGGTCCTAGATGTGTTTAGCTTGGCGTGACAAAAAGCAAAGAAACCAAATATTGTTGTGCACACTGAAACATCAGTTAAGATGGTACAAGTCACAACTCGACGTCACAACAGAGTTGAAAAACTCAAGCCAGTACACCGGTACAATTTTTGCATGAATGGATGTGACCACAATGATCAAATGGTAGCTCACTATGGCAATTTCATAAGAAAAACTAGAAAATGGTGGAAGACAATTTTTCTACTGGATTATAGAGGTGTCACGGGATTTACTCCCCTTGCCTTGAGTGATATTTGAACAATGGCCTAAACCTAGCGTATCTAATGTGTTTCTTCAAAGGTATCTACCTTCGTTCAAGATTACTCCCGGCAGAGTTGTGAATTGAAGGATGACGATGCTTCTATCTTGAGGGAGTGTTCATAAGATATTTCAGAAACCAAGAACAATACTGAATTGGTCTGAGAAATTGTTAGCTTTTTATCAGCCCGACATCTTTTATGAAGAATTCCTGTTGGAATTTAGCTCGTTCAAGCCCCCAACTGATTTAATTCGGTAAAATATTAATTTAACAGCTCTGTTTAAATGTTATTTAAAATCTGGTGCAGTACACTCAACTTGATTAAATCAACTATAAATGTATATATATACAGATAACAAATTTAATAATCAATTATTTTTAACAGTGTAAAAAAACGAATAGTTCTTTTAAAAATCAGCACTGGTGTTGTTATGGTTATTAAGGGAATTTTAGGTCTTGAGAAAGTTCACTTGGCAGCTTTTAAGTGTGTACTTGGCTGCCAGTAAGAGGTCGATTGGTTCTGCTTCAGCCGACGTAAGGTTCACGCTTGTCACTGTGGTGAGCTTCTAAATACAATATCTAAATTAGAATATAACAGTATAGTGCATAAAGTCAAGATAAGATAGTACTAAAAATTTTCGGCGAGAATCGTAAGTTGTCGCCTACGCCTTCAGCTTATTATTTGCAAACGCATAAGCCGAACAAAACGGTACCCTATTTTTCAAATTCGTCCTTGACATAAACGAACCACTTTTCCTAGTTCTAAGAAATATTTGCCTAACTGAATTTGGGGAAAGGAGGGGCAAGGCTAGATAACACACGCAAATCACGTCTCAAATTGGTTCTAACTCTACAACCGACTTGCACGCTTTGCCATAGGCGGGTTTCCCCAATACGATGAAAAAGTTAGAAATGTGGACACTACGGTCAGGGAAACACGCTTAGCTCTTATTGCGAATGACATAAGCTCTCGTAGGTAGTTTAAAAATAAACCACTAACATAGAAAAAAAAAAGATAGAATTTTGAACCAAGCCACATAGCTCCATAAAATTCGTATATTTGTGTACCTGAAGACTTGCTGACCAAGAATATGTTGTTAGTTATTTAAATAGTCCATTAAATAATCAAATATTGATAAAAAAATACATAGAGAATCAGAGATACTGTCAGGTCAAGTCATATCTGCTTAGATTGGATCGCATATTTTTTGGGAAAAAAATAAGTGAAAGCTACGCTAAGATGGTACGATGAAGGGGATTGGGTGGAATTTGAAGTGAGACGAAATATTATTGGCCGACCTCGTACTAATCATATATCACCCGAGTAACGTAGTAGAAAATTGAATTGTATTTTTGAAAGACTTTGTTTACAAGTGAAATAAGGGTAATCATTGGCCAGAGTAGTTGATATTGGGGAAAAAGCATTAGTTGGGGATGCCATTTTCTAACAAAATTTTGACTAGTAGCGATGAGATCAGGCTTGTGCTGTGAAAACCATATTTCTCAAAAGCCTGGACAGAACGGCAGATCGAAAGTGTGCCAGTCATCGTTCACTGTGTATTTCATTGAATAAATGTGGTAAGATTGACTTTATTAACATGTATCTAAAATAAAAATTGAATGTGAAATAATAATATATGTCTGTAAGTGAGTGGGTCTATAGCAACCATTAGGCAAAGCCTAGAGATTGATCCACCATGTGATAGACTGTCAGAGAGGTGTTAAACTACAAGAAAATATGTATGATTGTCATCAAGGAGCATAACACCTATCCTATTATATGGAAAAGATGACAGCTGGAATTGCAGTGGCGTTGTAACTATTAGGGGAGAGGAATACTGATGTACATTGTCAATTCAAAAGATAATGGTGGCATAGGTTGGTATAAAACTATGACCCTTTTCGTTTGTTTATAATGTACCTGTACTTAAATGTGGAATAGTATAGTATACTAGGTATAAAGAAGGATGCATAACCTTCACATTTCAGGGTCCTGGGTACTGACGTTAATGTAGTACCAAACGCCTGAGAACTGCTCGATTCAGGACTCTGTCTGTATACTTCGAGCCCATGCTAGTGGCCACTGCCTATCAAAAAGGTGGAAAAGATTGTCAAGCGAGCAGAGGAAACGTTCTACCTGTATTCTCCTGCCAAGATAGGTTTTGTTCGGCACCTGGCAGCTCAACTTAAAAGAACCTAAAAGAACTTAACAGAACAAAAATGTGATATTAAAGAAAACTGTGCCTAGTATTAATATTTCCACAAGTGACAAACGAAAACAGACATAACTTAAAGGGAGTGATTATAACCAACAACCTATGGTTTAATACCAGTATTACCTCAAAGTAGAAGAATACAACTACACACTTATATTAGAATAATATTGTATGTATGGACAGAAGATCTACTGTGTTATTGGAATGTTGTAAATGATTCTTTTGATTTCACTTTTGATTGTCAGTCCTGGTTCAAAATAAATTAGAATCAGGATAATAAATTGTACAAAATTGTATTTACACAAATTTCAACCACTGTCTTAAATAAGATAGCCTTTTAAAGTGTCGTTTGTATGTTATTTAAGTAATACTGTTGGTGGTTGTGGATAATAAACTATTTGTTTGTATGTTTGTTGGTTATTGCACATTACACCCTACCTTCATAACCCTAGACACTACACGAAGTCATTTTATATAATAATATAGATTAATTTTGAATGAGATCAAAAGGGTGGTAGCGGAAAGGTACTCTGGAAAGTTTAAAATACTATTGGTTAAATTCAGGGACCTTCATAGCTGATCTCATTTAATAAAATAAAAATACATAACAACAATTCATAACATCAAAACCCACCACATACATTGGGGTCTCGCTCCTGGGGATTGAATTTCTCATAGTACCAGCTATATTGGGTAGTTCGCTTCTGGGATTTTTAATTCTTAAAATATTATCAATTATATTAATAATCTCAGATAGTACAAAACTAAAAGTATTCCTTTTGTGGAAATAAAATAGTGGTTGAGCTATCAGTGCCTGTGGTTGTTCTTGGTTACCATTAGAAATTGTTAGCCATAATTAGAGATTTGTATAGTTGGAAATTTTAAAGGTTGCATAGTACAAAATGGCTGATCTGGCAAAGTTTCGATCTGCTGCTGTGCAGACTGCTAAAAAAATGAATATGGAGGGTCAAGCTTTGATCCAATATGTATCTTCAGAATAGGGCAAGTATATTGAAAGGGAGGATAGGAAGATAGCTGAAGAGAAGAGGTTACAAATTGAGGCTGACAAAGAAATTAAGAGGCTGCAGATTGAGGCTGACAAGGAGGCTAGGGCATTGGAGGCAGATAGGGAGGCAGAGATTAAAAGGCTCCAGTATGAAGAGAAGACGTTGGAAGCAGAAGAAAAGAGACTGGCTGCAGAAGAAAAAAGACTAGCTGCAGAAAGAGAAGAAAAGAGACTGGCTGCTGAGAGGGAAGCAGAAGATAAAAGATTGCAGAGGGAGCACGAGTTACGACTAAGGGAGTTGGAAATTCAAGGCCATGCTCCTGAAAATGGTGCCAGCCCCTTTGCCTCAGATGCCACTGCTAGTCAGGGAGCCTCAACCTTGGCTATGGGTTTCCATGTAGATCATTTTGTTGAGAAAGACGATGACATCGAAGGGTACTTAAGTAGATTTAAACTTTTAGCTACTACATATGGGTTAGAGGAAGAGGTGGAGCCTCAAGTTATCCCAAGGGCTTAGGGGAACGGCTTATGAAGTTTTTGCCAAGATGAGCAGAGATGACCAAGACAATTACGACATGCTAAAGCAGGCTCTTTTATTAAGATACGAAAAGAACGGAGAATTTTATAGAAAAAAATTTAGGAATGCCAAACTACTGTCGGGTGAGACCTATCACCAGTTCTCTGCACGGTTAGAGACCTACTTGGAGAAATGGACTGCTCTGTGGAAAACCCAAGATCTTAAGGAAATGATCCTTATTGAGCAGCTAAGAGAGTCAATGGCTCCAGACCTGAGAAAGTTTCTCAAGGAACAAAGTGCAGAGAGGCTGGGTGAGTTACTAAATGTCGCTGAGAGGTAACAGGCAAGCCAGGCAGAGGTAGTTGGTAATAAAAAGAAACAGGTAGACAATTTTAAGGCACCTCAAAACTATAATAAGTTTGACCATAGGAAACAGAATAAAGGTAAGCACCAGTTTGATAGGCCACGCAATGACTATAAAAATTAAATCCCACAATTCAATGAAAGGAAATATGATGAAAGAAAACCTTTTAACCAAGGAAAGAGGTATTGTAAAAATTGTCGGATGGACAACCTTAACACTGAAAATTGTAGAAAGAAAACTCCAAATTTCGCTGCAATGAAAATGGGGAGAAAGGGATTAAAGGCAAACCCTACTGAACAACAGGAACCTTACCATCCCCCAGTGTGTGAAGATGTAACATGCAATGGAGTCACCATAAGGTGTTTGTATGATACTGGATTAGATTATGATTCAGTTGTGCGTTCTCACCTGGTGCAGGCAGATCAATACACCACAGAAACAGTGGAGATTCAAGCTGCAACCAAGGACGTAGCGACCATGGCACTTCCCGTCGCCAGGATAAATGTGAAAAAGCGATATGTGGAAGGAATCATCAAAGCAGCAGTGTTAAATGAGCCAATCTACCCTCTGATATTGGGGTGTAGATATGTCTTCTTGGGGAATCCCAAGAGACCTGTGATCATGGCAACAGTGCAGACCAGATCACAGTCTAAAAAGGAGGAAGGCAATCCGATAAATATCCATCCAGATGAGATGAGGAAAGCACAGGCGGAGGATAAGACCCTCAAGCCTTGTTTTAAGAAATTGCCCAAAAGTCATACACCTCCAGGCAAGGGAGATTTCTATATGAAGAACAAACTGATATATAGGAAGGCTGGAACTGGATCCAATGGTCACAGACAGCTGGTCATTCCAAATTCATATAGGACTGAAGTGTTGGAGCTAGGGCATGCGATTCCCTTTAGTGGTCATATGGGGATCAGCGCAACAGGACAGCGTATAGCTTGGCATTATTTCTTTCCAGGAATAACTGAAGACATAAAGAGATATGTAAAATCCTGTCCAGAGTGCCAACGGGTAGCTCCAAAGCATTGGACTGCTCCAGTAACTCTAGGGGAAATGCCCATAGTGAAAACACCTTTTGAAAGAGTTGCAGTGGACATTGTGGGACCTCTCATTCGGACCAAGAGGAGGAACAGTTACATTCTGACTCTGGTGGACACTTGTTCTATGTGGGGAGAGGCGGTAGCCCTGTCATCAATCTATTCGAAGCATGTGGCAGAGGCATTACTCACAATCTTCACCAGGTTAGGCTTTCCCAACTAAATCTTGACTGATAATGGCTCTCAGTTCAAGGGGAAACTAACAGAAGAAGTATTCAGGATCTTTCAAGCCAAACACTTTCATTGTAGCCCGTACCATCCCCAAGGAAATGGCCAAGTAGAAAGATTTAACGGGACACTCATGTCGATCCTGAGAAAGTTGGCACATAAAAAACCAGATACATGGGACCAATACCTTCCCGTCGCCTTGTTTGCCTATCGGGAGGTACCCCATAGTTCAACCGGTATGGCCCCGGCAACATTGTTATTTGGAAGGAAAATGAAAGGTCCATTGGAAGCCTTGTTAAGGACATGGACCGATGAAAAGGCAGAAGAAAATATTACGTCATCATATCAATATGTGAACGAGCTGACCACTCGTCTTAAAACTGGCTGGAAACTTGCCAATGAAAATTTAAGACAAGCCAGGAAAAAGCATGCTGCCTATTACAATAAGAAAGCGAAGGATCGAGAATTAGCTGTGGGAAAGAAGGTGCTCCCTCTACTGCCCGGCAGCCATAATAAATTGCAAATTGGATGGCAAGGTCCATATACAGTTCTAGAGAAGGTGTCTAGAACAAATTATAAGATAGATAAGAAAGGAAAAGAGAAAATCTATCATGTGAATCTCCTGAAGAAATATCTGGACAGAGAAAACCAGGAAGAGACACACCTACTGACCTTGTCTGTTGCAATGGAGATGAAAAAGGAACCACTCACCTCTCATGAATATCCATTACATTCATGTGAGACCGCTGCACAGGTAAAAATCAATACGCACTTAACGAAAAATCAGAGGGAGAGAGTTCAACAGGTTCTGGATAATCATACAGATGTGTTAACAGGCCGCGGCATACAAATTTATTAGAGTATGATATGAAACTCATAGACCCAACACCAATCTGTATGAGAGCCTATTCGATCCCGTTCGCTAAGGAAAAAGCTTTGAAGGAGGAAATAGATTATCTGTTGAGAGAAGGGATTATCTCGCACAGTGAATCTCCTTACAGCTCCAGTGTCGTTCTGTTGAGAAAACCCTCTGGAGAACACAGACTGTGTATAGATTACAGGAAACTGAATGCTGTCACAGAAGGTCAGGTGGATCCATTACCTGATACAAATCAGCTGTTTGCCAGGCTGAATAAAGCTAAATATTTCTCTAAAGTAGATCTGAGCAAAGGCTACTATCAGATTCAAGTAAAGCCGGAAGTCAGACCTTTTTTAGCCTTTAGCACTTCGGAAGGACATTATGAATTTAACATGTTGCCATTTGGGCTGAAAAATGCACCGAGTGTGTTCTCGAGGATGATGAGAAAGTTACTGGATCCCTTGAAGAATCCATGCATCACAAACTTCATGGATGATATTCTTATAGCAACAGAAACATTTGAGGAACATATTAACTCTCTGAATATGTTGTTTAATCGACTGAGAGAGACCAATTTGACAGCTAGACCGACGAAATGCTGTGTTGGATGTAAAGAGCTGGAATTCTTGGGACACACAGTACATCAGGGAAACATGACCCCAAGAACCTGGAGAAAATAAAAAAAGCACCAAGACCACAGACAAAAAAAAAGATGTGCGATCTTTTGTCTCATTATGTGGTTTCTACCAAAAGTATATAAAATCTTTAACTCCATATGTGCTCCATTGACTGATTTAACGCGCAAAGGAAATCCTGATAGAATTATTTGGACAGCGCAGTGTGAATTAACCTACCAAGAGTTGAAGGAAAAGCTCACAAGCAGGCCCATTTTGAAATTACCTGACTTGAGTCAAGAATTCATTGTGAGAACTGATGCGAGTAATATAGGTTTGTGTGCAGCTCTATTACAACGGTCAAATTCACTTGATGGGGAATTAACCCCAGTAGCTTATGCTATCGTAAGTTGAACATAGCAGAACAAAAATATTCAACAAGTGAAAAAGAATGTTTGGCGGTCATATGGGCTATAAAGAAGTTCCAGATTTATCTTTATGGTAAATCATTTAAGATCCAAACAGATCATAAACCACTCGTATGTCTGTCACAAGCAAGGCATGAAAATGCTAGATTATTACGCTGGTCGTTGCTCTTACAGCCATACCAGTTTACCATAGAATACATTCCCGGCAAAACCAATGTTGGCGCTGATTTTTTAAGCAGACATCCGTACGACGAACATCAGAGTAGTCACCAGGCATAAATAATAAATTTATCTATGTGTATTTAAAAGTAGGAAATGACATATAATTGTCTGTTCTAAGTGGGGAGATGTGTGGTGAGCTTCTAAATACAATATCTAAATTAGAATATAACAGTATAATGCATAAAGTCAAGATAAGATAGTACTAAAAATTTTCGGCGAGAATCGTAAGTTGTCGCCTACGCCTTCAGCTTATTATTTGCAAACGCATAAGCCGAACAAAACGGTACCTTATTTTTCAAATTCGTCCTTGAGATAAACGAACCACTTTTCCTAGTTCTAAGAAATATTTGCCTAACTGCATTTGGGGAAAGGAGGGGCAAGGCTAGATAACACACGCAAATCACGTCTCAGATTGGTTCTAACTCTACAACCGACTTGCACGCTTTGCCATAGGCGGGTTTCCCCAATACGATGAAAAAGTTAGAAATGTGGACACTACGGTCAGGGAAACACGCTTAGCTCTTATTGCGAATGACATAAGCTCTCGTAGGTAGTTTAAAAAAAACCACTAACATAGAAAAAAAAGAGAGAATTTTGAACCAAGCCACATAGCCCCATACAAATAGTATATTCGTGTACCTGAAGACTTGCTGACCAAGAATATGTTGTTAGTTATTTAAATAGTCCATTAAATAATCAAATATTGATAAAACAATACATAGAGAATCAGAGATACTGTCAGGTCAAGTCATATCTGCTTAGATTGGATCGCATATTTTTTTGGGAAAAAAATAAGTGAAAGCTAGGCTAAGATGGTACGATGAAGGTGATTGGGTGGAATTTGAAGTGAGACGAAATATTAATGGCCGACCTAATACTAAACATATATCACCCGAGTAACGTAGTAGAAAATTGGATTGTATTTTTGAAAGACTTTGTTTACAAGTGAAATAAGGGTAATCATTGGCCAGAGTAGTTGATATTGGGGAAAAAGCATTAGTTGGGGACGCCATTTTCTAACAAAATTTTGACTAGTAGCGATGAGATCAGGCTTGTGCTGTGAAAACCATATTTCTCAAAAGCCTGGACAGAACGGCAGATCGAAAGTGTGCCAGTCATCGTTCACTGTGTATTTCATTGAATAAATGTGGTAAGATTGACTTTATTAACATGTATCTAAAATAAAAATTGAATGTGAAATAATAATATATGTCTGTAAGTGAGTGGGTCTATAGCAACCATTAGGCAAAGCCTAGAGATTGATCCACCATGTGATAGACTGTCAGAGAGGTGTTAAACTACAAGAAAATATGTATGATTGTCATCAAGGAGCATAACACCTATCCTATTATATGGAAAAGATGACAGCTGGAATTGCAGTGGCGTTGTAACTATTAGGGGAGAGGAATACTGGTGTACATTGTCACATCAAAAGATAATGGTGGCATAGGTTGGTATAAAGCGATGACCCTTTTCGTTTGTTTGTAATGTACCTGTACTTAAATGTGGAATAGTATAGTATACTAGGTATAAAGAAGGATGCATAACCTTCACATTTCAGGGTCCTGGGTACTGACGTTAATGTAGTACCAAACGCCTGAGAACTGCTCGATTCAGGACTCTGTCTGTATACTTCGAGCACATGCTAGTGGTCATTGCCTATCAAAAAGGTGGAAAAGATTGTCAAGCAAGCAGAGGAAACGTTCTACCTGTATTCTCTTGCCAAGATAAGTTCTTGTTCGGCACCTGGCAGCTCAACTTTAAAGAACCTAAAAGAACTTAACAGAACAAAAATGTGATATTAAAGAAAACTGTGCCTAGTATTAATATTTCCACAAGTGACAAACGAAAACAGACATGACTTAAAGGGAGTGATTATAACCAACAACCTATGGTTTAATACCAGTATTACCTCAAAGTAGAAGAATACAACTACACACTTATATTAGAATAATATTGTATGTATGGACAGAAGATCTACTGTGTTATTGGAATGTTGTAAATGATTCTTTTGATTTCACTTTTGATTGTCAGTCTTGGTTCAAAATAAATTAGAATCAGGATAATAAATTGTACAAAATTGTATTTACACAAATTTCAACCACTGTCTTAAATAAGATAGCCTTTTAAAGTGTCGTTTGTATGTTATTTAAGTAATACTGTTGGTGGTTGTGGATAATAAACTATTTGTTTGTATGTTTGTTGGTTATTGCACATTACACCCTACCTTTATAACCCTAGACACTACACGAAGTCATTTTATATAATAATATAGATTCATTTTGAATGAGATCAAAAGGGTGGTAGCGGAAAGGTACTCTGGAAAGTTTAAAATACTATTTGTTAAATATAGGGACCTTTAAAGCTGATCTCATTTAATACAATAAAAATACATAACAACAATTCATAACATCAAAACCCACCACAGTCACTGGTCAAGTATAGTGGTTGCAACACGTTCCATGAAGTATCAAGGAGATTCACGAAGCTGGTCCAGCGTCTTCACGACCCGTCTGATGATGATGTCTAGCGTTACTTGCAGGCCACTTATACCACACACTTGTTCCACAGATAGCACCCTCATTTGGTAAACCGACTTGAATCATGAAATAAGAGAGAGCAAATACCCTCCAGAGTTTAGGGTTTCCTGTCACGAAATAATGTGTCCTCCTCCTCCCCTTCATTTTCATTCCACCATCCCTTCTACATCAGAACCTTACCATGTCTGAGCATTCATATTAATTGCAGTGTGTGGAAAACATCCATTGCACTGGTTGAAAAGGTTAATATAATAAGTATGTACATCATTTATGTCATCATCCACTCCCTGCTCCATATGGAACTTGGGACTATTTCTGCTTTCAGTTTGTGATGTTATTGCTTCCTCTGCTTTCCAGTAGTGGTCCAACAGTGGCCAAAACTCAAGAGTATCTAATATGGGCTTCAAAGGTGTCTACCTTTGCTCAAGATTACTCTTAGCAGAGATGTAGTTAGAAGGTCAATGACGCTTCTACCACAAAGTATTGTTCACAAGATATTCAGATAAACGGAAACAATGCTGCGTTTGGCTTAGCACGTTAACTCTAGTCTGCTGACAACTTTTGTGAAGGATTAAGCAACGCTTTATGTTTGCTTGTTTAAGCCCCTACCTCTGGTTAACTCAGGGGAATTCTTATTATTCTGGTATAGCTCAGTTTAGAGTGTGTGTAGTAAATTGACTGAGACAAACATGCAGTAACTTTAAAATTATTAAGGCCAGGAGCGGGAATGATATTAACGTCAAAATACAAAAATGATGGATTTTGGGATTAGTCCATTTTCTGATACTTTAGCATCTCCTAAATTTAAATATAACAGAATTAAATGTCAAAATGCATTCTAACAATATGTATTTTGACTTTGAAAAAGGTATGGTATGGAGTGATTTTCTCAAACTCGAGAAAATATGTCTCATTAGACCGAGTTTTTTTTACATAGCAACCAAGCTTACACCCCTACATATTATACATCGTTGGATTCGTCCAAATCTGCACTTTAATGTAAGCAGGTCACTTATTTCGGGATTCCAAATGCCAGATTGGAAATTTATAATTTCCAAGTCAACAATAAGGGTTTCCCCTCGATTCTAAATTTTTAATTGGCTGTGCGCGTTCACGTGACCGGCAACGACAATATGGCCGCGTGTTTACATTAAGGTTCAAAATTTCAGTTTTGTTTAGTAATAGTTGTGACAATGCCTATAAAAACGAGATGCTCTCGTTATCTCCAACTGGAATAGGCCAGAGTTAGAGATGGAAGCAAGACTTAGCCTACACTGGAGGTAAAACGTACTTATTGTGACGATGTAATGGTAAAAACTGGGACATTAGTACTCAGGCAAGGAGGGTTGAAATAAAACACAGCGGACCGTTTGTTCGATGTGACCTTTGACAAGAATTTAGAGACGCAGTAAACAGGAGTAAGGGTTAGACTTAGTGGTTGAAATGAAGCAGACAGGACCATCTGTACGATAGTTCCTTAGATTAGAATTCAGAGACGCAGTAAAAAGGGTTAATGGTTACTTAAATGTATCCTAAACCTAACCCTAAAGACGTTGGCAACTTACTGGGATGACATCTAAGAAGACGGCCCACAGTGACTCATTTCAACCAGGTTTAGGAATCTTAACCTAACCGTAAACCTTACGACATTGGCTACTTACTGGAATGACATCAAAGAAGGCGGCCCACTGTGCTTCATTTCAACCACCAGGGAGTTACATGAACTAGCTATTACGAGTAGTAGACAGTCAATTAAAAATCATCACGTTTTCCTGAGTTTACAGAATAACGGGTGACTTCTCATAATTCAGTACATTATCATGATTCTTGTAAGCATAGTGTATATTTGTTTCCTCAATTTAATGTTTGTTTCTTGTGTACTTTTATTGACATGTCTTGTCACAGATGCTTATGTGTTATTTAAAAAATGCCTGCCAGACATGTGCAACAGCTGGTTCTTGGTACCAGAAGAAAGATTGGAAACTTCATCAAATGGAAAGTGAAGCAAGGCTGTCATATACATTTTGAAGGTATTTACTTTTGAAACTAACTTTATGTTTCCCCTTGCCTAAGCATAGACATTCATGAAATTTATTTTGATCTCCATAAATATCAAGTTTAGAAACATATTTCATTACTTACATGTATTGTTTTGCTTCCATTGTACTTTAAGACACAGTTTATTAATGCTTGTTTACATCTTTATTTGAAATTTTACTAATGTAAACATTTGCCTCTTTCTAGGAAGTTCAAGTGTCATGGAAGCTGAGGCAGGTAGTGATTTGTGAAGCTGTTCTCTGACGCGACATAAATTTCACTACACCGTGTAAAGTGATTGTGATAGCAAAGCATTCAATCAGATCATAGCAATTAAACCATATAGCCCTAATATTGCTGTATTTAATCAAGGACCTGAGGCTGCTATATTTTTCAAGGAAGTCCTGGGGCTGAACAGTGGAAAAGAGGCTTGTCGACTAGCAGGAGCAAGAAAGCGTTAAACGTCTGGTGCTCAGCTCTAAAATGGCAGAAAACTGCACTAAGAAAATGAAGGACATTTAGCACAAATCTCAACAGATAGCCAGACAAGAAACTGCAGAGGAAGCTGGATATGCTGCCGGTATGTTCTGCATGACTAGTAAGTTATTTTATTTTGCTGCAGTATCACATACTTATTTAATTATATTCTAATTATATTGAAAAATGTGATTTTAAAGAAATCATTATTCTCATACTAATTTTCTTATAACTTCCACACTTATGTATTAATTGACAAGAAAAGGAACATATATTGCCCATAATCTTTTAAAACTTTTTATGTGATGGATTTTAAGTATCTGATCTAACTTTTGGTTAATCGACAAAAGTTATGTAAAATTTAGTAAAATTTGTTACTATTTTTAGACACTATTTTCAAAGTCCTACAACTTTTTTTTGTATTAAAGTTATAAAAAATCCATCACTGGAAAAGTTTTAACATATAATGATAAACGTTGAGTTAATATTTGGTATTCATAGCTTAATAAATAAAAAAGCCTTAGCAAATTGAAATAGAACAAAGAATCCAATATTGCTTAGCTCTAAAACGGCAGAAAACTACGCTAAGACAAGGAAGGAAATTAGGCACAAATTTCAACAGAAAGCCCGATAGGAAGCTGCAGACGAAGCTGGCTATGCTACCAGTATGTTCTAAATGACAAGTAAGCAATTTTTCAGGGGCAATATTACAGACTTATTTAATTGTAGTCTATTTATGGAGAAAAATGCGATTTTCTCAAAATCTAATTTTCTCATCCTAATTTCCTTAAAACTTTCACACTTATGTGTTAATTGACATAAAAATTGGCACAAATAATGCCCATAATGTTTTAAAACTTTCATATTGCTGGATTTTGAGTATCTGATCAAACTTTTGATTTATTGCAAAAAGTAATGTAAAATTTATCAAAATTTGTTACTTTTTTTAGACACTATATTCAAAGTCCTACAACTTTTTTTGTATTAAAGTTATCAAAAATCCACCAATTGAAAAGTTTTAAAATATAATGATAAACATTGTGTTCATTCTTGGTTATCATAGCTTAATAAATAAAAAAGCCTTAGCAAATTGAATTAGAACAATAGAATCCAATATGGCCGCCGTTTCTATGGCAACTAGTAGTGCAGTGCCATAAAACTCTTCATTTTTCGTATCTAGTATTGATATAGAGTCTGTGCATTTTCATTGAAATCCAGCAATTAATAACGAAAATAGCATTTCAGTGTAGCTCCTCCCCTTAAATCGAAGTTAAATTTGTAAATTTACAAACAACAATATAACTTAAGTTTTAACAGTTTGAAAATAATTTGAATAGTTTAGATGAAAAGTTTCATCATTGATTGGTAATAGAGATGATGGAAAAAAGTTCACTTAGCTGCAAATAGTAGTTTCTGCTCTCGCTAATGGGTTCTGTTTACACTGCTCTCGCTCGTCGCTGGTCAAGGTTGTAGGGTGTAGCTCGTTTCCCAGAAATGTCAAGGTGAGTCTACAAAGTTGGTCCTTCGTCTTAAAGCGTAGGCCACGTGTCCCTTCTTGTTCAAGAGATAGTACTTTCTGCTGGTACCACCAATAACTATGATAAAGAATATAAACTAAACGCTCTTCTGAGTATTGCGTGTCCCGACACATACTTATGTGTCCCCTTTCTTCCATTCTACCATCCCATTTATCTCAGAATTTACCCTCGATGAGAATTAAATTTAGTCCCTCGGGATAAAACTTTCTTTGACATTTAAATTGAATAGCTTTAGCTTCACATTACATTTAAATGTAATTTCTCTTTAAGAAACTAGCAATAAAGCAGTCACCAGCCCTGCAGTGGTGGTTCAAGAATCATCATTTTATACGCTGATGTTGTGAGCCTCAAATGACTTGGACATCCACTAGCGATTTTCACATATTAAAATTCACATGGTAATATACATATATATATATATATATATGTTAGTTCACATGTTAGGAATAAAAAATAGAATGTAAAATCACAACTTACGCCAATCCTGGCTCACAGACTTTTTGGTCAGATGAATAAAAGGCATTGGCAGTTGCCTTATTACACGTGTACTTGTTGTCGTTAATTTGAACTTTAATTCCCTTTCTGACTTCGTGTGTTTCCTTCAGTTTCCACAGACAGCGACCTTCCTTATTGAAATGTTTGAGATGTCCTTGGCTGAATTTGTAAGTCCTGATAAATACTCCAATAAAAGGTGTCCGGTCTTATAAATGTAAATTCTGAATTCTAACTGGCAAGTCTGGTGTCTTTAAAAAGCGGGAATCTCACAGTGAAAAAAACACAGAAATGTGTCAGGTTATATTCACTGTCTTACCCCCACTCTGTTTGTTATCGAGCTCAAATGATCAGCCAGTCTGATTTGAATATTTTTCATGACTCATCTAGTGCAAAATTTCAAACATTACTATTCTGAAAATGAGCTGTAAAGATCCGATTGCCGGCAGGCGAACTTACAGACATATCGGTAACCTCACACGACAGTGTGTGTAAGATGTAACACATTTTTACTTTCGCTAAAGTAATGTTTTTGTAACATGGTGTACCGGAGCTGGGTTGCCCATGTCCCCAGAAGAGACCCCGATGCCATCACAACAACAGCTATGCTTTGGACCCCTGAAGGAAAATGAAAGAGAGGCCGACCAAAAACAACCTGGCAGAGGAATGTGGAGGCTGAGATGCAAAGAATGAACCAGAGTTGGGGCACTGTACGAAGGATGGCCGCCGACCGAGAAAAGTGGAATCAATTTGTTGTTGCCCTACAAGACGCCACTAGGGGTGATGGCCACTGACTGCTTTGACGGTCGGCGGCTAAGGATCAAAGAAGAAGAAGTACCGGAAACGATTATGTCATGCTTGACTGTCCAGAATGTGTTGCCGCTCACCCGATCCTAATCTTAGCAAACATAAAGAAAAGGGTGCGATTCAGAAGCAAAATCGCAATGAAGTCAGTACAAAAATATATCTGATACTGCCGTAGTGAAAGAGAGATCGGAGAGAGGACGCACCAAAATACATCCAGTGACACAGTTCTCTATGAAAAACCTGCATAAAGCAGTCACAGTTCTTGCAGTGGTGGGTCATGAAATCATCATTCTATATGCTTTAACATCCTTTAGCAATTTTCACATGTTAATAAATGCAAAATATAGAATTATGAAATGTACAACTTACCTCAAATCTCTTTGGGAATAGAGACTGACTTCTGGCTCAGGGAAATAGTTAAGATACTTGTTTAAGATGCCTCATACACGTGGTCTGGGGGAGGGCTTAGGAAATAGAATCCCTCATGACTTAGTGTTCAGGTTTATAGGGTTCCGGGCTTTCTGTATTTATGAAATTAGAGTTTTCCTGGGATACAAGTCCACAAGATGCTCAAACACGTTGTCCCGTCCTTTAATTTGAAATCCTGATCCTATTCCTTACGCTTGCTGTCTTCTTGACGAGTTGAATTTTACAGTGCCCTAGACCTGCGAAAGTGCAGGTTATAATTGCAACTCGGCCCACGCACATTGTTATTCCTAACTGACAAGGCTCCAATCAGAAAGGTTGTCTATAACATCTAAAATTGCCAAGCTAATAGTATTCAAATGCTTATTATGATGGCGGCCAATCTGGCCTTACCTGTATCACCTCTCAGCGAGGAGGGACACGCAAACAAACATGACGTGAATTACAGAAAGAAAGTGAAAACAATGACTCGGGCATGGATTTCTGTGCTCCGAAAATGAGAAATAAATAATTTATAGCAGAGAGAGAGAGAGAGAGAGTGAGAGAGAGTGAGAGAGAGTGAGAGAGAGTGAGAGAGAGAGAATGCGTAAAAGAGAAGGACTAATTATGTGACACCAGGTAAATGCTCATATATTAAACACCCTCAGTCATGCTGATGAGAAGACGGTGTCATTGAAAATTTTATGAAGATAAATTAATCGATCAGTTGACTGAAAAGCTGCCTCTATAACTCCACCTGATCTAGTAGGCACTAGTGGTAACAAGCAAGGTAGGATATTGTGGATCATGCCGACAAAGAGGGAAATATGTAGTGTGTTAACACCTGCAGAACGAGCCCGATCAAATTCGTATTGCATCAGTTGCCTCGAAAAGCCCCATCTTCATCCAAAGAACTGTTCAAGGCTGCACCAAACACACGATCATTCATCTGTAACTCATTAAAGACATTGACATACTGTAAATAAGTTATAGATGTGTTTTCTCAAAGGTGCTATTTATTCAAAATGCCGAGATTTTTTGAAAGTGGTGTAAGTGTTATAATGTAAGTTAGTAATAGTATAAATATTAGCTAGTGTGTGTGTTCTTTGGCTTGTTTCCTTCTCAATGGATATACTACATGATAATCACCAAGAAAAAGGCATAAACTGCCTTAGGAACAAACAAATTAAAGGCAAGTTGATAATTTTAAAAAAAAGTTTAATAATTGTTTTTCTGTCCTATCATTTTATGATATTGATAATATCCCCATACATTGTAAATATACCATTTTAGGCTTGTTCCAATGATACATGCATTTAAAATCACACAGAGTTCATAAACATCTGTAAAAACATGAAGAAAACTACTGCTTAATGTCTCCAAACACATACAGGGTGAAAATGGGAACAAAATGTCTGAGATTTTTTGGAAGTAATTGTGACAAAATGGGTTACAAATTGTGGGAACTGAGTGGAGCTTAGGCAAACCCCTAATTCTTTTTATTTTTGGCCAGCCCATTTTATTTCTTTTTGGTCTTCTATAGTGATAAAGTGGGGTAACTGGCCTATCACTTTAAATCGGACAGGTTCACTTCCCTCGTTTTTTAATGTGGCAGGAGAAATTTTTGACTTGCCCAAAACGCTCTGTCGCTGTAGGCGGCATATCTTAGGTCGCTTACACACGAGCGTTTCTTGACGCGCGTTTCTCACGCGTGACGAATGAAGGAGTAAGGGATTTACAGGCTGCTCAGCTGAGCGAGACTGTCTGTAAATCCTTACTCTTTCATTCGTCACGCGAGAGAAACGCGCGTCAAGAAACGCTCGTGTGTAAGCGGCCTTAGAGCTCTTTTTACTTCGAGTCCGACGCCCGACACTCTGTTTCTGAGAGTGAGCAGAAAAAGTTCCCGGGTCTTTGAGAAGGGAAACTAGCCGGGGGGCTCTGAAACTGTTGCAACATATTATGCGGCAACCTGGGCGAAAGAGTGACTTGGCGACACTTCGGAGACACCTGCGTGGCAGTGTTGCGGTTAAACAACTTCTCTGTGTTTTGATGCCGGGGAAAGTCTGGGACTCTCTTAACGTAATAGCTGTCACCCTGTTGCGCAAATTCTTCTTGTAACGCATCGCCAAAGAAAATTCTCTGATTAGTATTACGATTGTTTTCTGCATTCTCTATGCAGATGTTAATGCAGGTGTTCAAACACCCGCGACCGCTTCTTACTATATATTTAGCTCTCGGCTGTCTCTAAATACTTCAATTCTAAAATTCATGTCGTGAGCGGTAGAGACCTCTGTGCAGTTTGCCAACTAAATTATAGTAGGAAATTCTTCACAAATCTCGGTAAGATTCTTAAATAACTAGGTAGTTGGGGCGCTCACTATCTTTTTCATCTTTGTATGTAATGGAATGATGGATGTTAGCTTAATCCGGCCTATAGCCTAGAAGAGAGGCCCACACATTCAATCAGCAACAGTGATGCGCACACTTTCAATAAGAACCTCTGTGACGATTTGACAATTATATTGACATCAAAAACGAGCTCCACTGTTCATCAGATCGACGCAGGATCCATTATTATAATGCTCAATATGATCTAGCTTTATCAGCATAGAATATGAGTAAATATCCATGTGGCTGTCCATATAAGTCGTGATACACTTAGACCTATCAGCGAACCATAAAAAGCTGCAAATATTCAATAGATACTTTCCTTACTTAGCCAGACATCTCTGGCAGTCCTTAGGAATACACATTCTGTAATAGATACACTTCTGACAGCATTTATCCATCATACGCTTAGAGCTCGAACACACTAGGTTTTGTCACAAAGACCACACATGGAATAATGACCAAAAGCTAACGGTCTCTCTTTTTGCTCCCCTGTCCATCGTCTGTCCAGAGTATGATGTCACATATTTTTGGAAGGCTAAACTTCGTATAATACTGCAATGTTAGAGCAATTAAAAGCTATTAACAAGTAGACCGTTGTGGTGTACAAACACACGTAACAATATCACCCCCCCCCCCCAAATAAAATGAGATTTTTTCTTGTTAGGTAGGTGCTAAATAACACCACTAGAAAATGTAGGTCGTCACTATAGGTCGGTAGATTTAAACGCTTGATGTGAGGTGACTGACATGTAATAAGACGCCTTTGTCTGACCTGGTTAGACAATTAAACACCATAGTGCGGTCAATGATATATTAATCAGAACCGAAGTCTAGCCTTGGTACAAACAATTTAACAAAATGATTGAGGTAGTCGTCATGTAACCCAGTAGTCATGTCCACACACCTGACATTCAACCACATTCACCACCCTGTTTGTTATTAAATGCATAAGTCCCGTCATGTACCAATGATGTATTATCTAAATAATTAACATGACCAATAAAACGTTTGGACATTCAACAATAGGAATCATCATAACTGTCGTAGATTTTTGATAGGGGAATTAAGACTTGGGTTGGTCCCTTCTGAATAGATTAGAAAAAGTGATAGTCACAGTGAGAAGTAGTAATAGCAATAGATTTCCACGAGTGAGATGGTAGAATGTGATTTAGAGGCTGTCTCTGAGATCGAGAAATCTTCTCTCTCTCACATATCTTCTACGACAGCTTTTCGAGAAGTCAGACAGTCTAAACACACACACACACACACACACACACACACATATATATATATATATATATATATATATATATATATATATATATATAACCACTCACGTGCACGCACATATATGATGACAGTTAGACGTACAGACGTGGGAAAACTATAACAAATGATTATATAGAATATTCTAGAACGAGCTGACCAACACGCTAATTAATTTCAAGAGAAATTTTAATTATCATCTAAAATTTCTTCACAACACATAGAAATTACACCAAAGCATATACATATGGTCATAAAAAAATCAAGGAATTGCTACAAGAAATGATAGACCCACAGTTAGATCTTATCTCTTGAGGTATGCCCACAGTCCTGTTGGAAGAAAGTGATAGCCCCAAGGAAACAAGGATACATAGGATTAGGTCTAATATTTCCCCTTCTTAAAGTATGGACAGACTTGATATCTCTGCTCTATTTTAAGGGAAATATGATTAGCAATACTTGCATACAGAAAGTTAAGATAGCATAATGGGTGCGCAATTACAACAATAAAAAAATCACTCCGTCCTGCATTCACTTTATTCATTCAGCCGAGCACACGTGCACATGTTCATACTCACAGCTTAGATAGCCACTTCTGGTAATACAATTTTTAGGACATTCACCTACAGACTCGTCAAGGGCAGTCTTTGACCAAGAAATCCCCAGTTCAAAAAAGACAGGATGAATTCTCTGCTTCCGGGAACGACTCCTTGGGTGTTCTTATTTTTCGGATGTCTGTTTAGGTCACATTAAAATTGTTCAGGCACGAAACCTTAACAACGAGCACAGTGTCAATAGCTTAGGTTTCTAGAATTGAGGAATGTCAGATCGGTGTCTACTTTCAGGAAAGGACTATATTTGGCCACCACACCACTAGTCGAGACTCCGTCGGAATGTTACTGACGTTAATATGTTACTTGCCACAACGGCTAAATTTTGTACATAGAGTTTGTGCAGAAAATCTGATCTGGCTCAAAGGCCCAGTATAAAACATTTAGTCTTTAATAAAACCCGTTAGTGAGAGTTGTACTCTGTCTATTAATGAAGACACACGCACTGTCAGACAGGTGTTAACTTGTAAACCCACGTGGTTAAAAAGATAAAAATGTTTATATGTTTCTCACAGGTATGTCTCTGTACTAAACGCCGGCAAAATTTGGGTTAACCCCAGTTTTCACTGCATAGGGAAGAAAAACCACAAATAAAATACTTATACATGCTACGTACTCGGATTATAACTTACATTTTTAAACTGCAAGCGTACCGCTTGACTTATCATTTAAACTTTCCTGTGAAATAAGTTATATACATAAAATCAATCATCATGAATTAGGAATACCTACGTGTTCCGTCACCACTCATGAAGCATCTAGCATTAATAAAGTTAGTTTAGAAAGTTTATTCTCGTCTGATTATTTTAGCAGTAAAATTAAATTCCTTAATAGCCGACTGAGTTTAAGCTAGAAATATAATTTCTGTTTTCCACTGTAACTCGTCACTATAAAATAATACAGACTATATAAATTAAGCGCTCTGCACCAAATCTAACTAGTGAAATAAAATAAGCGATTTAACACTTTAAACACTTCACAAAATACTAGATATAAATATAATATATATAACATTTACCTCAACACAGAACTACTAAGAACTTAAACCACTTCGACCAAACTAAATGCCATCTCTATTAACAGAGATTCTTAGGAATCGAACGAAGGCTTGTTCTAGTCTTGACTGCGAAGTTACTGAGTGAAAATGAAATCTAACTCCCTCCAGTATATATGAAACACCAGACAAAGATGTACGCTATTTCCATAAACTACACAATAGCCTCCCCTTTCCGTCTTAAAGCTTACGTTTAACACCTAAACGCATGCCGTAACTGCCACCTACTGACCGAGAGGGCGCGTGTCAGTTGCGAATCTCAGACAACTCGTCTCCAGTGCAGAAGCAGTTTTTCACACCTCCCCGAGAAACTCATCCTGAGAACCACAACTGACACTTTGCTGTCTCGCACCTTACGCCAAAACTGGCCTTAGAGCGTGAGTGTCATATCACCTGACACTGAGAATCTACCTTGGAAACTACATGTCAGATGCAAACTACCAGACAAATGTCTCCTCATCATGTCTGACGGAGTGAATTCTCACACTTCAGGCCCAGAAACGTAGCCGAAGAAACACTGTCCCAGGGGAAACTGTAGACAGCTGTCTGCTCCCCTGTCTGACGGAATGCATTCTAACACTCTGCGTCTCGTGTAGGGGCTGACACGTAACGTCATAACTGCGTTCTCAGTTTTGAGAAAAGAAACAGGCAACGTTAGAATGGGAAAATAGTAATGTATATAGTCGCAAACGAACGAATGCGAAAAACACAAAAAGGATAAAAGAGTGATAATAAATAGAGGATACGGGTGAAAGAAAAAGAAGAATATATAGGCAATTTAATGATCATCAAACCTCTGTGACAATAACCTATTAAGACCGCGAATGGAGCAATATGTAATCATTGCTCGTAATTAAATCTTGAGAACAAAAGAATTTTAAATAAAAAATTATTTTCCTCTTGAATCTGTATGTTCGGAATGTATTATTGAAATATTCTGAGTGCAATCTCATAGGAAGCAATTAATGAGATATAAAATGTTTGTAGTTCAATGATCATGGTAAAAATATGTCAAGAAGATATTCACGTCAATTGATTTTATGAAAGCAATCCAATTAGCAATGCAATGCATAGTGTTAGGTGAAAAAATAATGTACACTCTGATTTGTATTAAAATCAGTAATTAAGAGCTTATAGTAGGAGATAGTTCAACAACTATGTGTGTTGATCAAAATACTATAGTAAATGAGTATTATTGGCTCTTATAAAAATGTCAGTAGTCAGTCTTTTCCAATCAGAGAAATTCAACATATATCCATCACAAATGTCCTTTACGGATTAGAATCCACTTATAGTACAGTCACTGGAGGTTCTCCCAAGATCACTGTAGATTTTGACATGAAAGTTAGTTTATAGCCCGACTTATGTCCCTTAGATAGCAGAAAATTATATTGGTTATCTCCCTAGGTTTTGTGCTGGAGTCCCATTCAAGACCAATGTCATTTGGTGCAGAAAATCAGTGTTGTCAACCACGTATTGGTACGAACGTAGAATTATACTGTTGGAGCGCAACCTTGTAGTGCAATACTGCCAGTTGTATGTTAGTTCGCCCCTAGGTAAACGTTGTAGGAGCATACCTTGTAGCATCAAGAATGTTCTTTGCAAGAGTTCAGGCAAAGTTCTTATTGTAGTAGCTATAGTGGTATTTCTGATAGTCTACAAAATGAGCACACCACTGAAGAAGTAATTATGATATTTCCAACCTTATACACAGTATTCTGAATGATATATGGAAATATCAGTCTGTAAGCGTTTGCATGTGCAAAATGTCAACCTTTCACATCCCATGATTCCAGTAAGTAAGTTCATAATTTCATGCTATGCATAGTGGCTGAACCTGAACAGTATCGGCATGTACTATTCCTTGATACACCTGGACAGTACAGCCGCCACTACCTTCGTTTTTCCTTGAATAGCCCGTATGGTGTAGCTGTATGGTTGAAGGCTTAACGAGTAGCGAGCGGAACGTTAGTTTTAAAATCAGCCCTCTGTAGAAACGCTAAGGCTCGCTGGTCCGTTTCTATAATGAATGGTGCTCCTATAAGATATCTCTGCAGTTTGGAGATGCACCAAGCGATTGACATCAATTCTCGTTCAATAATAGGGTATTTTTCCTTTGTTGGCGATAATTTCCTGCTAATGTAGAGGACTGGATGCAAAATATTGTTGTGACATTGCAACAGAGCACCATCGATCCCGTTTCTTGAAGCATCGGTTCTAAGAGTAAACTGTAGATGAGGGTTAGGCAATTTTACTATGAGCGCATGAGCAAAGTAAGATTTAATATGTTTTAAAGCATTATAACAAAACTGTGACCAAACGATTTTGTTAGGTTCACCCTTTCTAAGTAAAGAGGACAAGACATACGTCACATTAGAAATATCAGGGATACATTTTCGATAGAAGTTTATGAACCCCAAAAGACTCCTGACCTGTTTCTTAGTTTTAGGAATGTCTAGGTTCAAGATCTTAGCAACAGTACTGTCCTCAGTTTTCAAGCATCCTTGACCAACTGTAGTGATTTCTAAATACAATATCTAAATTAATATATAACAGTATAGGGCATAAAGGCAAAGATAAGAAAGTACAAAATAATTTTCTGCTAGAACGGTTGGTGTCGCCTACGCCTTCAGATTATTATTTGCTAACGAATAGCCGAACAAAACGGTACCCAATGTTTCAAATTCGTCCTTGACATAAACACCCACTTTTCCTAGTTCTAAGAAAGTATTTGCCTAAAATGCATTGTGGAACGAGGAGGGGCAAGGATAGATGAAATGCTAATTCGTTTATCATTGATTTTAAACTAAAAGCCAACACTAGCACAGGGGCAAGCCTTGCCTTAGACGTTTCCCCAAATACAATGAAAAAGTTAGAATTGTGGACACTACGGTCATGTAAACATGTTAAGCTCTTATTGTGAATGACCTAAGCTCTCGTATTTAGCTTGATATTACATGGAAAAAGAGTGAACGAGAGGTAGTTTAAAAATAAAAAACTAACATAGAAAAAAAGATCGAATTTTGAACCAACCCACATAGCCCCTTAAAAATCGTAGATCCGTGTACTTGAAGACTTGCTGACCAAGAATATGGTGTTAGTTATATAAATAGTCCCTTAACTAATCAACTATTGATGAAACCATACATAGAGATCAGAGATACTGTCAGGTCAAGTCATATCTGCTTAGATTGGATCGCATATTTTTTGGGAAAAAAGTAGGTGACAGATAGGCTCAGATAGTACAGTGAATCCGATTGGGTGGCATTTGAAGTGAGACGAAATATTATTGGCTGACCTTTGAATAAACATAAATAGCCTAGTAACGTAGGAAAAGTTTGAATGATATTTTTTGAAAGACTGTTTACCCTTGTAAAATTAAAAGTGATTGGCCAACTGAATCGATATTGTCAGAATAAGCGTTAGGGGGGACGCCATTACTAAAAAAGTTTCAACAGTGATAGATGAGATCAGGCTGTGCTTTTAAATACATTTCTGGACAGCCTGGACAACAAAACAGATCGAAACTGTGTCAGTCATCGTCTCTGTGTATTTCATTGATTATTGTGGTAAGATTGACATTTATTAATCTGTATTTTATATAAAAATTGAATGTGAAATAATAATATATGTCTGGACATGAGTGGGTCTATAGCGAACATGAGGCAAAGCCTAAAGATTGATCCACCATGTGATAGACTGTTAGAGAGGTGTAAAAATACAAGATTATGTATGATTGTCATAAAGGAGCATAACACCTATCCTATTATATGGAAGAGATTACAGCTGGAAATGCAGTGGCGTTGTAACTATTAGGGAAAGGAATACTGGTGTACATTGTCACATCAAAAGAAAATGGTGGCATAGGTTTGTGTAAGGATATGACCCTTTTGTTTGTTTGTAATGTACATGTCCTTAACTGTGGACTATTGGTGTATGCTAGATATTACGAAGGATGCATACCTTCACATTTCAGAGGTCCTGGGTACTGACGTTAATGTGGTACCAAACGCTTGAAAACTGATTGATTCAGGACTCTGCCTGTTTACTGCGAGCCCATGCTAGTGGCCATTGCCTATCAAACAGGGAAAAGATTGTCAAGCGAGCAGAGGAAAAGTTCAACCTGTATTCTACTGCAAAGATAAGTTCTCGTTCGGCACCTGAAAGCTCAACTACAGAACTTTAAAAGAAGAAATATATAAAGTGACAGTGAATAAAAACTGGGACAAATATTTAGTAGTTCCACAAGTGACAAATAGAAACAAACATTACTAAAAGGGCATGATTTTAAACAACAACCTAGTGGTACTACCAGTATTACCTTAAAGTAGGAGAACACTACAGACGTATATGAGAATAATATTTTTATGTATGGACAGAGGATCTATTGTGCTATTTGACTGATGTAATTGATTATTTTGATTTCACTTTTAAATTGTCGATCCTGATTCCAAATAAATTAGAATCAGGATAATAAAATTGTAAACAAACATATTTACACAAACTTCAACCACAGTCTTAAATAAGATAGCCTTTTAGAGTGTCGTTTGTATGTTATTGTGGTAGTACTGTGTGCTGTTGTGAATAATAAACTATTTGTTTGTATGTTTGTTGATTGTTGTACATTACACTCTACATTCATAACCCTAGACACAACACGAAGTCATTTAATAATAATAATAAATACATTTTGAATGAGGTGGTAGCGAAAGGGTACCCTGAAAAGTTCACAATACTATTGGGTATATTCAGGGACCTTCATAGCTAATCTCATTTATTCACATATTAATACCTAACAACAAATTCATAACATCAAATCCACCACACCAACTCTATAGAGTAAAAATGAGATCTCTTTGAAAGACATTTGAATTTTGGATGGTCTAGCAGTAGGATTATTGATACGTAGAGTTTGTAGTAAGGACTGCAGACCAACCACATGCTCCCCCCCAAGAATTATAAAATACACATATGTATACACATACACATAACTATGTAAGTTATGACATGTTGTCCATCAGAGAAAATAATTCTCATCATGCGCACGAATGTTGCAGGCGCGTTAACTAGACCGAAACTCATGTAGTTCCAATGAAAAAGACCCCTAGGAGTTGAAAACGCAGTGTAAGGTTTTGATCTTTGAGTGAGTGGCACCTGCCAATAACCCTTGGAAAGCTCTAGTTTACTAAAGTAGACTGCATTAGACAACCTATCAAGTAGAGTCTCAAGGACGGGTACAGGTTCCGCATCACCGACGGTAACCCTATTTAGGCGCCGAAAGTCGATGCAAATTCTTATTGACTTTTCTATTTTCCTTATAATTACCATTGGGAATGCAAATGTTGACTCTGATGGTTCGATAACATCAAGCCTTAACATGTCACCTATCTCTTTCTCCACCTGAGACTGAAAGTGTATAGGAATAGGATACGGTCTGATGCGAATATGAGTATGGTCTGTGAGTTGTATGTCATGAGAGATGACATATGTGTGACCCGGAATGTCTGAAAGCACATCTTGGTAGGATTGCAAGAGTTGAAAAATGTGATTGTGCTGCTCCTGTGATAATATGAGGAGATATAGAAACATCGCACCAAGACGCCGTAGATTGAAGTGGTACGGTAGGGAGAGGTAAGGTGACATCAGTAAAAGTAGACTCTTCTTCTTGAATAACCACTACAGAAGAACAACGAGCAATAGATTCGTCAAGAGTTTCAAAGACTGGACTTAGATTACTAGGTCGTAAGTAAAACTTCTGAAGCATATTTATGTGGAAAATCTTTTCTTTTCCCTTTACATCCATGATGTAATCCACATCAGAAAGTTTTGAAAGCACCTTGTAAGGACCTCTCGAAGCAATCAAAAGACGATTTTCTTTGGTTGGTAAAAGTACATAGGCTTCATCTCCCGAACAAAATTGACGTAATTCTCTGTTCTGATTTATGAATACGCGAGCTTTATCTCGCATGCGTCTATAATTTTTTTACGCAAGTTGACTACATACTGGTATGAGGATTGAACATCTTCAGTCATCTCTGACCCTACCAATAACTGTTTGAGGATAGACATTGGTCCTCTAGGTTTCGCTCCGGAAATTAACTCGGAAGGCGAAAACCGGTGTGTTCGTTCGGGATTTCCCGATACGCGAACAACACAGCTGGCAGTATTCTGTCACAATCCTGCGGAAATGTCGCAGTAACCTTGCCTAATATCTGTTTGATGGTTTTGTTTAAACGCTCTACTTTACCATTTGCGGCAGCATGGTACACACTACTAAGTGATCTATCTATCTGAAACATCTTTATCACTTGTGTCATGACCTCAGAGATAAACTGAGTACTCCTATCTGACAATATATTGTTCAGAAAACCCAGTCTGCAAAAGATAAGGAAAAGTGCATCAGCAACGTCAGATGTTGATATGTTTTTGAGGGGGAATAGCCTCAGGCCATCGTGTGCACATGTCGATGCACGGTAGAACATATCTGTGTCCTCTTGCAGATACAAAAGGTAAAGCACCTATGATGTCAATCGCTATCTTAGCGAAAGGTCTAACCAATATATCTGAGACCTGAATTGGTGCGTTGTGGTGTGCACCTTTCTGTGCTACCTCCTGGCCTGTTTTACACGTACGACTAAATGTCTTAAGGTCACCATTAACTCCTGGCCAGAAAAAATTTGACAAAACTCTTTGTTTTGTTCTTTTAATTCACAAGTGTCCTGCACAAGACACATCACGGACATGTCGTAAAATAAATGACCTGAAATTCGTTGGCACCATGATTTGCTTTCGTACACCTGTGGAATCTTTGAAATTACGAATTAAAATATCATTTTTAAACGTGTACCAATGTACTGCTGCCATCAATGGTACCTATACCTTGTAGCGGTATGGCAGCTTGCGTACCCTGAAAATCCCCAGAGCTATGCCAGTGGGAGTTTTACTCCTGGTAGGTTCAACCAAGCTGGACTGGTCTGTGTGGGTAGGGGTCAGACAAAAGCTGGTACCCTGGTCCTCCAGGTTGGGGGTTTTAGCACAGGGCTGACACCCCTGTCTGTGTTTTAAAAAAATGAAGTTACGGAAACAATAATAAATGAACAAACTTTGCTGCAGGATGGACATTCGGAGTCTGTGGCTCGTATGACTGTCAGTGGTGAAAGCCGAAAGGAATCCACAGACATGAAAACGGATGTCCTGACCGCAAAACAGGATACAAGAATAGGTTTTTGGAATGTCAGGACAATGTACGAGACACGTAAACTAAGACAGGTCACGGCAGAAATGAGAAACTATAGGTTACACATTCTAGGGATAAGCGAGAGCAGATGGACAGGGGCAGGAAAAGTTAAAACAGCAACAGGAGAAACAGTACTTTACTCTGGAAGAGAGGATGGACAACACAATGAAGGCGTAGCCATTATTCTACAGAAAGGAATAGAAAGGACATTACTGGAATGGAAACCCATCAACAACAGACTGATAAGATTAAGATTGAGAGGGAGATTCATCAACACTACAATAATACAATGCTACGCACCAACGAATTATAGCGATGAGGAGGTCAAGGATGAATTCTATCAACAACTGCAGAAAGAAATGGAAGACACACCTAGATATGATCTTGTTATAGTAATGGGAGACCTCAATGCGAAAGTTGGTACACACAATACATATAATGAAAGAACAATGGGGAAATGCGGCAGCGGAACAGCAAACGAAAATGGGGATAAACTAGCATTAATAACCTGGTCATTGGAGGAACACTCTTCCCACATAAAGAAATTCACAAATTAACATGGGAATCACCAAATGGTCGGGACAGAAACCAGATAGACCACATCATGGTTAACGGTAGATGGAGACATGCATTACAAGATGTGAAGGTAAGAAGAGGAGCAGATGTGGGAAGTGTTCACCATTTAGTAGTAGCAAAACTGAAAGTGAAACTAAGAAGGGCTGCACCAACTGTAACTACACAGAAAAGGTTTGACATCAGCAAATTGAAGGACTCCCTTACCAGAAAAGATTTTACGGCCGACATAAAGAAACGATATCAATTTGCCAAAAGTCAGGAAAAGACATTGACTGATGATATAGACCAGAATTTCAACACCATTTAAACAATATACAAAGAAAGCAGCAAATCATGCTTGGGATTCCAGGAAAGGAAGAAGCAAGACTGGATAACACCAGAAACTTTAAACACCATAACGATGAGAAAGGAAATGAAAAGAAAGAAAACAGAAGCGAAGTCCCCCAGGTTAAAGCAACTATATAGCGAACAGTACAGTCAGCTGGACAAGGAAGTTAAACGCCAAACCCGAGCAAACAAAAGGAATTTCCTAGACGATCTTGCAAGACAGGCAGGGGAGGCAGCACTGAGAAATGAACAAAGCACAGTATACAAAATAACTAAATTCATCAGCGGAAAACGAGGTGCAAACAATATTACATTAGTAAGAGATAAGCAAGGTAATCTCATCACGACAGCAGAGGGACAAGAAACAAGATGGGCAGAGCACTTCAGAGAAACTCTGAACAAGGAACCACCAGAGACACAATTGAATGTTCCTGAGGCTGAAAACGATCTAGATGTGAATACAGACATTCCACGAAAAGAAGAAATCATTACCGCAATCGAACTGTTAAAGAACGGCAAAGCTCCAGGCCATGATAACTTAAATGCAGAGCTATTTAAGACAGACCCTGAGCTAGCAGCAGAACTATTAGAACCACTATTTGCACAAGTCTGGAAAACGGGGACAACACCATCAGAGTGGAACAAAGGAATAATTGTCAAATTGCCCAAGAAGGGAGATCTTGCAGACTGCAATAATTGGAGAGGAATCACTCTTCTGTCAGTTCCCAGCAAAATACTAGGCAGGATAATTATACAGAGAATTTCAAAGGCAGTAGATCACAAACTGAGGAAAGAACAAGCAGGATTTAGAAAGAACAGGAGAAGTAGTAGATCATATATTCACTCTCAGGAACATTATAGAGCAGTGCTCAGAATGGCAAAGACAGCTTTACATTAATTTCGTTGATTTTGAAAAGGCTTTTGACAGCATACATAGGGACAGTTTATGGAAAATACTGAGGGCTTATGGAATTCCAAGCTGCATAGTGTCAATCATAAAAAGCCTCTATGCAAACTTTACGTGCAGTGTTGGGCAGAGCAACCTAACCTTTGAGGTGAAGACAGGAGTACGACAGGGATGCCCCTTATCAACCACTCTTTTTTTCACAATCATAGACTGGGTGATGCGCCAGAAACAGAGGGCAGTCCAAGAGGAATAAGATGGACAACATTTTCTACATTGGAAGATCTGGAATATGGAGATGACATTGCACTACTAGCACATTCACATCAACACATCCAGGAAAAAACGGATAGACTTAATAAGTTTAGCCAGCAGGTGGGCTTGAACATCAATTTAAAGAAGTCTGAGGTCATGACGCTCAATGTGAGCAACCCTGAGCCCATATCAGTAAGGAATAAACAATTGGTACAGACAGATACCTTCACATACCTAGGAAGCATAGTAACACCAGACGGCGGGGCAGGCAAAGACATCAACATCAGAATGAATAAGGCAAAAACAGCCTTCTTTAGCCTAAACAACATCTGGAAATCCTCCCAATACAGCACAAGCACAAAATTAAGATTATATCAGAGCTGTGTGCTTTCTGTGCTTCTCTATGGTGCGGAATGCTGGAGAGTTACAGAGAAGGAAATGTCAAAATTGTCCTCTTTTCACTCAACATGCCTAAGAAAAATTCACCGAATCTTTTGGCCGAATACCATCACTAACCAAGATCTGCTTACTCGTAGCAAGCAAGAGGACATGCACACCATCATAGCTGGCAGACGCTGGAACTGGGTTTGTCATGTCCTCAGTTGAGACCCCGATGCCATCACAAGAACAGCTATGCTTTGGACCCCTGAAGGAAAACGAAAAAGAGGCCGACCAAAAACAACCTGGCAGAGGACTGTGGAGGCTGAGATGCAAAGAATGAACCAGAGTTGGGGCACTGTACGAAGGATGGCCACCGACCGAGCAAAGTGGAATCAATTTGTTGTTGCCCTACAAGACGCCACTAGGCTTGATGGCCACTGACTGCTTTGACGGTCGGCGGCTAAGGATCAAAGAAGAAGAAGACCAATGTACTGAATTATGAGTACAAGCAACATCATCTGCCTTAGCCACATACAAAAATAAAGACTCATCATTTTTTTTTCATTGTGACAAATGTGTCTTTGTCAATCAATGAAACTTGTAATTCATCATCATCATCAATTTGATCATGTACTTGAGTCTATGCCTGAGGATGGGCTCTTGTGACCACAGCATTTGCTGATAGTAAATGTTGGTTCTCCCATTTCTTTATGTCCTCCTCTGAGCAATTCTTCATTCCCGGCAGGTTACCCAGGATTAAATCACTGACCGGATTCCGCAACATACAGGCGAGAACGTTTCCAGTAAAGAAGGGTGTGTCGATATAGATGTTAGCAGTTTTGTAGTATTCCACAGTGCCTCCAAATGTAACGCATTTCACCTCCTTACCTGTATAACAAGCCTTGTCAACCAGAGATTGGCATACGCCATCAGTGGTGTAACCTGTGTCTCTAAGGACTGAAATAAGTTTGTGATTAATGTAGCGTGAGGTTTTTATTGTATATAGGATCGGTATAGTACTGACAATACAGAAATATAATTTCTGCACGAAAATGGCGAAGTCCCAGTGTATGAGAGAACTACTAGTATCACAAATTAGTTACGGCTGTGAATGATCTGATCTCGAAAAATTAGTAGCATAAAATGCCACCCCTCTGGGTAACTAACTGTGATATTTAAAACAAGGAAACAGATTTCACTTAAAAATTATAAACTTGACAAGTCGTTCAAATACAATTTCCTTATTTATTAAGTACATACACTATCTACTCTTGTGCTGAAGGGTGGATGTTGGGAGATGGAATGTAATGGATTTGTAAGTTTATAGATGATTCATATATATATATATATATATATATATATATATATATATATATATATATATATATATATATATATATATATATATATATATATATATATATATATATATATATATATATATATATTACAACACGTCTTCCAATTATAGGGAAAAAATATATCAGCCCTATTAGTTGCTTGAGGCATAAGGCTTACTCTGCGTGGTGATTCTTTTATGTTTTTAAAGACTTTTCTCAATACTTGAGTTTGTGACGATTCTTCTGTTCTTTCTTCTATCAAAACTCTCTCTATGTGCTTGATGGTTTTTGTTACCCATTCCTTCAATTTATCTTCTTGCTTTTGTTTGCCAGCAAAACCACCTGCTTACGCAAATCGCTAGTTAGTGTGTAGGCCTGCCGAAAGACACCTACCGGCGCTTGGCTATGTTACGGTCAGTGAGAGAGAAGGTGTGAGAAATGAATCAGGTCATAACTGGCCCAGCGTTGGGGTGGGAAAGGATTGTTAATAACAAGTTAATTTCTGCCTGTGTATACTATTGCTTTGCTTAAATGATGTTTTGATTTTGATGTTGACTAGATGATAAGAGTTTTTTTTATTATGTTTGTTTCAGCAAGACCGGTTCACTCCGACTGAGGGAAAGGACCTAGGAGCCATCGGCCGAAATTACCTTCCTAGAAGGGCCGGATAAACCAGTCACCCCCTTTACATCGGGGTGTCCTCAACGAACTGCAATTGCTATAAGTCCGAGTCCCTATTACGAGTTCAGTCGGTTAATTTTCCCTGCTGGGAATATTTGTTAACGCCAACGCGCAAAGTAAGTGGAGTGCCCTATGCTCCACTGGCGTCAACTGCATAGCTACTTCAACCATATTATTTCGCACCGCCGCAAGAGCAGCGGGCCAGCGTACCTAGTAGACAATATCTCCAACACCTAGTCAAATCGTGAGCGTATCATTGTAACCCATTAGTGCCTGGATTCACAGAACTCTTGCACATTTCGAGGCGTAGCAGGGTCCTTCGACGAAACTCAGATATTTGTCTTCACTCACCAGGCTCGTAAAAAAATCCACTCGTGACAGTAATGTAGATGTGATTATGTAAGTTACTCATAGTGTAAATATTAACCAGTGTGTGTGTTCCTGGGCTTGTTTTTCTTGTCAATTGATATAATACATGATAATTACCAAGATAAAAACATTAACAGCCTTAGGAAACAGCAAGTTGAAGGTAAGTTGATAATTTGAAAAAAAAAAATTTTTTTAATTTTTTTCCTTTAAATGATTTTATATTATTGATAATATCTACCATACTAAGTAAACATAACGTTTTCAGCTTGTTGCAATAGTACATTCATCTGTCGTCAAAATGACATAGAATTCGATAAAATGTGTTTTAAATTAAGAAAACTACAACTTAGTTTCTCCAAACACCTTCATGGTGAAAATGCGGAAAACATTTGTGACATTTTTTTGGAAGTGGCATGAGTGTGATAATTTAAGTTACCAATAGTGTAAATATTAGCCAGTGTGCGTATTTTTGGGCTTGTTTTTCTTTCCAATGGATATACTACATGATAATCACCAAGAGAACGGTATTACCTACATTAGAACCAAGCAATTTGAACATACGTTGATAATTTTAAAACAAATGTGAAATGATATTTGTCTGTTAATCCTTTTATATTACTAATAATATCTATCATATTAAGTAAACCTTCCTTTTATCAACTTTACGTAGTAGCACATTCATTTATCTTAAAACTTACATATAGTTCATAAAAATCTGTTAAAAATTAGGAAAACTACAGATTAAATTCCCCATAAACCTACAGAATGAAAATGGGAACAACATTTAATTACGCCAAATTGTTTTTTTTTTTCAGTTCGGTAGTTAGTATGTTAATCAGTGATTAGTTGACTGCATTTTTGGCTGGTTCCTCTCTGTATGGATGGTTAAATCGGACTTGTGTATGCTTTATAAGAAGCCCAAGCTTCACGTTTAAAAAATCAGAAGTTAACTGGTCCAAGGTATTGGAATAAATATTGATTCCATTTCAATTCCTTTTAGAGACGTCACTGAAGTGGTGGAAAGGTGTCAGTTGCGTCTAGTGCCCTAGATCATCTCTCCAAATATTTTCATTCTGACAGAGCGGGTGATGTAGAATGTGGTCAGGATGTCAGATCCGGCAATGGCCAGAAACATTTTCAGAGATAGAATTAAAGATACAATAAACGAGAGGAATACGACTCTATCAAATACACAAGGGAATTGAACGTACTGCACGACTGTGGTGAAAAATTCTAATACCCATATATAAATTAGAACATAAATGTAAAGCAGACAGCAAATATAAGAAAGAAAGAAGAATGGAGCAAAACCAGTGCTTTCCCAATAGCGCAAAAGCCTGAGATTAATAACGCCGGAAGGGATGAACGCAAAATCTCTGCTTTCCCTGCTGCATTCTTCAAATAATTGTATCGCCACACCCCCTATAAAATATGTACTGTATTTTCTCAATGACCTACATACTAAAACAAACATTAGTGTAATTACACGCACAAGGTTAACTTAGAAAGACAGACGGACGAACTAAGAGAGAGAGAGATGCACTGAGGGACACATGCAGTTATGCCGCTCGCTGTGTGTCGCTGTGTAAGCCATCTCGCACGCCGTTTGCATGGCCTGATTTTCAAATAAACAGTGATGAAAAAACTAACGACACGACATTAGGTTTCGAAAACAGGTTTAATTCTTATTAGGAAACATGACATTCCCCTGTTTTACATCTGATTCCTGACTTCATACTGATAGTACAGTTAAAAAGATGCGGACAGATGATAGTTAAAAATAAACAACTAAGATCGAAAAAAGACAGTATTTTAAAATAAGCTATTTAGTCTCATGATAATTGTATATTCGGGTTTCTGAAGACTTGTGGACAAAGAATATGTAACTGGTTGTTTAAATAGTCCATTAGATAATTAAATATTGGTAATAAAACATATAGAGAACAGAGATACTGTCATGTCGAGTCATATCTGCTTGGATAGAATGGCATGATTTTTTTGAAAACACGTAGGTGAAAGAAGGCTAAAATAATACGAAGTAGGGGATTGGCTTGATTTTGAAGGAAGCCGAAGTATGATTGGCTAACTTAGATATACGAATCTAGTTGTTGATAGTAACATTTAGTAGTGTGAGTTTTTTTTTAAAGTTAATTCAAAAATAAAGATAGGCTTAGTCCGATTGGCCAAGGCATGTGTCCTTAACGAAAGAGTACGCTGCTCGTTGCCATTTAAAAAAAAAAATATTCATAAGAACAGGAAGCGGTGACAGACTTGTGCTGTGTTTTATAAGATATAACTACAGAAATCAGTCTGGGACAGTGGGCAAATCAAAAGTGTGCCATATTCAAATGCCTTATTCATCGTAACCTGTGTAGATTTCCTTTACATGTGGTAAGATTGATTTTATTGACTTTTTTGATTTGAAAAAGGGTTGTGTATAAGAAAAGACCATGACAAAAGGTTGGAATTAAATGGTTCCATAGCAGACTTAGGCATGGCCTAGTTGTTGATGCATTATACTATGGACCATTTAAGAAAGTTAGAACTACAGGAATATATATGATGATCATGCAGAAACATTACACCTATCTTATTGCATGGTGAAGTATTGCAGGAATGGCAGAGGCGTAGCCTCCATTAGGGAAAAATAAAAGAAAACTGGTACCATTTGTTCCATCACATGAAAGTGGAGAAGCTAGGTTGTCAGAAGAGCTGACCATGTTCTTTTGTGAAATATATGTTTACAGGTAAATTTGGAGGAATTAGTTTGATATTAAGACAGAACCATAACTTGCTTTGCCAGGGGTTCCTGCTGGTACTTGTATGATGCTGATACTGAATGATAGAGCAATTCAGCACTAGATCAAGGAGTCTCTGACACCTGCTGTTATAAAAGAGGCTTAAGACCAGAGGATTGTGAAGCGTTTGGCCAAACTGACTGCAATTGCTGCGATTCCAGGGCTCAGATAAGTGATATCTGGCCTGGAACAACTTATTACTATTTCTGAAAGATCTCCTGTATTGAATAAAAACATTCCTCCAAAAAGAATAACAGAGACCATATTATTAAAACTAAAGAACATTGGGATGATGATAAACCCCAAGCTGCTTCATAATACCAGTAATTAGATATATTAAAGAATATCCATTTGAAAATTGTACCCATGTACCATAGACATACTGTCTATTGCATGTAAATATTTTAATATATAATTGTAATTATATTATGCAATCAAATTGATTATCATTGACTAAAGTCCTGACCAAAACAATATTTAGGCTCAGGACCAATAAAGTTTAACAGAAAATTTTTCATTATAAAATTTAACAGCTGGAGTTAGTTGAGTTTATCTTAGGATTTAATATTTGTTTGTATATGTTTTGTATTGAGATTATTCCACAACACTTTTACAATACCCTAGACACTTAACGAAGCTATTATTCACATTGATCAAGAATAAGTCTGATTGAGATCGAAATGTAGTAGCAAGTAAGGTCTTCTGTATACACACCAAACTTATTATCTTCAGAAACCTTCACAGCTGATCTCATTCAGTACACTAGGTCCCCTATCCCCATATTTATACCTCATAAACTCACCACATATAGTGGGGTCTCTAATTCCAGGATTGGAATTTGGCATATATAGGAATCTCATACAGCATATATCAACTGACTCCAGGAATAAAAATTAACAGTAGGATATAAATTCAAGATTGTATTACTGGTCTTAGTAGAGGTTAGGAACACCCCTAAGACAGTAACAAAAATTAAGAGGAGATTTTACAGTGATAAGTTGTTCCACCAGTAGTAATTAGTTGATAATTATTTTAATTAAGTTTAGAATTGTCTTAGAACCTTAGTAGATCTACTTGAGTTAGAATGGCTGATTTGGCCAAATTTAGATCTGCCTCTGTACAGACTGCCAGGGAGATGCACATGGGTGGTCAAGTCTTGATTGACTATGTGACCTCAGAATGTGATAAATTTATTGCCAGGGAAGAATAAAGATTAGAGAAAGAAGCAGAAAGAAAGTTAGAGGCAGATAAAGAAATTAAGAGGTTGCAGATTGAGGCTGACAAAGAGGCTAGGGCATTGGAGGCTGAGGCTAAAAGGTTACAGATGGAGGCGGATCGTGAGGCGGAAATAAAGAGGCTCCAGTTGGAAGAAAAGAGATTAGCTGCAGACAGGGAAGCAGAAGAAAAGAGATTAGCTATAGAAAGAGAAGAAGATTAGCTGCAGAAAGGGAAGCAGAAGATAGGAGATTGCAGAGGGAGCATGAATTACGACTACGAGAGTTAGAAATTCAAGGCCATGCTCCTGGAAATCGTGCCAGTCCTTTTACCTCCGATGCTACCTGCAGTCAGGCAGTCTCAACCTCAGCTTTGAGTTTTCATTTAGCCCATTTTGTTTAGAAAGACGATGACATAGAAAGTTACCTAAATAGATATGAACTTTTGGCTACCACGTATGGTTTAGAGAGAGAAAGGTGGAGCCTAAAGTTATCACAAGGGCTTCGTGGTACAGCTTATGAAGTTTTTGCCAAGATGAGGGTTACGCACAGAATTTTTCTAAGACTGTGTGTAATTAATCTGTGTGAATTGTACACTTTAAATTATTTTTGATCTAAGGCAAATAACCCTTGTTTAAACTATGGGTACATTGTACTATGGGGGTTAACTTCTCTTGCTGGTTGACTCGTTGGTTATCTTATCTTGTGTCTTGACTCGCTGATTCATTTATTCGAACGATATCTCCTTATACGGTAGTATCAGTCAACAATTTCTTGGAATGATTGAAACTAGGGTTGAGTTTTATTCCCATGTCCATATAAGGCGTGATTTCTGAACATAGCTTTGTTGAAATGGTTCCTTCATCGTTTCGTTGTGAGTGTTAGTCAGATGTATGCGTTCTGCGCATGTCTAAACTTTAAGAAAGTTAGAATCGTCTTCCGCCCAGGGATTCGACGAGATGTACTGAGCAGAGATAGGACGCTTCTGCGTCTGTGATTTTTGATAGGGATTCTATAGTCCTCCTGTGAGTTAGTTAGCTAACGAGGCTTTCCCTATATGATTCAAAAACCGCCTGGAGGCGTATGTTTTGTGGTGTTGATTCTGAAGAAAGGTAATACCCTCCTTTATTGAACTCTGTGATCTACCTAGATGTTAGACATTGTGTCGATCTCTGCTCGCTTGTGTGTTTCAGAATGGAGAGGTTCTTTTACTAGGAAATTTCACCACCGGTATCTTTATACCTGAGATATATATATATATATATACACGGGTCGCTCTAGGCCCACAGAACAATTTCTATGTTCTAGGATTCGCTATGCCAGCGATTGCACCTATGTCGAGGGTTAGACTTAGGGACGCTATAAAGGTCAGCTTGACCTGTACTCCTGCAATGCTATTCTCGTGCCGACAATGATAGACTTATTTTTGTACATCTGATCTGCCAGCATCAGAGAGGAGTATTGATTATTATTTAATGAACATTGATGATATGCAGCTGACACTGTTGCAGGATTTTGATGAACCTTATGTATGCAGATCCATGAAGAAACTTTAGAATGCTGAATACAATGAACTATTGATGTCTATGATTTATGTAACGTACCTGTGCTTGTGGCGTCCAAATAAATGATGGAAACGTCCGCAGCAGTTTCGCACTTTTATGACTTCCACGTCATACCTCATGTTTTTGTAGATCTGTGAAGTTTCATCCCATCTACACCCACAACCACAAACCAGACAAGACACCTTGCACTTCAGTCTATTATATACCTGGTGTCGATAAAGGTGGTACCATACACTTGGCTACATTTTAGCAACGATTTGGACATACTACTGCAACGTTCATAGTGGCCAGCAAACATCACCAAATCCACTCTTATCAATGAGCAGAAATGACCAAGACAATTATGACATGTTAAAGCAGGCTCTTTTGTTAAGATATGAAAAGAATGGAGAATTTTATAGAAAAAAGTTCAGGAATGCTAAACTACTGTCAGGTGAGACGTATCACCAGTTCTCTGCACGGTTAGAGACATACTTGGAGAAATGGACTGCTCTGTGGAAAACCCAAGATCTTAAGGAAATGATCCTTATAGAGCAGCTAAGAGAGTCCATGGCTCCAGATCTGAGAATGTTTCTCATGGAACAAGGTGCAGAGAGGCTGGGTGAGTTACTAAATGTCGCTGAGAGGTAACAGGCAGGCCAGGCAGAGGTAGTTGGTAATAAAAAGAAACAGGTAGAGAATTTTAAGGCACCTCAAAACTATAATAAGTTTGACCATAGGGAACAGAATAAAGGTAAGCACCAGTTTGATAGGCCACGCAATGACTATAAAAATTAAACCCCACAATTCAATGAAAGGAAATATGATGAAAGAAAACCTTTTAACCAAGGAAAGAGGTATTGTAAAAATTGTCGGATGGACAATCATGATACTGACCGTTGTAGAAGGAAACCTGTGTATATGGCCACCCTTCAGGTCAGGTTGACCTCTAGAAAGGAGGAGGATATTCTGATAGATACCACTCCAGATGAGATGAGGAAGGCGCAGGCTGGGGATAAGATCCTCAAGCCTTGTTTTAAGAAATTGTCAAATTGTGATACACCTCCAGGAAAAAGAGACTTCTTTGTGAAGAATAAGTTGATTTATAGGAAGACTGGATCTAGATCCAAAGGTCAGGGACAGCTGGTACTTCCTAAAAAGTATAGGGCAGAGTTAATAAGGAGCTTACATGTGAGAAAAGATGGGGACCATGAGAAAATAGGTACCATCATCCAAAAGGTGGCTCAAAATTATTATTGGCCCAAGGCAATGATTGACATTGAGAATTTTGTAGAAAGATGTGGCATATTACATGAGGGAACACCCACAAGAGGGAACAGTGATCAGGACCTAGACACGCCACGGGGCAAACTTAGGCCTGAAACTGAAAAGAAAAATAAATTTAATAAAGTGGACAAAGTGGAATGGGAGCCCCCTTTTCACGGACAGTCTTCACTTGGATGTTTTACCATGGCCACGATGCAGCGAGTACAAAGAGATGTCTTACCCCAAAATAAGCCGAAAATCCCTCAGTCGGACTTATGTGAACTGGATGAAGATAAAAGAGAGAGAAGACCTCTCACAAGGAATTTTAAGTGGGGAGAAAGCCCCAAGAAAAGAATTGGTAGCGGTCGTTTTGTGAATGATGATTCTGGGAAGAAAAATCATCACTACAGTGCTTCTAGTGGAAGAGACCATACCGGTGCATGGAAAAATAGGTCAGAAAGCAAAAGACAGAGATTTGGCTGTGGGAGAGAAGGTACTGCTTCTTCTACCCGGTAGCCAGAATAAGTTGCAAATTGGATGGCAAGGTCCATATACAGTTCTAGGGAAGATGTCTACAACAAATTCTAAGATAGATAAGAAGGGGAAAGAAAAAATCTATCATGTGAATCTCCTGAAGAAATATTTGGAAAGAGAAAATCAGGAAGAGACACATTTGCTGACCTTGTCTATTGCAATGGAGATGAAAAAAGAACCACTTTCATCATTTGAATATCCATTACACCCCTGTGAGACCGCTGCACAGGTGAAAATCAGTACACATTTAACGAAAAATCGGAAGGAGAGAGTGCAACAGGTTCTAGATGATCATACAGAGGTGCTAACGGACCGTCAGGGGCATACAAACTTATTAGAATATGATATGAAACATATAGACCCAACACCAGTCTGTATGAAAGCCTATTCGATCCCTTTCGCTAAGGAGAAAGCTTTGAAGGAAGAGATAGACTATTTGTTGAAGGAAGGAATTATTTCACACAGTGAATCTCAGTATAGTTCCAGTGTGGTTCTATTGAGAAAGCCCTCTGGAGAACATAGACTCTGTATAGATTACAGGAGAATAAATGCTATCACAGAAGGTCAGGTGGATCCATTGCCGGATACAAATCAGCTGTTTGCCAGGCTGAATAAAGCTAAATATTTCTCAAAGGTGGATTTGAGCAAAGGCTACTATCAGATTCCAGTAAAGCCTGAGGTTAGACCTTATCTAGCTTTTAGTACCTCAGAGGGACACTATGAATTTAACAGATTGCCATTTGGATTGAAAAATGCGCCCAGTGTCTTCTCTAGAATGATGAGAAAATTGTTGGATCCCCTGAATAACACTGACTAACAAAAAAAACCTTTTTTTTTCTTTCTCTAACATTTCTATGTTTTTCTGGTCAATTTTAATGCGCTGTTTTTAAATCTGCAAACCGTTTTTCGCTATCAGGTCGGGATCTCTAGAAATATGCAATTGAAGTTTTTTAACAACGCATACAGTATTACAACATCATTCGTACAAGAAGTATAACAGTTATGTAGGCTTGAATTTCTTTGCAGTCGACTTTCGTCGGTGAATGGCATGTGGTACATCGCGATGAAGCATCCAACAATAATCGGCAAGCATGGTCACACTCCACCGTCCTTGATAACGTGACTCCATTACGGCGATATCTTGATGGAATCATTCTCCATGTTCATCACTGACTTCGCCAAGGTTGTCAGGGAAAAAGTTAAGATGCGAATCGAGCAAATGGATTTTGAGGGACATGTTACAGCCCATAATTATGTATGCATCTATGCACTGCTTAACAATATGCAACATGGTCGACAGATTTGTGATTTTCCAGAAAGTTATCGACGATCGATTTGAATGCCATCCATGCGCGAAGTTCCCTACCATGTAACAAGTTCTCGAATTGTTTGTCTGCAATAACTTTCCTAATCTGAGGTCCTACAAAGATACCTTCCTTTATCTTTGCATCGCTAACTTGCGGAAACTTTTCTCGAAGATAAGTGAAAGCTTTGCTCGTTTTATCTAACGCTTTTACAAAATTCTTCATGAGCCCCAACTTTATATGTAACAGTGGTAAAATGAAGGTGTCTTTGTTAACTAATGGCTCGCGTATTACATTTTTATGCCCGAGCTGCATACGATCCCGGATAGGCCACACCTTTCTTGCATAATGTTCCTGTCTGTTGCGGCTGTCCCATTCACATCGGAAGCAACAAAATTTTGTATATCCAGTCTGCATGCCAGTGAGAATTGCAATGACCTTTAGGTCTCCACAAATCCGCCATTGGTAGTCATTGAACTTTATTTTTTCCAAACGTATAGCCATATTGTCATAAGTTTCTTTCATATGAATAGAGTAGGCGACTGGAATTGATGAAAAAAAATTTCTGTTATGCAATAACACGGCTTTTAGACTAGTCTTGGAAGAATCGATGAAAGATCGCCATTCGTTGACTATGTGCTCATGACCGTTTACATCTTTGCAATAGCAAATGTCATCATCCATCTCAAAGTATTGAAAAAGTTCTCTGTGTCTATGACGAAATTTAGATATCGGAGTATTGGGCGCTAAAAGATTCCATTCTTTGAGTCGCTAACCGAGTAATTCCGCTTGTCCTTTGGTAAGAGCGAGATCACGTATTAGATCTGAAAGTTCTGAATGGTTAATTAAGTAAACACCATCATTCACCGGTATGTAATCTGAGTCAGAATTAGTTTCTAAAGCAGGTAAACTATCACTTTCTGATGGTTCATTTACGTCCAACGGATATTGTTCTGGTGGTACTTGGATCGGACACGTGATTGGATCATGAGGCACTGGTTTCGAAACCGATTCAATATTTGGATAAACCACAGACTTTCTAGTTTTAAAAGGGAAACCATGGATATTTGTCAAGCAGAAGTAACAATCAGTAGTGTGATTTGTATGTTCACGCCATATTACTGGCACGCCAAAAGGCATCGACTTATGCTTCGGCGATTTTCGTAACCAACCTGCCAATGTATCGAACAAACCACATTTGGCTTCCAAGATTTATTTGCATCATCAACTTTCGAATCAAAATAAAGTTCATATGCTATCTTTAGTAATGGTGTAAAGTTTTTCTGGTCAACACGATCGGTAAAATATCCGCACACGTAACAGAACAGATCAGCCGAATTTCTACAACTTCTAGAAGCCATATTTTGCTCAGAATTATTTCAAAATACAGTAACTATTTGAAAAATCGCGTAACATATGTCATGCATCTTTTAACAGTATAAAAAGTAGAATTATGTTGCTTTTTATTAATTTTTAATAAGTTATATAGTAAAAATGAAACGGAGCAAATAACGGTTTCCCAAAAATATATTTATTCACAAATATCTTAAGAACCCGACGTGATAGAGATAAACGGATTTCAGATTTGAAATCAGCGCAAGAAACTGACCTAAGAACACTTATTCTTATATAAGAAAGAAAAATGTTGTTTGTCAGTGTAATCCATGCACCAAAAACTTCATGGATGATACCCTCGTAGCGACAGAAACGTTTGAGGAACACATTAACTCTCTGAACATGTTGTTTGATCGACTTAGAGAAGCGAATTTGACAGCCCGACCAACCAAATGTTGCGTTGGGTGCAAAGAATTAGAATTCTTGGGACACACAGTCCATCAGGGAAACATGACCCCTGACCCCAAGAACTTGGAGAAACTGAGAAAAGCACCGAGGCCACAAACAAAGAAAGACGTGAGATCTTTTGTCTCATTATGTGGTTTCTACCAAAAGTATATCAAAAACTTTAACTCCATATGTGCACCGTTAACTGATTTGACACGCAAAGGAAATCCAGATCGAATTACCTGGACAGCACAGTGTGAATTAGCATACCAAGAATTGAAGGAAAAGCTCACAAGCAAACCTATTTTGAAATTACCTGACTTAAGTCAAGAATTCATTGTGAGAACGGATGCTAGTAATCTAGGGTTGGGTGCCACCCTGTTACAGAAGTCAGATTCACTGGATGGGGAATTAACCCCAGTGGCATATGCTAGTCGTAAGTTGAATACAGCTGAAAAAAATTATTCAACTAGTGAAAAAGAATGTCTCGGCAGTGATATGGGCGATCAAGAAATTCAATATTTATCTGTATGGGAAGGCATTCAAGTTACAAACAGATCATAAACCCCTGGCTTTTCTAGCGCAAGCCAGGCATGAAAATGCTAGGTTACTACGCTGGTCTTTGCTGTTACAGTCATATCAGTTCAGTATAGAATATATTTCTTGAAAAACTAACCTAGGTGCTGATTTTCTAAGCCGCCATCCGTGCGATGAGACTCAAGGTAATCGCCAGGCATAGATAGAAATGTATCTATGTATATATAGAATTAGGGACTGACATATGATGTCTGTTTTAAGTGGGGAGAATTGTGGTGAAAAATTCTAATACCCATATATAAATTAGAACATAAATGTAAAGCAGACAGCAAATATAAGAAAGAAAGAAGAATGGAGCAAAACCAGTGCTTTCCCAATAGCGCGAAAGCCTGAGATTAATAACGCCGGAAGGGATGAACGCAAAATCTCTGCTTTCCCTGCTGCATTCTTCAAACAATTGTATCGCCACACCCCCTATAAAATATGTACTGTATTTTCTCAATGACCTACATACTAAAACAAACATTAGTGTAATTACACGCACAAGGTTAACTTAGAAAGACAGACGGACGAACTAAGAGAGAGAGAGATGCACTGAGGGACACATGCAGTTATGCCGCTCGCTGTGTGTCGCTGTGTAAGCCATCTCGCACGCCGTTTGCATGGCCTGATTTTCAAATAAACAGTGATGAAAAAACTAACGACACGACATTAGGTTTCGAAAACAGGTTTAATTCTTATTAGGAAACATGACATTCCCCTGTTTTACATCTGATTCCTGACTTCATACTGATAGTACAGTTAAAAAGATGCGGACAGATGATAGTTAAAAATAAACAACTAAGATCGAAAAAAGACAGTATTTTTAAATAAGCCATTTAGTCTCATGATAATTGTATATTCATGTTTCTGAAGATTTGTGGACAAAGAATATGTAATTGGTTGTATAAATAGTCCATTAGATAATTAAATATTGGTAATAAAACATATAAAGAACAGAGATACTGTCATGTCGAGTTATATCTGCTTGGATGGAATGGCATGATTTTTTTGAAAACACGTAGGTGAAAGAAGGCTAAAATAATACGAAGTAGGGGATTGGCTTGATTTTGAAGGAAGCCGAGGTATGATTGGCTAACTTAGATATACGAATCTAGTTGTTGATAGTAACACATAGTAGTGTGAGATTTTTTTTAAAAGTTAATTCAAAAATAAAGATAGGCTTAGTCCGATTGGCCAAGGCATGTGTCCTTAACGAAAGAGTACGCTGCTCGTTGCCATTTAAAAAAAAAATATTCATAAGAGCAGGAAGCGGTGACAGACTTGTGCTGTGTTTTATAAGATATAACTACAGAAATCAGTCTGGGACAGTGGGCAAATCAAAAGTGTGCCATATTCAAATGCCTTATTCATCGTAACCTGTGTAGATTTCCTTTACATGTGGTAAGATTGATTTTATTGACTTTTTTGATTTGAAAAAGGGTTGTGTATAAGAAAAGACCATGACAAAAGGTTGGAATTAAATGGTTCCATAGCAGACTTAGGCATGGCCTAGTTGTTGATGCATTATACTATGGACCATTTAAGAAAGTTAGAACTACAGGAATATATATGATGATCATGCAGAAACATTACACCTATCTTATTGCATGGTGAAGTATTGCAGGAATGGCAGAGGCGTAGCCTCCATTAGGGAAAAATAAAAGAAAACTGGTACCATTTGTTCCATCACATGAAAGTGGAGAAGCTAGGTTGTCAGAAGAGCTGACCATGTTCTTTTGTGAAATATATGTTTACAGGTAAATTTGGAGGAATTAGTTTGATATTAAGACAGAACCATAACTTGCTTTGCCAGGGGTTCCTGCTGGTACTTGTATGATGCTGATACTGAATGATAGAGCAATTCAGCACTAGATCAAGGAGTCTCTGACACCTGCTGTTATAAAAGAGGCTTAAGACCAGAGGATTGTGAAGCGTTTGGCCAAACTGACTGCAATTGCTGCGATTCCAGGGCTCAGATAAGTGATATCTGGCCTGAAACAACTTATTACTATTCCTGAAAGATCTCCTGTATTGAATAAAAACATTCCTCCAAAAAGAATAACAGAGACCATATTATTAAAACTAAAGAACATTGGGATGATGATAAACCCCAAGCTGCTTCATAATACCAGTAATTAGATATATTAAAGAATATCCTTTTGAAAATTGTACCCATGTACCATAGACATACTGTCTATTGCATGTAAATATTTTAATATATAATTGTAATTATATTATGCAATCAAATTGATTATCATTGACTAAAGTCCTGACCAAAACAATATTTAGGCTCAGGACCAATAAAGTTTAACAGAAAAATTTTTCATTATAAAATTTAACAGCTGGAGTTAGTTGAGTTTATCTTAGGATTTAATATTTGTTTGTATATGTTTTGTATTGAGATTATTCCACAACACTTTTACAATACCCTAGACACTTAACGAAGCTATTATTCACATTGATCAAGAATAAGTCTGATTGAGATCGAAATGTGGTAGCAAGTAAGGTCTTCTGTATACACACCAAACTTATTATCTTCAGAAACCTTCACATCAGAAGCTGACAGCAAACATGTGACTTCAAAGTTTTAATTTTCCCAGCTCTATAAGTGTTTAACCTATATTTCATTATCATGTGTCATTTTAGGTGGCATCGAAATCAGTTCACTCGACTTCTGTCTTTTGAGCTGGTCAGTGCTCCTCTTACTTAGTTTTTTTCCCGGCGATCTTGTTTCACCGTCTCAGATCGTGTCGCTGTTTCCCTGTGGCTCATGTCATCGATTTCTCTGTTATTTTATAGATGTTTTATAGAAACTAATTGCCAGGTTCGTGGTCCATAAATGATGCCTGCCTCCATGTTCCTTTTTATGTAAGTAGGAATCTTATAATCAGTGGCGGCTTTCTTTAACTCTTAGTATACGAGCGGCCTTTCATGACTACCATTACAGATTTTGCAATAAATAATTTATTTATAAAGATAACATAAGTATTATATATCAAAATGTGAAGAAATGAAACCCCTATATCATGCACGTAACTAAATTGTTCAGTGGTTTGAAACATGCATTCAGCTATAAATTTTCGCTATTGACGGGGATCGATCATCGGCCTCTCTAGAAGGCCGCTCGTATACTAAGAGTTAATGAGCTGTTGAGCTGCAGCACCCACTGTAAAAAAAAGGACTGCATACTGTCTCTACTACATTATAATACATAATCCGGACAGACCAAAAAATTGAGGTTACACCGGAAGGGTTAAATACAAAACAAACAAAAGATTATCCAATACCGTAGTGTGAAGTGCTGCAAACGATTACAGTTCAAGTGACCTTGACCTCTTATAAACGAAAGCTTGTTATACACACAGCAAGAGGCCAGCTGCGATTGGGTTTAATTTATTTAACTAGTGCTGCAACGGAACGCAGCTCAAGTGCAATGAACTCTAATTAAAGGGAAGTTACAATGAAAATTTTAAACACGAGAAATAGCAGCATACATGATTGTGTAACCTGGTTTGAGACTCGGGAAGCTGCTTCGACTGACAAGGATTACTCCTAGTTGCAGTAAACTTTTAAAATAACTTTTCAGAACTTCTTGACAGATTTTAGATGAGATAAGATACTAATCATTTGTGTCTGGGTTGATATTTTACATGGTGGTCACAATTTGTGAGTGTTATGTATAGTATTTGAAATGAATGAACAACGCAGCACCCCCAATGACAACCCCCTGGAACCGCCACTGCTTGTAATATTGCTTCTATCTAATACTAGATCATTTGATTTCTTTACTGTTCATTGTAAGCGTAACTTTTTCAGAAATAACCACGTGTCTTCTCTGTAACGAATTTTTCATTCATAGGTTCTTGTCCCAAGATTTGCATCCATAAATTAGTTGTGGTTCTACATGACACTGCAGAGCTACTTTTCTTATATTGTTGAAGAGGTTTTTATTAGTATTTTCTTAATTAAGTTTCTAGAAGCCTGCGCTAGTTATGAGATTTAAAAAATGTATGTTCTATATAAACGTTCCATCATCTGCATTGTATGCGTGACGTACGAGTCAGAGTAAATGCTAGTAAAGATAACAGTGACGATCACCTACTCAAGACATACTAGTGAGAATGAAAGAGTGTGTTTCTATATAGGTACTTCTGAGAGATAACCGTAAGTAGTTTGAGGTAGATAGAAGTTGTACAAGGTTTCCTAGGAGAAGGTAAAACTCTTATTTCGAACATCCGCTGCCTTGCATGGAAAATCCGTTTACGGGAAAGGCTTCGGGAGTAAACCCTGAGGATAAATCCGGAGTCGGAGTCCCTAAGGCAGTCTAATGTTGATTTAACATTACTCTAGCAACTCCTGCGTCATCGCTAATACTGAACAGTATCGGTTACTGCCATTCTTTAGGGCCGGGAGAGGTGGAACATGCTATATGGGCAACAGCTTGATCTCCACATAACTGTGCCCGAGCTCGCGCTCTGGAAAGGTCACTCCAGCCACACCCGTGTGTGTCAACTCCATGTGGATATACGAGACTCTGGAACGGTGAGCGAGAAGGGCAGCATACTTTATTGGGAATGGAAAGACCTTAATAAAACTAAAGAACACGGAGTAAACTTAATGATAAAACGACATCATTAACTAAAATGGTTGAACCAGGTGAGAATGGATCAAAACGTCTGTTCACGCTTCGCCTGCAAACTAGCTTAGGTCCAATCACCCTTGTCAGCGTGTATGCTCTCCTACTTTGTTCTCTGCCTTGGAATCTAAAAACGAGTTCTATGAGAATCTAGTAGCAGTTATCAAATGTAGACCTAGTCAAGAACAACTTGTTCTTCTCGGTGACTTCAACGCTAGAGTGGATGCCAATAATGATTCATGACCTTCATGTCTAGGCATGTTTGGTATTGGCAAGATAAATGAAAATGGACAACGGCTTTTGGAGTTATGTGTCCATGACCTGTGTGACCAACGCCTACTTTTAGACTAAACCCCATCATAAGGTGTCATGGAGATACACACGATCCAAGCACTGGCACCAACTTCTTGTCAGAAGATAAGCTCTCAAGTCCATGCTCTCCACGCGCTCGGATCATAGAGCAGACTGTGATACAGGTGACTCCTTGTTTTACTGCAAAATCAGAACACAGCCAAAAAAGTTACATCATATCAGACGTGAAGGAAGACAACGCATTGATATCAGCAAGATGACAGACCCTGTCATGATCACACAATTTACCACGACTTTCAATGAAGCACTCAGTATCCTACATCACAGTGATACTGTTACAGAGAATCGAGAGCAACTGCGGAACACCATTCATTGTATTGCTCTTGCTACCTTTGGTAAGAAGACAGTGAAGTCAAACGACTCGTTTGATGCTTCATCAGATTTGATTGACACCTGTCATTGAACCTAAACGCAATGCTACGATTGAATACAAACATTTACCCTACAGATCCTAATGGCTGCTAGAAGCAAAATCCCACAGACCGCTCGACGTTGCGCAAATGAGTATTGGCTCCAGGTTAGCGAAAACTTCCAGACCGCAGCACAAACAGCCAACACCATAAAATGTATTACGATATAAAGAAAGCCCTAGGTTCCCAAAATAGTAAAACGGCACCACTAAAAACCATAAGCGGGGAGAAACTAACCGGTAAAGGTAAATAGATGGGGAGATGGGTTGAGCACTTCTCTGAGCTTCATGCTAGAGAAAATACCGACTCTTCTGCAGTCCCTGGCGCTGTTAAATGCCACCCAACTGTGGAGGTGCTGGATGCTGAACCAACATTGAAAGAACTCAGTAATGCCATTGATAGCTAGGCCACTAGCAAAGCACCCAGGCAGCAATGAGATTCCACCAGATTTTATCAAATTCTGTAAAAGCACATTATTGCACCCCCTGCATATGGTGCTGTATCAGTGCTTGAGAGAGACAACTATATATCAATACATGCGTGATGCCAAAATTTTAACATTATATAAAAATAAAAGAGACAGAAGATATTGCAACAACTACAGAGGCATCTCCCTTCAAGGTATTGTAGGTAAGGTCTTCGCCAGAGTCATTTTAGTGCTGCTGCACAAGTTAGCTGAGCGCATATATCCAGAGTCTCAGTATGGATTCGGGGCTAGCAGAACAATAACAGACATGGTATTTTCTCTCCGCCAACTTCACGAACAATCAAAAGAGCAGAACCAATCCTTTGTATATCACTTAATTGCCCTCAAAATGGCACTTGACCTGGTCAGCATGGATGGACTTCAAAATCCTTCTGAAAATAGGCTGCCCTACTAAACTGCTGGAAATGATAATGCCATTCCATGAAGACATTAAGAGAACCATTTAAATATGCTGGAAACACATCACAGTCTTTTGACATACGCAGTAGGGTCAAGGGAACCCGGCTGCGTCCTGGCTCCGACCCTCTTCGAGATCTTCTTTGCTTTACTCTTGAAACATGCATTCGGAGATGCAACTGAAGAAATGTGTCTTCACATTAGGTTAAATGGCCGACTATTTAACCTCATAAAGTTGAAGGCAAAAACACCAATGAGAATGGTCACTATATGTTACGGTATATGATATTAACGCCGTCTGCTAAAGGTTAGCGGACGTGCAATTGTAAAGGTTAAGGCATTTAATATATTGCGATAGATGTTTCAATTATTGAACGCTCCATACACGATCGATTATGACGTGTCTAGCGTTGTTTGGGTCACAGTCGGTAACTAGGAGACGCTACCCTTTGTTACTTGACCGCCAAGCTGAATAGCTGCGTTTTGTTAACCTTCCAATTCAGTGGCATGATATAGCCATTTATATGTGCATTTATGATGGACCAGGGTCAGTCCTAGAACTCTACATGAGAGGAAACTTATGGAGGTTAGTGATTAACTAAATCCCTGGAAGGAGAAAGATAATCGTCTACTTTATACAAAGTAATTAGACTCACAGTCTCACTGTCGGCAGGTAGCCATGTCTAGCTGCGCGTGCATATAGCTGTGATGTTCTGACGACAATTACTGCATTGTATCCTTAAACGGACATTGACACGTAAAACAGCAGTCTACGCTATTGATTGATGATGCATGTACCTCATGTGTGAATTGAACTGTTTATGTATGTGTGTAATCCATATTAAATTGTGAAGGACTCGAACCGGAGGCATTATTCGTTGAATCACGTTACACCATTCAACCTTCTGAATTATGTATTTTATATCAAGTTGCTGAGTTAATAAGATGAACAGTTGTTTACATCTTGATGCCAAGTTCAGGCATTACGACAAACCAAAAATGAGGTTCACCCCATTCGCGTACGAATATTAGCACGATCAGAATTCAAGCAACACAACCAGTAACCACACACGAAAGTCCTTCAACACTATAAGAGACTTGTAGTTCGCCAATGACACTGCAATCGTCACTCAAAGTCAACAGGAGCTCCAGAGGTTGATTAATCGCTTCTCCCAAGTATGCAAGGACTTTGGCCTCACAATAAGTGTAAAGAAAACCAATATGCTAGGTCGGGATGTCGATGTTGCACCAGTTATTACTATCGTTAACAATGAATTGTCAGTGGTGCACCACGTCACATACCAGAGGTCTACCAGCAACGACAAACTCTATTTCGATATAGAAATTGACTGCAGCATTGGTACAGCAACCCATGCTAAGCACGAAAGAAGGTTTAATACCGTCCATCTACGGTGTCTACGCCACATCTTTGATATTTCATGGAATAACAGAGTGACAATTGTTGAAGTACTGTCACGTGCTGGCATTCAAAGAATGTATACATTGCGTAGACAGCGCAGAATACGCTAACTTTGCCATGTCCATCAAATGGAAGATAGTCGCATCCCAAAAGATATCTTCTACATTCAACTGATAGATGACAAAAGAACAGCCAGACGACCGCAGCTGAAGTTGAAAGATATGTGCATGAGAGACATGAGGGCACCGGACATAAAACCAGCAACTTGGGAGGATGAAGCTGCCGATCGCATCAAGTTGTAACGCTGATAGGCGTCACCTCAGATTGGACTAAAAGAAGCTCTCACAACAAGCAGAAGAGAGAAGAAAACACCAAAAGGAACACCAGAAAAGAAAGCAGCTGAGGGCTATCCCCTGAGGAGCGCATTCCCATAGTCAGTAATGACTGAAAGGGCTACTATATATACTCATCTCATCTCATGGTCGTTTCCTCTTCTACCGTTGGTTTCCCATTTGTAGCGAAAGGTTTTTAAGTGTATAGTTGTCAGTATTAGGTACTGATAGAAAAGACAAAGAAGTCAGTCTGAAAAGAATGTAGTCCCAGTGTTAGAAAAGAGCTCTGGTATCACAGGATAGTCACGGCTGTGAAGGTCTCTGCTTCCGATAGTATTAGTCAGAGCCTAAGATGCCACCTTTGCTATGTAACTAACCTATGATAATCAACAATTCACTACAACTAAAAAAATGCAACATTATAAATGTGACAAGTCAGAGAATTACAATTAATGAATCATTTATTATTTACATCTGTCTTTTGTATTCTTCTTGTGTAAAGTATGGATGATGAACATGATGAAAAGTGAATGAATAAAATTTAATTACAAATTTACTTGATAGATGAGTCTCACTCAGTCACTAATTAAGAAGTCCTTTCTGGAATCTTAAAAATAACAAAAAAATGTTCATCCAAATGTTCCTTTATTACTAACGTTAAAGAGTTTCAGAACTGTTTTCTCATCACTACACACAAGTCAGTTTGCTTTGACTCCTCACAAAGGGTGCTGGAATTTTGTTACATAGAATACTTAACATTAAAGTGATGTAACTGTCCTCTCTGAACATACATTGTAGTCTCAATTGCAGGTCTTGCACTAGACCACCAAGCACTGATGGGGTCTATGACTTGAATCTAGATAGCAATCTCTAATGCTCCTGTGTTGATCTAGGATTCTAGACCTCTGGTGTAGTATGACACGAATGAACCTGGAGACAATAGGTGACAAGTGGCTAGCCTTCGGTCATAGATTCCACAAGCCTATGTGTCAATAAATGAGAGTGCTCAGATGTTTGCATGTATATGAATGATACATGGATCAGTTCTGATTAGGGTAGCGAGACAAGACAGGTGTCTATCTGTATAACATTTCTAAATATTACATAAATAAAATATAATACATTTTTACACGTGATCATGATGCTACCTTCACCTGTCACATTCTGGAGTGCCAAGTCCATTATTCCAGTATAATAACTTTAACTGATCACTTCTACTGACATTCCATGATAAACTTTGTAATGCATCGAATTCCTTTAACCATTCACAACTCAATTTCAGTTTAGTCCTCTGGTCCTTATACATATTCTAACACACTAATCTGCAATAAAACAAATGAATTATTCATAAATTTACATACCCTCTTAGGATAGATGCAAAGTACAGAACAGACTCGTTCTGGTGATGGATGGGCTGCATGGCAAACAAATGGTAAAGTTATAGACTTGGCGAGCGTCTCATTCCTTCAGCCTATCTGTCTTCTGCTGTGTATGTGTAAAGTTTGAAATTTCCGCTGTTGGCCTTTTATATAGTGCGAGAGCGGGCGTATCGGGGAGCAATGCGGTGTCACAGTTTGCAGACTGTCTATTTTTTGCAGACTCGAGCAAGTTTGTGTTAGCTGGGTCCCGAAATGTTCTTTATACTTCTAAACCCTGTTATCCATGACTTTTATTTATATCTACTTTTACTTCTGCTTTCTTTTTATATAACGTTGTCCTTAATTGGTTCCGACTTCGATTTATATCAATTTTTTAAAGACAATCGACACAGCAGTTTTCATCGTGCTGGCACCTTTACCTTCAAACACGAAATCACTGTCATTACTTTCTGTTTCTCCATTTCCTTGTGCGACACACGATTCTATTTTATTCAAACACATTTTCCATTCCTCTTGAAGAACGCCATTGTTAAACCTTGTTCGTCTACATGTGAGCTTCGCGGCTTTTCATTATCTGCCAATATTTCCTTTCAGTCAATCATAACAAGGCATTCTGTTTACATCACGCTACACCATTGTCACTGGATTTGCCTCCACTTTGCTCTGCAGTAGTGGTCCACCAGTGGCCAAAACTCAAGAGTATCTAAAATGTGTTTTCAAAGGTGTCTACCTTCGAACAAGATAACTCTAGGCAGAGTTGTAGATAGAAGGATAGTGATGCTTCTTTCTCAAGGCAGTATTCACAAGATAATTCAGAAGTCAAGAACAATGATGCATAGGGCAGAGCACTATTAACTTAAATCTGATCGTCACCTTTTGTGAAGTTTTAAGCAATGGTGTGGCTTGTTCGAGCCCTCAGCTGGTGTAATCCAACGAAATTCCTTTTATAAGTATTTGACTCTAAAGGTGAAACTATGTGTATGATTACAGATTTTAGATCATACATGCGCTCTCTTATCTATAAGAACTGAATCAACTATGAATTTGTAAAATAACATTTAACAAATTTAATAATCAATTAATCTTCAACAAACATAAATAAAAATGGATGAAAGTGACTTTAGAGGGTTTTAAAATTGTCTTCAATAAGACTTAATTGGGGACTGATGATTATTGTCCGTTGCTTTCGCCTGTTAACAAAACTTAACTTGCGGAGTACTGCAATAGTTGGTTGTCGAATCTTTCGTGATGAGGGCTGAAGATTAACAGGCGCATTGTCTCGCTGTGCACCCACCAATGTTAGCCTCTCTAAGTAATTATATTCTTTGAGTATACACAGCGTAACTCAGGGAAGATGATTAGAAATCACCAATATTCTTCTGGGTATTTTAATGTAAAAATATGTGCTTGGACAGCGCGAGTGCAATGATTTGTGCCTGAACAACAATTAACAAGGTACATGTATCTCACAAAATGATACTACACGCTTTATGCACATGTGATGTAATCATCACTCCTCACTGATGTATTCGGAGTCTGGGATTATCTCTATTGTCGCTATCCTGGGCGAATTAACATAAAGCAAACACCAGTGCTTGCTGTAGTGGTTTATGAACATACATATTTCATATGTTGAGGTTGCCAGCCTCCTATGCTTTGTATAACCACTTAGCAAGTACAGACATGTCAAATTCACATTGTAAAATAAATGTTCAAAACGTACCCAAATAACTTTGGAACACAATCTCCTGGCATAGTAGAATAGACAGCAACTTTGATTAGCTGTTTCGAACCTTTGGTCTGGGGTAGTTTCAGAATACGTCTTTTGACGTTTGCTTCTGATTCCTTACGTTTCCAGTCTTTGTATTTACAATTGCGGGTTCTCTTTTAAGTTATAAAGACGCCCAAATACTTCGATCTGTCACTTTTAATTTTGGAATTCTTTGTCCGATCCTTCTGACTACTGGGAGTTGTTACTTGACGTTGTTGAAAATGCAGTGTGATGCGTGTCTCCGAATTTGCTAGGTTATATTCTCATTCTCATTACACATTGGTATTTCCCACCAGCTTTCCACTGAGCTAAAGTTTATTTCAGGCTTACGATTTAGACCAATTCGGCCTCTTTAGAACCACGTGGGTTGGGGTGTTAAATCATTACTATCCCCGCGAATTTTAGAATATCAATTTTAAAATTTAAACTCGCGTTCTCTTTCAAATACGGCAGTAATACTTTTGATTGCACGTATGCAAACTCACCAACACATCTGTGAACTTATTTCCTGGCTAATACCTTTTCCAACATAATCTCCCCGGACAGGTTATCTGTATTATTGATACAAAGATGGTCCAGCGGAAGTATTACCTCATTATCACTGTAGTAAAGTAACTCCGTGTAACACTCCGCTCAAATTTCCCCGATTCAAAAATCTAGTAACGTAAATTAACAACCTATAAACCACTAATACTATATTTGAAAAATTGCAAAGTGCAAAGTCAAACTTACCGATAAAAATTGGACAAAATAATTTGAATTTTCCACTATTACAGTTAAAAATCTTTAAATAAATTGCAAGTTCACTTTGGTCTCAAGGCCATCGTCAAATCAAACCGCTAACATTTAAAATAAAGAATTTGAATTTTCTAACTCCAAGCGTAAAAATACCACCTCCCCCCCCCCCTTTCTCCCAAACACACAAGCACACGCTCGACCCTTCCCAATATTTATGACGAAAGCCGTAAAACTTGGCAACGAACCATCTTTTTATCACGTTTTATAGGGGAGAGAGAAGGTGGATTACAATGGAAATCAAGCCTAACTTGTGTGTTTGAAAAGAAACTTAAATAATTTATTTCTTTATAAATAACAGGGATGTCTTGAAGGGTAGCGCTAAAATTGGTTAATATATATCATACAATTTTCCCTTATAATAAATTATCTGGCCTTAGAAAATTATTTTATTAATATTTTAGTTCAGTAAACAGAGCACTATAAATTAGAAAAATATTACGAAGATGAAAACGGGGATAGATGGGTAAAGGAAACCTATACCAGAAGATAGCGGACAGTTGTCCTTTTAATAATCACTTTTAATATAAAAAATTGACCCATTAATAACAAAGATATTGTATACATAAAAATTGAGACAGACGAACAAACACTTATTACCTGCTCAATTTGGTTGCGTGAGAAAAGTTAGAAATTTCTAGACACGCGTTCTGATTGGTTAAGGCGTAGGGTAGCTTGGGGCAATAAAATTAACATTTCACTGGCAACAACCGCCATTTAAAATTAAAACTATCTAAAGCTGACATCAGCGGGAGAGCCTGTGTGACCAAAGCTTTCACCGTCTGGACACTTGAAGCAGTGGTAGAACCCATTAACTGCCAAAGTCAAGCTTATGATATGTGATATTCTTGTTTGAGGTTTATATGTCAGAATACTTATTGGTGGCAGGAAACCTGGTGAGGGACGAAAATCCTGGAAGTGATCGCTCAGCATTCAAGTTGTAGCTAGCCCCACACCTTCGACCAGGAGCACCACATTTGTGGATTCTGAGGACCTATGGGCCAACTGTTTTCTTCAATCCATGCCAGTTAAGTCCTTTAGAAAAGGCACTAACAAATTATTGATATCATAAAGTTCCACCATAATAACCATAACCATAATAATAATCTAATAACCTTGAAGTGATGAACCCAACAGTCTTTCCAACATATTAACAGTGATCAGTACAAGCCGGTAAACAGAACAGTGGGTGGATTTCTTCAGGATTTTCTTTTGTATAAACAAGAGACATGGACAGAATTCCAATTTATTTATTTTAAATAGTGTAAATAAAAATTCGATTGAGTTTGACAATCCCTGTCCCATAAAATTGAGGTACAGGGAGATTAATGTGTAAAAAATAATTACTTAAACTTTAACAAAAGTCTTACTCACTTTAATATTATTGAGTTACAGTTCTGTTTACATTTTATTTTGCCCTTATATTAAATACATTACCCTAGACACACTCAGTCACACAACATCACATAGCCTATTTTACACAGAGTGAGATCTGAGAGGTGGCGGATTGGGACTCTGAGAATCTTCATCATCAACAATTAGACTCAGGGAACTTACACAGCTTGACCTCACTCTGTTTACCCTTAATTAAGAACACCAGTAACCTCATTTACCACATATTGTTATCCTGTCCGGGATTAAGTTAACACCAGACCCTGGGGCTCTATAAATAAATAAATAAGAAAAGTAATAATTGGTGGAATTTGATGAACTGTCAGTGCCTTTATTAATTAGTTAGATAGTTTGTTAATTTAAAATATATTATTGATAAATTTGTATTGAAAGAAAGGATGGCGGACTTAGCTAAATTCAGATCTTCCACTGTACAGACGGCGAAAGAACTTGGCATAGAGGGAAACCTTCTGATTCAGTATGTGACTTCAGAATGTGATAAGTTTATTGAAAGGGAAGATAGGAGGTTAGCTGAAGAGAAGAGATTACAGCTAGAGGCTGCTAATGAGGCTAAGAGATTACAATTAGAGGCTGATAGAGAGGCTAAGAAATTAGAGGCTGATAGAGAGGCTAAGAAATTAGAGGCTGATACAGAGGCTAAGAAATTAGAGGCTGATAGGGAGGCTGAAGTTAAAAGGTTACAGTTAGAAGAAATGAGATTGCAAAGGGAGGCAGAAAAAAAGAGATTGCAAAGGGAGGCAGAGGACAAAAGATTGCAAAGAGAACATGAGCTCAGACTCAAGGAACTGGAACTGCAAGGACATGTTCCAGAAAATGGAAGCAGCCCATCTACCTCTGATACTACTGCCAGTCAGGGGGCCTCTTATTCAGCCATGCACTTTCACTTAGATCCTTTTGTAGAGAAAGGGGATGACATTGAATCATTCCTAAATAGATACGAAAGACTAGCTACATTTTTATGGGTTAGAAAGGGAGAAGTGGAGTTTAAAATCATCACAAGGACTTAGGGGTACATCTTATGAAGTCTTCTCCAAATTGAGCAGAGAAGAGCAAGAAGATTATGACATTCTAAAACAAGCTCTCTTAGTCAGATATGAGAAGAACAGTGAATTCTATAGGAAGAAATTTAGAAATGCTACGCTATTGTCTGGGGAGACATACCACCAATTATCTGCCCGACTAGAAACTTATTTGGAGAAATGGACTGCTCTGGGGAAAACCCAAGATTTGAAGGAAATGATTATGATGGATGTGGTAAAGTACAGTGATACAGCGATAAAATCATAAAATATATATATTAAAGTCAAAATAATAGCACTAGAAATAAAATTAATAAAGTTGTAACGAGTTTTCTTCCCTGCGCCAGAAAACGCATCGATTTAAGCAGAACAGAACATGGTGAGAAATCTTATAGCCGCGTTGGTAGAATTGGCCTTTAAAACGCGCCCGTCAAGGGTTAACGATAAAAATTTGAAAATTCTACTAGCGTAGGGTTCCAGGAAAGATAGAAAGAATAAAACACACGAACGCATAAGATTGAGAGAGCGGACACCTGCTACCGGCTTGTCAAGTGTTAGAGGTTTGAATTAGCTACTCGGGCCAACAGTGCGAGACGATATCGTTAGCCTGTGTCAAAAACGAAGTCGCAAGTTTGAAAATTTAAAAATACCCCGCTAGTCCAATACATTTTTAACCACAGACACTGTGGAAAAATATATATATACACACACGCATAATTACTTCCTATCGGGAAAAAGGAAGATCTGAGGCGATTTTTATAACATTCAAGTAGTGGAAACTTAGAAAACAATGAACACCAAAATGGAAAATATATTGAATTCTTTATTAATAGGTTTATGATCATAAAAGTTAGCTAGTTTAAGAGCTGGTTTTGTCCTGATGGGTAATATGCTTTCGAACAAAAAATCCGACAGATAGAAATAAAGTTATAGACAAAAGACGGTGTTTGTTCGTACAGACAGACCAACACATGCTCGTTTGGACTTGCACTAACGGTGACATTTTGTCGCGTCCTTGAAAAAGGCAGGAAAAGGTTACATGTAGTCTGTTGTAGAAAGGAGCAGAAAAGGGGGAGAAAATTATAGGAGGGCTTAACACCAAATATATTTAGCCGTAGAAATCTAAGAATGAGAGAGGAAAAAACTTGGTAGAGTCCAAAAATCAAATCTGTTTTTGCTTTTAATTTCAAATTTCAAAATTATCATTCGTTTATTGGCCAAACCTTTCATATTATTAAGAAAAGTCAAGGGCTTGACGCCATTTGTAGAAGATAGTCCCGAGAGCAGGACGTTGTGTATTTCTGAAGAAAAGTGATTAGCCTTATTAAAGCAAATATATATGAAAATAAAGGGATCACAGTTCAGCCAGCAGCACATCTGGAATCTGCTATTCAACGTACCTGTGTTTTTTTCATTGAATTCTGGTAAGACCGACATTATTCATATATATTTTGTTTAAAAATGTGAGTGAGAGATGCTGCCATCACGACTAAGTAATCAGGTCCCAAGCTGATCTATGCAGGGCTTGAAGGAGAATTAAGATAAAACACATTGCCAGTTTTGTAAATGCACATGTTTTGTGAAATAAAATGTTTTCTTAGGTGACCAGAGGGACACAGCTCACCTATCCCATTGTATGGTAGAAAAGAAAGATTAATAATATTATTGCAGATGCAGTGTCACCTTTGTAGGAGAGACATGTGAACAACACTGATAGACTGTGGAATGGATGTGCTGGATTGGTCCATTGGATATGACCCAGCTCTTTATTTCTTATGTATGCTCTTTTGTATATAAAACACAGTCTAAATAAGATATCACCCAGGAGACATTGTTTCATTATTACAGGGTCTTATCTGGCACTAGTCCGGTGCCAGAGTTCTATGTGAAAGCTGTTGAGGAGTTTTGGAGTCCAGTAGTGATAGGGGTCGCCAGTTTCCCCCCTATTATTTTTGGAGCAGTGGTCATTCGGCAGAAAGAATTCAGACAGTTCCAGTGGGCCAGATAAGTGAAATATCTGGTACCCTAACAGTACAACAGCTATAAGAGCAGCATACCCCTGTATTCAAGAAATAAAACATTTCCCTAGTGAAATTAACAGAGACAGTGTATTTTAAAGAGACTGGGAGTGATTATAAGAATCCCAAACAGCCATCCAGTGTTAGAAACCAGTAATAGACAGATTTTAGTAACACCATTAGTATAATTTAACAGTATTTGTTTGGACACTTGTCCCTGTGGGTCTAAATTTACATTTGTATATATATCTTGAATTCTTTTCAGTTTTAAAAGTCCTGACCAGAAGAATACTAGGTTCAGGACCAAATAAATCATACAGAAAATTATTAATTGTACAAATTTATCTGAGGTGTTATTTCCTTAATCATAGACCTTAATACTTGTTTGTGTAGAGGTGTATTATTGTTAAAGTACCATCACACCACACTTGCATATCCCTAGACATTAGACATAGCTATCATTCATACTAGTCAAGAATAAGTCTGCTTGAGGCCATAAGGTGGTAGCAGAAAGGTACCCGGATAATTCAACCCTAAATTTGTTAGAATCAGGGACCTTCACAGCTGGCCTCATTCAGTACAATAAGGAAACATATCAACAACATTTCATAACATCAAAACCCACCACGATAAATTGGGTCTCTTCTTCCGGGATTTGAACTTGGTAGTTGTTTAGTAATTTAAATATTGTAGCACTAGTGTCCCCAAAAGTTATAAAAGTATTTAAAGGGGAAAAGAAAAGCTGATGGACAGTTGAGAGCCAGTAATTAGTTAATTGATAGGTTAATTAATTAGTTAGTGTTGGCACTCTGTTAATTAAGAGTTTGGAAAATTATATTAGATCATTTTAAAGATTGATATTATGGCTGACCTAGCAAAGTTCAGATCTGCTGCTGTGCTGGCTACAAAAGAGATGAATATGGGTGGACCAGAGTTGGTTCAGTATGTCACTTCAGAGGTGGATAAATTTATTGAACGTGAAGAAAAAAGATTAGAAAAAGAGGCTGAAAGAAAATTAGAGGCTGAGAAAGAAATTAAAAGGTTGCAAATTGAGGCTGACAAAGAGGCTAGGGCATTGGAGGCGGATAGGGAGGCTGAAATAAAGCGGCTCCAAATTGAAGAAAAAAGGCCGAAAGGGAAGTAGAGGAAAGAAAACAGGCTGCAGAGAGGGAAGCAGAAGATAAACGGTTACAAAGGGAACATGAGTTACGACTAAGGGAGTTGGAGTTACAGGGCCATGCTCCTGAAGGTGGTAACAGCCCTTCTACCTATAATGCCACTGCTAGTCAGGGAGCCTCAACTTCAGCTATGGGGTTCCATTTAGACCATTTTGTTGAGAGGGACGATGACATTGCGTCACTTTTTCTAGATTTGAGGTTTTAGCCACCACCTATGGGTTGGAGAAGGAAAGGTGGAGTTTAAAGTTATCTCAGGGGCTGAGGGGAACTTCTTATGAAGTGTTTGCCAAGATGAGCAAAGACGACCAAGACAATTATGACATGTTAAAGCAGGCTCTTTTGCTAAGGTATGAAAAGAACGGAGAATTTTACAGGAAAAAGTTTAGGAATGCCAAACTACTGTCGGGTGAGACCTATCACCAGTTCTCTGCACGGTTAGAGACGTATTTGGAGAAATGGACTGCTCTGGGGAAAACCCAAGATCTTAAAGAGATGATCCTTATTGAGCAATTGAGAGAGTCCATGGCTCCAGACTTGAGAAGGTTTCTCATGGAACAAGGTGCAGAGAGGCTGGGTGAGTTACTTAATGTCGCTGAGAGGTATCGGGCAGCCCAGGCAGCGGTAGCTAGCGCTAAAAAGAAACAGATTGACAATTTTAAGGCTCCACAACACTCTAATAGGTTTGATAACAAAGATCAGGGGAACAAAGGTAAGCACAATTGTGATAGGCCACGCAATGATTTTAGAAACAAAAACCCACAATTCAATTATAGGAAATATGATGAAAGAAAACCTTTTCATCAAGGTAGATTATATTGCAAATGGTGTAAGAGGGAAGGTCATGACATAAGATTTTGTCATAAGAAAACTTCTGGATTTGCTGCTATGAAGATGGGGAACAAGGGAGGAAAGGACAAACCAACTGGACTGCAGGAACCTTATCACCCCCCAGTGTGTGAGGATGTAGTCTGCAATGGGGTCACCATTAGGTGTCTCTATGATACAGGCTTAGATTTTGATTCTGTTGTGAGTGCGCACTTGGTGAACCCAGATCAGTTTACCACAGAAACAGTGGAGATACAAGGGGCGACCACGGACATACCACTTATGAAACTTCCCATTGCCAGGATAACGGTGAAAACTCGCTAAGTGGAAGGAGTAATCAGAGCAGCAGTGATCGACGCACCCATCTACCCTCTTATATTGGGTGTCGTTATGTCTTCTTGGGGAATCCCAAGAGACCTGTGGTCTTGGCAGCCGTCCAGACCAGATCACAATCCAGAAAGGAAGAAGATGAACCTATAAATACTCATCCAGAAGAGATGAGGAAGGCACAGGCTGAGGACAAGACACTCAAGCCTTGTTACAAAAAATGACCTAAATTCCACACACCTCCAAGCAAAAGGGACTATTACATGAAGAACAAATTATCATATAGGAAGACCGGAACTGGAACAAATGGTCACGGCCAGCTGGTTCTTCCTACTTCATATAGGGAGAGAGTGTTGGAATTAGGACATGCGATTCCCTTCAGTGGTCACATGGGGATCAGCGCAACAGGACAGCGTATAGCTTGTCATTATTTCTGGCCAGGAATAATGGAGGATATAAAGAGATAGGTAAAATCCTGCCCAGAATGTCAAAGGGTAGCTCCAAAGCACTGGACTGCTCCAGCAACTCTAGGGGAAATGCCCATTGTGGAAACACCTTTTGAGAGAGTTGCAGTGGATATTGTGGGACCTCTCACTCGGACCAAGAGGAGGAACAGTTACATCCTTACTATGGTAGACACGTGTTCTATGTGGGGAGAGGCGGTAGCCCTGTCGTCAATCGATTCCAAGCATGTCGCAGAGGCATTACTTACAATATTCACAAGGTTAGGATTCCCGCATCAAATCTTGACTGATAACGGCACACAGTTCAAGGAGAAACTAACGGAAGAAGTTTTCAGGATCTTCCAAGCCAGGCACTTTCATTGTAGTCTGTATCACCCCCAAGGGAACAGCCAGGTAGAGAGGTTCAACGGGACTCTCATTTCTATCCTGAGAAAGCTGGCACATGAGGAACCTGATACGTGGGACCAATACCTGCCCGCTGCGTTGTTTGCGTATCGGGAAGTTCCACATAATTCAACCGGGATGGCACCCGCCACCCTGTTATTTTGGGAGGCCAATAAAAGGTCCTTTAGAAGCCTTGTTAAGGACCTGGAGAGATGAGAAGGCAGAAGAGACTGTTACCTCATCATACCAATATGTGAACGAGCTGACCACTCGTCTTAAAACTGGCTGGAAACTTGCAAATGAAAATCTCAGACAAGCCAGGAAAAAACATGCTGCCTATTTTAACAAAAAGTTAAGGATAGAGAATTATTTGTTGGAAAGAAGGTGCTTCTTCTACTGCTCGGCAGCCAAAATAAACTACAAATTGGATGGCAAGGTCCATATACTGTTCTAGAGAAGGTGTCTAGAACAAATTATAAAATCGACAAGAAAGGGAAAGAGAAAGTATGTCATGTGAACCTTCTAAAGAAATATCTAGACAGGGAAGTCCAGGAAGGAACACACTTAATGTCCTTGTCGATAGCAACAGGGGTGAAGAATGAAAAGCTCACATCCCATGAGTATCCCTTGAAAACATGTGAGACACCGGCACATGTAAAAGTCAGTAAACACTTGACGAAAAAAAACAGAGGGAACAGGTTCAAAAGGTTCTGACTGATCATACGGACGTGTTAACAGACAAACCGGGGCACACGAATTTGTTAGAATATGACATAAAACTAGTAGACCCAACACCAATCTGTATGAGAGCCTATACGATCCCGTTTGCCAAGGAGAAAGCTTTGAAAGAGGAGATTGAGTACCTATTGAAAGAAGGAATTATTTCTCATAGCGAATCTCCATATAGTTCCAATGTGGTTTTGCTGAGAAAACCCTCTGGAGAACATCGTCTGTGTATAGATTACAGGAAACTGAATGCTGTCATAGAGAATCAGGTGGATCCATTACCTGACACAAATCAATTATTTGCCAGGCTAAACAAGGCAAAATATTTTTCGAAGGTGGATCTGAGCAAAGACTATTATCGGATTCCAGTGAAGCCTGAGGTCAGACCTTATTTGGCGTTTAGCACTTCGGAAGGACATTATGAATTCAACATGTTACCTTTTGGGTTGAAAAATGCTCCGAGTGTATTTTCTAGGATGATGCGAAAATTGTTGGATCCACTAAATAACCCATGCATCACAAACTTTATGGATGATATCCTCATTGCTACAGAAACATTTGAGGAACACATTAACTCTTTGACTATGCTGTTTGATAGACTAAGAGAGGCTAATTTGACGGCTAGACCAACAAAATGTTGTATTGGTTGTAAAGAGTTGGAGTTCTTGGGACATACTGTGTTTCAGGGTAGTATGACCCCTGACCCCAAGAACCTTGAAAAATTGCAGAGAGCACCTAGGCCACAAACAAAGAAAGACGTGAGATCTTTCGTGTCGTTGTGTGGATTCTATCAGAAATATATCAAAACTTTTAACTCTATTTGTGCTCCTCTGACGGATTTAACTCGCAAGGGAAATCCTGATAGAATTGTTTGGTCAGCCCAATGTGAATCAGCCTACCAAGAGTTAAAGGAAAAACTTACAAGCAAGCCAATCTTGAAATTACCTGATTTGAGTCAGGAATTTGTGGTGAGAAGTGACGCAAGCAATGTGGGCCTGTGGGCTACGTTGTTGCAAAGATCATCGTCACCAGAGGGAGAGCTGAATCCAGTCGCTTATGCTAGCCGCAAGTTAAACAAAGCGGAGCAAAACTATTCAACAGGCGAAAAAGAATGTCTAGCTTTGATCTGGGCAATACGAAAGTTCCAGATCTATCTATATGGTAGAACATTCGTGGTCCAAACGGATCACAGCCTATCGTATTCTTATCACAGGCCAAGCATGAAAATGCCAGATTATTAAGATGGTCGTTATTATTACAGCCATATCAATTTACCATTGAATATATTCCGGGGTCACTGAACGTGGGTGCAGATTTCCTCAGTAGGCATCCCTGTGATCCAAATCAAAGTATTCAGCAGGCGTAGGGAGTTGATTTTGTCTATGTGTATCACTGTTTGGAACTAGCATCAGGCAAGTTCTTAAGTGGGGAGATGTGTGGTAAAGTACAGTGATACAGCGATAAAATCATAAAATATATATATTAAAGTCAAAATAATAACAGTAGAAATAAAATTAATAAAGTTGTAACGCGTCTTCTTCCCTGCGCCAGAAAACGCATCGATTTAAGCAGAACAGAACATAGTGAGAAATCTTATAGCCGCGTTGGTAGAATTGGCCTTTAAAACGCGCCCGTCAAGGGTTAACGATAAAAATTTGAAAATTCTACTAGCATAGGGTTCCAGGAAAGATAGAAAGAATAAAACACACGAACGCATAAGATTGAGAGAGCGGACACCTGCTACGGGCTTGTCAAGTGTTAGAGGTTTGAATTAGCTACTCGGGCCAACAGTGCGAGTCGATACCGTTAGCTTGTGTCGAAAACGAAGTCGCAAGTTTGAAAATTTAAAAATACCCCGCTAGTCCAATACATTTCTAACCACAGACACTGTGGAAAAATATATATATATACACACACGCATAATTACTTCCTATCGGAAAAAAGGAAGATCGAGGCGATTTTTATAACATTCAAGTAGTGGAAACTTAGAAAACAACGAACACCAAAATGGAAAATATATTGAATTCTTTATTAATAGGTTTATGATCATAAAAGTTAGCTAGTTTAAGGGCTGGTTTTGTCCTGGTGGGTAATATGCTTTCGAACAAAAAATTCGACAGATAGAAATAAAGTTATAGACAAAAGACGGTATTTGTTCGTACAGACAGACCAACACATGCTCGTTTGGACTTGCACTAACGGTGACATTTTGACTCGTCCTTGAAAAAGGCAGGAAAAGATTACATGTAGTCTGTTGTAGAAGGGAGCAGAAAAGAGGGAGAAAATTATGGGAGGGCTTAACACCAATTATATTTAGCACCAGAAATCTAAGAATGAGAGAGGAAAAAAACTTGGTGGTGTCCAAAAATCAAGTCTGTTTTTGCTTTTAATTTCAAATTTCAAAATTGTCGTTCGTTTATTGGCCAAAGCCTTTCATATTACTAAGAAAATTCAAGGGCTTGACGCCATTTGTAGAAGATAGTCCCGAGAGCAGGACGTTGTGTATTTCTGAAGAAAAGTAATTAGATTTATTAAAGCAAATATATATGAAAGTATAGGCATCACAGTTCAGCCAGCAGTACATCTGGAATCTGCTATTCAACGTACCTGTGTTTTTTTCATTGAATTCTGGTAAGACCGACATTATTCATATATATTTTATTTAAAAATGGGAGTGAGAGATGCTGCCATCACGACTAAGTAATCAGGTCCCAAGCTGATCTATGCAGGGCTTGAAGGAGAATTAAGATAAAACACATTGCTAGTTTTGTAAATGCACATGTTTAGTGAAATAAAATGTTTTCTCAGGTGACCAGAGGGACACAGCTCACCTATCCCATTGTATGGTAGAAAAGAAAGATTAATAATATTATTGCAGATGCAGTGCCGCCTTTGAAGGAGAGACATGTGAACAACACTGATAGACTGTGGAATGGATGTGCTGGATTGGTCCATTGGATATGACCCAGCTCTTTATTTCTTATGTATGCTCTTTTGTATATAAAACACAGTCTAAATAAGATATCACCCAGGAGACATTGTTTCATTATTACAGGGTCTTATCTGGCACTAGTCCGGTGCCAGAGTTCTATGTGAAAGCTGTTGAGGAGTTTTGGAGTCCAGTAGTGATAGGGGTCGCCAGTTTCCCCCCCCCCCCCTATTACTTTTGGAGCAGTGGTCATTCGGCAGAAAGAATTCAGACAGTTCCAGTGGGCCAGATAAGTGAAATATCTGGTACCATAACAGTACATCAGCTATAAGAGCAGCATACCCCTGTATTCAAGAAATAAAACATTTCCCTAGTGAAATTAACAGAGACAGTGTATTTTAAAGAGACTGGGAGTGATTAAAGAATCCCAAACAGCCATCCAGTGTTAGAAACCAGTAATAGACAGATTTTAGTAACACCATTAGTATAATTTAACAGTATTTGTTTGGACACTTGTCCCTGTGGGTCTAAATTTACATTTGTATATATATCTTGAATTCTTTTCATTTTTAAAAGTCCTGACCAGAAGAATACTAGGTTCAGGATCAAAAAATCATACAGAAAATTATTAATTGTATAAATTTATCTGAGGTGTTATTTCCTTAATCATCGACCTTATACTTGTTTGTGTAGAGGTGTATTATTTTTAAAGTACCATCACACCACACTTGCATATCCCTAGACATTAGACGTAGCTATCATTCATACTAGTCAAGAATAAGTCTGCGTGAGGCCATAAGGTGGTGGCAGAAAGGTACCCTGATAACTCAACCTTAAATTTGTTAGAATCAGGGACCTTCACAGCTGGCCTCATTCAGTACAATAAGGAAACATATCAACATTATTTCATAACATCAAAACCCACCACGATAATGGAGCAGTTAAGAGAGTCCATGGCTCCAGACTTGAGAAAATTTCTCATGGAACAAGGTGCAGAGAGATTGATGGAGATTCTCACTGTTGCTGAGAGATATCAGGCAGCCCAGTCAGAAGTAGCTGGCATTAAAAAGAAACCAGCAGAGAATAAAACCCCACATACTCAGACTAAGCTTGACAATAGAGAACAAGGCCCTAGGTTTAAACCCAATTATGATAGGCAAAGATATGATCCTAAAGATAGAAACCCTCAAGCAAATGACAGGAAACCTTACAGACCAGAAGGAAGATGGTGTAAATTTTGCATGTTGAACAATCATAACACCCGAGAATGTAAGAAGAAACCTCCATATTACGCTGCATGCCTTAAAACAGGACACAAGGGAAAGAAGGAACAACCTACTGGACAGCAGGAACCTCATCATCCCCCTGTATGTGAAGACGTAGTATGCAATGGGGCCACCATTAGGTGCCTTTATGATACTGGATTGGATTTTGACTCAGTCGTGAGTTCTCACCTAGTGCACCCAGATCAATATACCACAGAAACAGTGCAGATCCAAGGGGCGACTAAGGAAGTAGCAACCATGACACTTCCCATTGCAAGAATCAATGTAAAAACTCGCTATGTGGAACGAGTGATTAGAGCAGCAGTGATAAACGAACCAATCTACCCTCTGATACTGGGGTGTAGATATGTGTTTTTGTGAAGTCCCAAAAGACCAGTGATCATGGCAGCAGTACAGACTAGGTCACAGTCAAGGAAGGAGGAAGAAAACCCAATAAATACTCACCCAGAGGAGATGAGGAAGGCAAGGCTGAGGATAGGTCACCAAAGCCGTGTTTCAGGAAACTCCCAAAAAGCCATACCCCTCCAAACAAAGGAGATTTTTATATGAAGAACAAATTAATGTATAGGAAGGCTGGAACTGGTTCAAATTGTTATGGACAGCTAGTACTTCCAAATTCATATAGGGAAAAGGTGATGGTGTTAGGACATGCAATCCCTTTCAGTGGTCATATGGGGATTAGCGCCACAGGACAACGTATAGCTTGTCATTACTTCTTGCCAGGAATAACAGAGGATATAACTAGATATGTGAAATCCTGCCCAGAATGTCAAAGGGTAGCTCCAAAACATTGGACTGCACCTGCAACTCTAGGGGAGATGTCAATCATGGGAACCCCTTTCGAGAGAGTTGCAGTGGATATTGTTGGACCTCTCACACGAACCAAGAGGAGAAACAGTTATATTCTTACTCTGGTGGACACTTGTTCTATGTGGGGAGAGGCAGTAGCCATGTCATCAATTGATTCCAAACATGTGACAGAGGCGTTACTTACAATATTCACAAGGTTAGGTTTTCCCCACCAGATCTTGACTGATAATGGATCACAGTTCAAGGGGAGGCTAACTGAGGAAATTTTCAGGATCTTCCAAGCCAGGCACTTTCATTGTAGTCCGTATCACCCCCAAGGGAACGGGGAGGTAGAAAGGTTCAACGGGACACTTATTTCCATGTTGAGAAAGTTGGCACATGAGAAACCTGATACATGGGATCAATACATACCCGCGGCCCTCTTTGCTTACCGGGAAGTCCCTCATAATTCAACAGGAATGGCGCCGGCAACTTTGCTATTTGGTCGGCCCATAAAAGATCCATTGGAAGCCTTATTGATGACATGGACAGATGAGAAGGCAGAAGAGACTGTAACCTCATCATATCAGTTGTGAACGAACTGACCACTCGATTAAAAACTTGCTAGAAATTGGCAAATGACAACCTAAGACAAGCCTGGAAGAAACATGCTGCATATTATAATAAGAAAGCGAAGGATAGGGAGCTTGCCGTGGGAGAGAAGGTACTTCTTATGTTACCTGACAATAGCTACAAACTTCAGATAGGGTGGCAAGGTCCATACACAGTTCTAGAAAAGATATCTAGAACTAATTACAATATAGACAAGAAGGGAAAATAAAAAGTCTATCATGTGAACCTCCTTAAGAAATACCATGACAGTCAAACCTTTGAAGGGGCACACCTAATGACCTTGGCCATAGCTACTGAGATGAAAAATGAACCTCTCACCTCTTACGAATATCCCCTGAAACCTTGTGAAACTCCTGCACAGGTGAAAGTCAGTAATCATCTGACAAAAGGGCAGAGGGAGAAGATTCTAAAGGTTCTGGAAAATCATACAGACGTGTTAACGGACAGACCGGGGCACACTAACTTGTTGGAATATGATATGAAACTGCTAGACCCAACACCCATCTGTATGAGAGCCTATACTATCCCATTCGCAAAAGAGAAAGCTTTAAAAGAGGAGATAGATTATCTGTTACAAGAAAAGATTATTTCTCACAGTGAATGTCCTTATAGCTAAAGTGTGGTATTGTTGAGGAAACCCTCTGGTGAACATAGACTGTGTAAGATTACAGGAAACTGAATGCTGTCACAGAAAGTCAGGTGGATCCATTACCTGATACTAACCAATTATTTGCCAGGTTGAATAAGGCAAAATAGTTCTCAAAAGTAGATCTCAGTAAGATATATTACCAGATTCCAGTGAACCCTGAGATTCGACCTTATCTAGCTTTTAGCACCTCGGAAAGGCACTATGAATTCAATATGTTACCGTTTGGGTTGAAAAACGCTCCGAGTGTGTTCTCTAGAATGATGAGAAAACTATTGGATCCCCTGAAAAACCCATGTATTACAAATTTCATGGATGATATCCTTATCGCTACGGAAACCTTTGAAGAACACGTTACCTCTTTGAATATGCTATTTGATAGACTCATGTAGGCAAACTTAACTGCTAGATCAACAAAATGTTGTATTGGATGCAAGGAATTGGAATTCTTGGGACATACTGTACATCAGGGTAGCATGACCCCTGACCCTAAGAACCTGGAGAAATTGCAGATAGCACCCAGACCCCAGACTAAGAAGGATGTGAGATCCTTCGTCTCACTTTGTGGGTTTTACCAAAAATATATTAAAAATTTTAATTCGGCGTGTGCTCCTCTGACAGATTTAACTCGTAAAGAGAAACCAGATAAAATAGAATGGTCGGCAGAATGTGAGCTGGCATACAACGAGTTAAAGCAAAAACTCACCAGTAAGCCCATATTGAAATTACCTGATTTGAGTCAGGAATTCGTGGTGAGAACTGATGCGAGTAATGTGGGATTGGGAGACACATTATTCCAAAGGTCCTCTTCACCAGACGGAGAATTGAACCCATTTGCGTATGCCAGCCGCAAATTAAACACAGCAGAACAAAACTACTCAACTGTAGAAAAAGAATGTTTGGATTTAGTCTGGGCGATAAAGAAATTCCAGATCTATCTGTATGGTAGACATTTTGTGGTCCAAAGCGACCATCAGCCACTGGTTTTTCTGACCCAGGCAAAACATGGAAATGCTCGTTTGTTAAGGTGGTCTCTGCTCATCCAACCTTACTCGTTTACCATTGAGTATATTCCGGGTTCGCAGAACGGTGGGGCAGATTTCTTGAGTAGGCACCCACCTGCATAAACCCCGGTTCCTCGTAAAGCCTAGTTGAGTTAATTTGATCGGGATTGTAACACGGAAAATAAAGCTGCACTAGTGGTGCAGGCTTTTAACAGGGGAGATGTGTAGTAAAGTAACTCCGTGTAACACCCTGCTCAAATTTATTGGATTCAAAAATCTAGTAACGTAAATTCACAACCTATAAACCACTACCACTATATTTGAAAAATTGCCAAGGGCAAGGTCAAACTTACCGCTAAAAATTGGACAAAATAATTTGAATTTTCCACTATTACAGTTAAAAATCTTTAAATAAATTCCAAGTTGACCGTGGTCTCAAGGCCATCGTCAAATCAAACCGCTAACATTTAAAATAAAGAATTTGAATTTCTAACGCCAAGCCTAAAAATACCACCCCCCCACCCCTTTCCCCCAAACACACACGCACACGCTTGACCCTTTCCAATATTTATGACAAAAGCCGCAAAGCTTGGCAACAAACCATCTTGTTACCTCGTTTTATAGGGGAGAGGGAAGGTGGATTACAATGGAAATCAAGCCTAACTTGTGCGTTTGAAAAGAAACTTAGATAATTTATTTCTTTATAAATGACAGGGATGAGTTGAAGGGTAGCACTGAAAATGGTTAATATACGAGGAGCGTTCAGAAAGTAATGCACCACATCGTTTTTCTCAGGAGCTGTTTATTCAAAAAGCATGAAATTTATACACAATGTACATGGATATGTCATGTAAACATCGGTATTATTCAACATAATCCCCATCAACTTGTACGGCTTTATGCCAGCGCGAAACAAGTGCATGTATTCCTAGCCCGTAACAGATTTTGTCTTGATCATAAAGCCATTTCTTCGCTGCATGAATCACTCCTTCATCATCTTCAAACCTTGTCCCACGGAGGGCATCTTTAAGTGGAACAAATAGATGAAACTCAGAGGGTGCCAAATCGGGACTATAGGGTGGATGGGGTAGTACAGTCCAACCCAATTTGGTGATTGCTTCCCGTGTTGCCAGACTTGTGTGAGGTCGCGCACTGTCGTGAAGGAGAAGCAGATCTGCTGGATTCTTGTGCGGCCGAACTCTGCGAAAACGTTGATTGAGTTTGTTCAATGTCTTAATGTAAGCTTTCGAATTGATTGTCTCTCCTCTTGGCATAAAGTCCACAAGAATCACACCTTTAATGTCCCAAAAGACAGTGATAATGACCTTTCCAGCTGAGGGAATTGTCTTGAATTTCTTTCTTCTTGGTGATTGCGGATGATGCCACTCCATTGACTGTCTTTTTGTCTCAGTTTCAAAATGATGTGCCCAGGTTTCGTCACCTGTAACGATCTTAGCCAAAAAGTTCTCTCCATCAGCATTGAAACGCTCCAACAATTCAGAAGAAATTGCTTTCCTTTGCAATCGGTGGTCATTTGTGAGACTTCGAGGAACCCATCTTGCGCAAACCTTAGAAAATCCGAGAGTTTTTATAACTGCACTTGTACTACCAATACTGGCTGACAGCTGTAAGGCCAATTGTTGAGTAGTGATTCGCCTATCGGTAAGAATAATGCCCTCAGCGCATTTCAACATTTCTGCTTTGGTGGCTGTGGCAGGACGTCCAATAAAGCAGCTCCGTATCTCCACTTCCTGATTCTTTTATTGTCTGAACTCAGCGACTGACCGTACTCCTGTCGACTGCAAAACTTCCATATACATCACATAGACGCTTGTGAATATTCACTACAGTTTCCTTCTCTGCAACGAGAAATTCTATCACAATTCGCTGTTTATAACGCAAGTTGCTATTACGCTCCATTTCAACGGTTTAGGGCAGCCGTATTATTTAGCCGATTGCGCTGCAATTTGTAGCACACAATTGGCACGTCCCATATTTGAAGTGTGCAAAATTACATGCTTCTATCTTCATTAATAGTTGAGAAAAACGATATGGTGCATTACTTTCTGAACGCCTTTCGTATATCATAAAATTTTCCCTTATAATAAATTATCTGGCCTTAGAAAATTATTTTATTAATATTTTAGTTCAGTGAATAGAGCACTATAAATTAGAAAAAAATTACGAAGATGACAACGGGGATAAATGGGTAAAGGAAACCTATACCAGAAGATAGAGGACAGTTGTCCTTTTAATAATCACTTTTAATATTAAAAATTGACCCATTAATAAAAAAGATATTGTATAAATAAAAATTGAGACAGACGAACAAACACACTTATTAACTGCTCTATTTGGTTGCGTGAGAAAAGTTAGAAATTTCTTGACACGCGTTCTGATTGGTTAAGGCGTAGGGTAGCTTGGGGCAATAAAATTAACATTTCGCTGGCAGAAAACCGCCATTTGAAATTAAAACTATCTAAAGCTGACATCAGCGGGAGAGCCTGTGTGACCAAAGCTTTCACCGTCTGAACACTTAAAGCAGTGGTAGAATCCATTAACTGCCAAAGTCAAGCTTATGATATGTGATATTCCTGTTTGAGGGTTATATGTCAGAATACTTATTGGTTGCAGGAAACCTGGTGAGGGACGAAAATCCTGGGAGTGATCGCTCAGCATTCAAGTTGTAGCTAGCCTCAGACCTTCGACCAGGAGCACTACATTTGTGGATTCTGAGGACCTATGGGCCAACTGTTTTCTTCAATCCATGCCAGTTAAGTCCTTTAGAAAAGGCACTGACAAATTATTGATATCATAAAGTTCCACCAAAATAACCTTAACCATAATAATAATCTAATCACCTTGAAGTGATGAGCCCAACAGTCTTTCCAACATATTAACAGTGATCAGTACAAGCCGGTAAACAGAACAGTGGGTGGATTTCTTCAGGATTTTCTTTTGTATAAACAAGAGACATGGACAGAGTTCCAATTTATTTATTTTAAATAGTGTAAATAAAAATTCGATTGAGTTTGACAATCCCTGTCCCATAACAGTGAGGTACAGGGAGATTAAATTTTAAAAAATAATTACCTAAACTTTAACAAAAGTCTTACTCACTTTAATATTATTGAGTTACAGTTCTGTTTACATTTTATTTCGCCCTTATATTAAATATATTACCCTAGACACACTCAGCCACACAACATCACATAGCCTATTTTACCCAGAGTGAGATCTGAGAGGTGGCAGATAGGGACTTTGAGAATCATCATCATCAACAATTAGACTCAGGGAACTTACACAGCTTGACCTCACTCTGTTTACCCTTAATTAATAGCACCAGTAACCTCTTTTACCACAATCACCTGTGTTTTTGTACACCTCCCAGACGGATTTCTTAGACAGACAATCTGGCTTTTTTTCTGTCGATCGTGCGCGACCACCTTTTGTCAACAGTAATTTCCTGTGACCGTCTGCATTACACAAAACTGGGTGATAAAATTATAAACTGCCAGCCGGTCTAATTAGCCTTGTAACACTACGATTCACATGGTGAAACGTAAACAAGTCTGGCTGTGAGTAGGCAAGAATGTAGGTGCATAAAATAAGCTAAATAATAGAACGATCGGTGAGGAAAATGAAGAAATAAGTTGATAATGCAGTAGAGAACGAAAATAATGTAAATTGACACAAGTTATTTCATCACACTCATGGAGCGGAATGCCTTCAATGTTTACATGGAATCAAATATTAAGACAAACAGGTGATTAGCCAGTTGTGGACTGCTCTACACACACACACACACACACACACACACACACACACACACACACACACACACACACACACACACACACACACACACACACACACACACACACACACACACACACACACACACACACACACACACACACACACACACACACACACACACACACTCACACTCACACTCACACACACACATATATATATAATAATAATAATACATTCTTTAAGCACCAAACACGGCGCATAAGGCAGAAACCAGTGCTCTCCGGGTTGTTCGTTGTGACGCCACTCCTATATATATATATATATATATATATATATATATATATATATATATATATATATATATATATATATATATATATATATATATAAATATATATGTTAACGTGTAAGTTTATACATGTGCTAACATCAACATATTAAGTCGAGGAAGTTGAGGGGAACTGCGGTAAGACAATGGATTGGTGTGAAAAAAAAAATCAAAAAAGGTGATTCGTCTTACGAGGACAAAAGACAAAGAAAATATCCAACGTTACTGCCACAAGGCCTTCGTCAGGGAAAGGAAAGAAAGTGAAGGCTAGATAGGACTCATAAGAACCTAAATAAATATAAAAATTAAAACTGAAGGCGTCGAATTCCTAACGCTTTTGCCGCCCGCGAACGGACGCGCGTGCCCGGAAAAGGAAATGACTGCCACCATCGGATGTACACAATACATACTAAGAAACTAAAAAAACGAAACTGAACTCAAACGTAATATTAGTGGGGACTGGAAATAGAAGATTACAGAATGAGTTGGAGATAAATAAATATAAAATAAAAAAATCTAGACATATTAAGAGTGTATTACATATTCATACATATTATTAGAGGGCGGCAGAAAAATAAAAAGATAGGATACGAGTGGAAAGAGTCAAAATAGAATAGGAGAGGAAAGGGTGACCTCAGACAAAGGTGTATAGAGTGTTAAGACCAGCTGGTTTTTGACACCCCATGCGGTGGATAAGACGGTTCTCAAGCTGTTCTCGGCTAGCAGTGTCAGGGGAGCAGGATCTGATCGCCATGACCTGGATGTCGATTGGACCATGGTGGTCAGGACCAGTAAAGTGTATGGCAACTGGTGTCGATTTTTGCTGAAATGTAACATGTAACATGTTTTTATGTAACATCAACATAATACATATAGAACTCCGGATGTAATAGTCACGAAAATTTGCGCCTTCGTCGTCTATTTAATCCAGACTTTATTATTATTTTGTATATGCCATCATTCTTACTCAACCTGATCACCCTGATATAATGTCTCATATGTCCAGACAAACACATTCCAGAAAGTTGGATGACACAAGTCAGCAACATTGCCTTGAACAAAATGAGTCCTCTAAATGATGATAAGTCGACTGCTCAACATAACATACGTGTTACAGTGCTATTAAATTGTTTTGCTGATACCAGCTGCTGGTTGGTCTAATATAATATATGCAACTTACTTAAGTACATTGTTATAAAATGTCATAGTCTTTGTCCCTGAACGTATTGCGTTTCTGTTGATTTAAAACATATATATCCTCTAAAAGGGCAATTTACAACTTTGCCACAAGTGACATTGAGTCATTTGTTTGGGGTGTTTGTTTTTTTTTTGGCCACCTTTACCAACCTTTCTGTTCCCTTCATCTCACCTGTTGTTTTGTTTTCCATTTCTTCTTCTTTCTGTGAGTTTATTTCAATGAAGTAACCTTGGGAAGCATACCATCCTTGAGAAAACGAGGGCGTTATCTACATCTCGGCATTTATCTTTCCTATTATCTTCAACCTTGGAGTTGTATTTCCTGTGTCTCAGCCTGTTTTGTTAGTCTTATTTACCTTTACAAATGTAAGCCAGCACTTATGTTATACATAAGTGCTCATAGCCATCGTAATCGTTTTCTCTTTTGTAACATGTTAGAACCGTTTCGATTGGTTCTCTTCCAGGAAGCCCGATCGAAGCTGTCTTATGCTCTAATAGCAGTGACTTCTGTAGCAATTCATATTACATGATGAGGTTATCAGCCTCATGCGCAACCGTATATATATACATATGTGTGTGTGTATATGCAATCTGTTCACCCCATAGTAGCGTTGTCCGTTCTCCATCAGAATGTTCCTATTCACAGGTGATTTGACAAGTCTTACAATATTCTAGACTAGTGTCACTGTTTCATTTTGATGTTGAAAGCTACTTATCACTATTAATTAGTGTGAGATCTTATTTATCAAGTAACGTGCTCTTGAACTTTATCACTCTTAGCTTTACTGATATTAATAAAAAATCTTGTAGGGATATCTATGGGTCATGGAGATTAGCGATGTCGAAAGTAAGAGAGGAACAATAGAAATTCATGGCATTATTAATGCAGCCTTTTGCCTTCCCCATGTTGAGTTTTTCGTTTTTCTTTTTTTTTTCTTGCCTCACTACTAACTTGAGTTTGCCAGACGTTGTGTTTGTTCAAATATATATCTGGGATTATCAAACAAAGCATTGTTATCTAATCGTAGAATCTTTGCGTTTGCCAGATGTCGTGTTTGTTCAAATATGTATCTGGGAATATTAAACAAAGCATTGTTATCTAATCGTAGAATCGTTGAGTTTGCAATATATCGTGTTCGTTCAAATATATATCTGGGATTATTAAACAAAGCATTGTTATCTAATCGTAGAATCTTTTAGTTTGTCCTGGTGCGCACTATTTAAAGAGATAATGGTAGACTTTTAGCTTACACTGAAGGGCTAATCCGGTGATGTAGGTTGACTGTGAAATCTTAATCAATAGGCGTCAGAAAGACTTCGAAAGCTGCTAAAATGCCTTGCTAAGTAATCTAACACCAGCCAATCGGAAGTTTGATGGCTATGAGGTAGAGATAAGTGCTGGCTTACATTTGTAAAGGTAAATAAGACTAACAAAACAAGCTGAGACACAGGAAATGTAACTCCAAGGTTGAAGATAATAGGAAAGATATTTACCGGGCTGTATATAACGACCTCGTTTTCTCAGGGATGGTACGCTCTCCAAGGTTACCACTGAAATAAACTGCTACAAGGAAGACAAAATGGAAAGAAAACTACCGGTGAGATGAAGGAAACAGAAAGGTTGGTAAATGGGGCAATAACAAAAAAAACCCAAACAAATGACTCAATGTCACTTATGGTAACGTTGTAAATTGCTTTGTAGAGGATATATATGTTTTAAATCAACAGACAGATGCCTTCACATACCTAGGATGCATAGTAACACCAGGCGGCGGAGCAAGCAAAGACATCAACAACTGAATGAACAAAGCAAGAACAGCCTTTTTTAGTCTAAACAACATCTGGAAGTCCTCTCAGTATAGCACAAGCACAACATTAGGATTATATCAGAGCTATGTGCTTTCTGTGCTTCTCTATGGCGCGGAGAGCTGGAGAGTTACAGAGAAGGAAATGTCGAAATTGTCCTCTTTCCTTGTCCTTCTCCTTGTAAGACGTATTTCTCATTTTCTTTCCCTCCTGTCTCTTGTTTGTCTGTCCCTGACGAAGGCCTTGTGGCCGCAACGTAGGTTTTTCTTGTCCTTCTCCTTGTAAGACGTATTTCTCATTTTCTTTCCCTCCTGTCTCTTGTTTGTCTGTCCCTGACGAAGGCCTTGTGGCCGCAACGTAGGTTTTTCTTGTCCTTCTCCTTGTAAGACGTATTACTATTTGTGTGGGTGTGTGTTTTTTTGTTTTGTTTTTTTCAACTCTTTTCACACAACATGCCTAAGAAAAATTCTCCGAATCTTTTGGCCGAATACCATCACTAACCAAGATCTGCTTACTCGTAGCAAGCAAGAGGACATGCACACCATCATAGCTGGCTGACGCTGGAGCTGGGTTGGCCATGTCCTCAGAAGAGACCCCGATGCCATCACAAGAACAGCTATGCTATGGACCCCTGAAGGAAAACGAAAGAGAGGCCGACCAAAAACAACTTGGCGGAGGACTGTGGAGGCTGAGATGCAAAGAATGGACCAGAGTTGGGGTACTGTACGAAGGATGGCCGCCAACCGAGCAAAGTGGAATCAATTTGTTGTTGCCCTACAAGACGCCACAAGGCGTAATGGCCACTGACTGCTTTGACGGTCGGCGGCTAAGGATCAAAGAAGAAGAAGAAATCAGCAGAAACGCAATAAGTTCAGGGATACAGACTATGAAGTTGTATACCAATGTGTTTAAGTAAGTTGCATATATTATATTAGACCTACCAGCAGCTGGTATCAGCAAAACAATTTAATAATACTGTAAAACATATGTTATGTTGACTTATCATAGTTCAGGGTTTTCATTTTGTTCCAGGCAATAATGCTGACTTGTGACATCCCACTTTCTGGAATGTGTCATTTCTTTCTGGACAGATGACATTATATCAGGGTGTCAGGTGGAGCAAAAATAACGGTACACAAAAAATAATAAAATCTGGATTGAATAGACGACGAACGCACAAACATTAGTGACTATTACGTCTGGAGCTCTATATGTATTATGTTAATGTTAGCGGATTTATAAACTATAAACTTAAACCTTAACATAAACGTTAACTTGCACTCTCTCCCTGTAAGTTTATTGTCTGTAAATATTTATTTACTTCATTTGTCGCCGCTTTATCCCCGTAAAATAAGAAAAATGTTGCTTAATGCTGGCTTTTGCATCTTGACGGAAGTGAACCAAGAATGAATGAATAAATCAATACAATTAATGAGACAAGCATGTTGGTGTCTTATGTTTATTTTATTATCACTGTAGTGGTTTTGTTTATGAGTTTGCTCTGCATGCCTCCACAACAGCGTAGTATCAATCAATATCGCTGAGACTGTGGCCGTTGGCATCTAGGCTGATGATGATGATCATGATTGTCTACTAGTCCCTACTTCTTTATTATTGGTATATTGTTGATCGTATAGGGTTCGTATCACTACCCTAACAGTAGGCAGCTTTAGTTTGATGATGTTTAGTTACTTCTTTCTCACAAACGATTACAACTGATTGATGATTCAACACCTTGATGAACATGCTTCACGCTGACAGCAGTGAACATTAATGTGAAGTTTAATTACTCGAAGATCAGCAACAGTTGAATAAAATGACATGCCCAACCTTCACCTATGGTTGGTAGACTTGTAAAGCAACAATGTTCAGATCCATATTTCTACTAAGTTTTGCTCTCTAGTTCAATCTTGTTGCTTTTATACCTCTAGCTGTCTATATTGGTTATTGGTGGTCACGACTTGATAACTATTGCCGTCGATAAATTCCTGCCCTCTACATTCGTCGTATTGTAACATTGTCATCTCAAAATGCTCTGCTATAATTCTTCTGTTCTGCTTAATTTTCATTAGTCTTTACTTGATTTATCTCTTTTTGGGAATACAGGCCTAACGCCAGGGTTGACGATTCCCCAAGTTTACATACTACTCGTTAGACATGTCAACTGATCTACTATGTTGCCTATTAGTATAGACTCTTAAAAGTTCAACATACCTGTTCATTATGAAAACACAAACATTTCCTGAAATGACAACACTGTCTCATGTCCTCAGAATAGCCCACAAAAACTGTCAATAGTGACATATAGGTGATTCGAGTGTCTCAATGATAGTTACAATTTTTTCTGTCACCACAGAAGCAAGCCAAACTCATTTGGACTTATCACTCGATAATAACTCTCGATTGCGCCAGCCACTTAGAAAATACTATCTTTACACAAACTTGGGAGAGAGCCCATTTCTGAACCTATGCTAACGCGCTTCAAAATCTGATTGACTATATTTCAAACTTCGATTTACCATTACAACTCTTTCCGAACTTTCTAGATCAGAATTTCTCATAATCAGTTCACTATTTCATTCCTCGCACGAGAATAGTGATCCCTCAGGAAACTCAGTTTAGCGAAAAAGAACAATAACTTTTACTTAACATTATAATTCCCGGTCAAGGTCGGTCGTACTGAACAGTGATGATCAAGGGATGTCAACTCTACTCTGGTCCCCTACTTCAAAATATTACGGATTTCTACCCTGTGATATAAATCTACAAGTCCGTTAATTTTCCTCATAAAAAATGTTTGACATAAAATTTCTGATACCTGACCTCCCTGAAACATTATCCTCCTGCCTGAGAAAAAAAAATTCTGTTAGAGAGAACATTTTTCCTTTTACGAAAACCCGATCTTATCTATACTAACTATCGTTAACCTATCGTGACTGCGCTTTTCTCCGTCTCCGTCTCAAAAAGTCTCTTCCTCTATCTACTCTGTCTCTCAAACCTCACTCAGCTGGATTACATATATGACACTCGTCAAAAAGGAGGTTTACATTTCCAATCATATGCATAATGGGTACCTTCTCATCATGCTACATGAACAAAAATTTACAAATCTACCTTAACATCCAAGTACATGACAGTCAAACAAAATCACCATATTCATTTCATTTTCCCCAAAAAAAAAAAAAATTATTTTTGAAAATTCCTGTATCATCGACATTCTTTTCTCTTCTGCCTTTTTTGTTTAAAGAATTCTCTATTTAGTGTCATCATCATACACTCTCCATTCATTCTCTTTTCTCCATGTAACTGCCTGTTACTGGATTATTTACAAAATTTACAGTTGTGATACATTCCTCGATCATGGTCACTGTTATTATATTTGGTGACCTTCGCAAATCCCTCTATTTTACTGACCCTAAGCCTACTCGAAATACTTCATAAATTCCGACATTCTAACTAACACCTATTCAATTTTTGTCCCTATCTTCTTCGTTGCATACCTTTCCTCATTGGAGTGTTACTTTCTCCATCGTCCATTCCAACTTGTGTATGCCTTTGCTCCTCCCTAGTCTCAGATCCCCTTTAAGACCGTTTCTTTTGTCTTCCTCTCCTCGTCGTTCCTATTGTCTCCACTTTATATACTTGGTTTATCTCTACCTATTATGTACTCTACGTAAGTTCCCTTCTCTTGAACATTCTTCAAATCTATATATTCCAATGTCCCATATCTTTTCTCCTTATTCCCACTTCTTGTTTCTCCTATAACTCTTTGTTGTCACTTATTTCTCACATAGCTCTTTATTGTCACTTATTTCTCATATAACTCTTTATTGTCACTTATTTCTCATATAACTCTGCCATTTTGCTATGGCCACTTAACTCTGTTTGTTCTCTCTGGAACTCTCAATTTATCTTTATTTTTCATTAATAGTTTTCTCTTAGTGTCTCCTTTTCGTATTCGTATTCGTTCCCTCTTGAACCTCAATTATCTCTCTTCAATTATCTCTGCCATCTTCTCTATGGCTTCTCTTATACTTTATACTCTTATAGCTCTGCCATTTCCTCTATGGCTTCTCATACGTCTTATTCTCTTATCTCTGCCATGTCCTCTATTGTTTTTCAAACTCCTTATATTCCTATATCTTTGGCATCTCCTCTATGGCTTCTCATACTCATTATATTCTTATATATTTGCCATCTCCTCCATAGCTTCTCATTCTTTTCCTTATATCCATTTTTATCTCTATTTTGTCATTTCCTTCATGGCTTCTCCTATTTCTCATACTTGTTTCCTCTGGAACTCTCCATTTCATATTACTTTCCATGTTTACGGAGAAGACTAGCTTCTCATAAAGTCTTCTCAAGACTCTGGCAACTGCTGTAAAATCTCTATCCTCCTCAACTCCGTTGTCTTTCTGTTCTGGAACTACACTTCTAATTTCTCATGTGTCTCTATATTCTAGCCATTTCTCCATGGCCCTCATCTGTTTCATCTCTGCCATTTTCCCTATGGCCTCTCCTAAAATTCATATATTTCCGCCATTTTCTCTATAGTTTCTCAGTATACTCTGATATTCTGTATTATTTCACAACTCTTATTTTCGCAACTTCTCCGTGACTTCCCAAATTCTCTCATCAACTTAGTCATTTTCCTTATGTCTCAAATCTCCAATGACTCTCTGCCATCTTCCTTATTGCTTCTTCTAAATTTTCTCTGCCGACTTCACTATGGCTTCTAAATATCTCGATTTTCATTTATGTCAAATCTCTTATGCTTGCTCTCTCTTATGGCTTCTCTTCCCCATTCTCATATATAATATCCTCGCCATTCTCTCATGACCTCTAGTCTACCTTATTCCTCTTATGTCTCCTTTTACTCATCATCTCCTCTTCTACTGCAGTACCCTATCATTCAGGTGTATTCAGTTCTTTTCACGTGTGTTTGGTATAGAACGATTATACATAAGTCTCCACAAGACTTAGCTACCGCCGCCATATTTTCTGTGTACTCTAGGCTATGCTTCTCCTCACATAGCCTCTTCTCACTCACTTCATGAGCAATTTTAGCTTGTCAAATGCTAATTTCTGCTTCTCTAGTCCTTGGTGCGCTTCTCATTTCATTTCTCCACTATTTCTCGCCTCGCCGTTCGCCTGCCTGGGCTCCTTCTTTATTTCTCTTCTGACTTCCCCCACACTTTGCTTCTTTTCTACCCCTCTATTTCTCGTGTCTCTTGAGTTTCCCTCATCTTCTCTTCTACTTATTTCTTCAACCGTTTGCCTCGGTTTTTCTCTGTCATCATTTTCCTTATTTCTCGGGCTCCCTGAGTTTTTCTCAGGTTCTCTATTATTTGATTGATCTCTACCTCGACCTCTACTTGTACTTCTAGTATCCTTATTGATACGGGTTATTTAGGTAATGGTGACCCACTGTAAGTTGGTACGCGTTAACACATTGAGGTGCCACCAATGTAATGTGCTTTGCACTTAAAGCCATTGTATTGACCGCGATTTTATAGGGTTGACTAATGATAGACATGACGTAGTATGTTGGTAGACTTGGGCATGGCAACGCTCTTCCTATACCCTTCTAGAGACTGATTTTGTTGGAGACAGTCGTGTTATACATCGCTCTCGATGTTTATGAATTGTGCAGTGTTTTCTTCTGAATTATAAGGCATGGGGTCAGCCTTTATTAAATATGGATGCAATGTTAACTCATCCCAGTTGGGTGTATCAACTTCGAATCAGGGAGTATTCTGAATGATAATTATTAAATTTATAATATTGTCAAAACCTCAACGATCACTATCAGATGTTCACCAGACGGCATCGCTTATATACACGTTGACATTTTGATGACAGAGGAGTGAATATAGGAGACTGCAGGAATGCTATAATTGATTGATGCTATGAATTGTTAATAATATGTTCTCGTCATTAAACCATGTAGTGTGTGATGGACTCTCACACGGAATGCGTTGTCACCTTTATGAATTAAGGTTGGTGTTCACTACACTCATCATTCGCGTATGACATCAGCACTTTGCTCAATTGGCAGAATTAGAACATTATGGCGAAAGCATGAAGTCCGAATAATGAACAAAAGACCTAATACCACAAACTCAGGACTTTCACAGACAGGCCAGCTAACCATCGCCTTAACAGTTGCAACGCCTCTACAAAACACGGTGTAACAGATTTGGCGGTTCGTGTTGGGGACGAGGACAATTTTTTTTAAGAAGAAATAGCAGTAACAGATTTGCTCCAGAGTGAATATTCGTTGTGCCAAGAACTTTTCAATTTTTCCATACGTGTGAAATGACTAAAATAAGTATGGTAACCAAGGCGCATGCGTACTAAGGATGTAAATGACGTCACAACCTTCTCAAGTTCATCAAAGCAGCCGTTTGGAAATTCTTCAATCAACAAGGCAGCGGGCTTTAAATTATTCATGATAACTCAAACGAATGAACCACTACTATCAAGGAATAATCAATATTTCAGGCCATCTACATAGTTCTCTGGTGCATGCTTGCACTGTCGGAGATTAGGTTTTCTTCAAAAAGATATGTACATGTTGGTGCCCTGTGCAATGTTAGTTCATTTCAGTTTGCAGGCATGTTTATTCTTACAATATACGTTACATGTTTTCATATAATATTATATGTATGTTAAGTTCGTGGGCGGATGGAAGGAATTTGATCTCTTCTCAGATACCTCTGTGAACGGTGAGAAGATTTCAAATTGTTCTATAGGGACCAATTGACTAAATTCGATTCGTGAAAGCTCCACTAAAGGCTGTGGCATAATCTGTTCACGTCGAACTCAGTCAACACTTTCTGTTAGTTGTGAAGTCGTGTATATAAACAATGTTTTATTAATGTTTTTCGTTTCATTTCATTTAATGTCGTCAATGGTTCGTCAAATGTCAGTCAAGTCTAACCTTACTATCGTTTAGTTTTACACATAAATTCGTTACGTCATTTGTAGAGAGTCATGTTTCGTGCACAGTTTGTTAGATTTCTTGTGGTTTGACCTAATTTCAGTTCAGTCACAAAATTTGTAACTTCCGCAATTATATTTAGTTATTAATATCGTTTTAGTGTTTGTAAATTGACATTTGTGCGTAATTTTGTAATTGTACTTCTTTGGTTTATTGTATGTGTTTTATTTTTTTTATTGATTGTAATAATAGGATAACATAGCTATATAATTGTAAACATATAACACTTATAAATAATTAATTGAAAATACTTGATGCCTGAGATATTTTCTTGATGTTTGCACTAGTAGTTCAAGTAGAAACTATTTTTTTTTGCCTGAGCGAGACATAATATTATAAAATATTGAATAAAATTAAAATATTCAGCTTACAACTAATTTGTAAGTCACGTTATAAGTAGCAGCACTTAGAGATTTTTCAGTGGCAGAACTAGCAAAACATGGAGCTAAGGAATCTATTAGAAAACAAGAGGAAGCTGATAGAAAACGAGAATTAGAAGAAGAAAAAGCTATTAGAAAACAAGAGGAAGCTGAATTAAAAGCTATGGCTAAGCAAAAAGAGATTGAACGAGAAGCAAAGGAATATAAAAGGAGAAAGGAACAGGAGGCAAGGGATGAAATGATTCGTATTGACGAAGAAAAGAGAAGGCAACAAGAAAAAGAATTAACACTTCTTCGTCTTGAAGAATTAAAATTGAAAGCGCAAATTGCTACAAATAGCAATAGTGATAATTCACATAATACGTCTTCATCAAACCAGACTAGAGGCTACTACAATTTTAAATTACCACCGTTCAAACAAAAGTTCGACGACTTATCATCGTACCTATTACGCTTTGAAGAAGTATGTAAGACAAATAAACTTGATAAATCCGCATGGACTTTAAAACTCAGTGAATTTTTGGTTGGTGAACCATTAAATGCAATAGAGAATATAGATCCAGAACTTCTAAATGATTATAATGCTACAAAAGCATTGCTGTTAAGAAGATTTCACTTAGATGAGGAAGGTTATAGAATGAAATTTAAAACTCTTCTACCTGATTCAAACAAAGACTTCGCAGGGTTTCTTGCTAATATACGCATTACTTTTAATAGATGGGTTGAACTCGCTGGGGTGGATAAATCTTACGATAAACTGGTTGATTTATTGCTTAGGGATAAAGTTTTATCTTCCGTTAGCACACCATTTTTGTCATTTTTGCAGGAACGCAATCCACCCACTATAGCTGCATTAGAAGAAATGGCAATCAATTATTGTACTGCACACCCAATTGTTTGTATATCGAATTCTCATTTGAGAGAAGCATTACCAGTAGCTTCCGCTGCGACATGGCGTGATAATGATAGGTCACGTGCTCAAAGCCTTGATAGGAATTTTATGCAGTGAAGAAATAACGACAATAATTATTATAAAAATATTAATTTCAACAAGAATAACAATTCTTTTAGAGGTAGACCACAATCCAGAAATCAGTCACCTCATTTTAGGAACAGCAACAACTTTCAACAAAATTCAGCCTGGTATAAACCATACAATGTCAAGTCATATAACAACAATAACAATAACTGGAATAATGGTCATAATGTTTACAGATCCAGAAATAATAGTTACAACGGTAGGAGTCAAAATAATTCAGTTGATCGTTATCGACAACGTTCCAATTCGCGCGGAACACAAAGATTTGTACACAATGCAGGGGCGGCGCTCACTAGTAATGCACCCCAAGTACTCATGATAATAATACTCAGATACTTGCTTCATCTTTATGTTGTGCTGTTCATTATAATGAGGCAAATAGTTGTCCACAATATAGCACTATTTTTTAGAAAGCCAACCATTCGTCGATGATTTGTACTCAGCCTATTCCAGCAGTTAGTCTCACTGTGAACGATGGGACAGGCACATTGATCTTCAACAGAGGATTGGTCGATGGAACCATAGTGTCAGTTTTAAGAGATTCCGGGTCCACCACTGCTGGAATCCGTCAATATTTAGTACATCTTAGTTACTCCACTAATGAATGTGTTAGATGTATAACTTTCGGTGGTACAATTGAGTACTACCCCACTGCTATAATAGACATAAATACCCCATTTTTTCAGGTTAAGTTAAAGTATGTCTCCTTTAGAATCTGATTGCTGATTTAACAGTTGGACGCATCCATGGCAGCAAGGATTGCACACCTGAAGAGATTTCGGAATGGGAAAAACAAAACTTGTCTATGGCCAATGCAGTGACAACACGAGCTCAAGCTCAGGAGATGGATAAAGAAAATTGTACAGTTCCTGACTCAAATCTTCGGGATAACACCTATGTTCAGTCTGTTATAGACAGAGTGTCATGTGCTGCTGAGCAAAAAGCAGATAATTCTTTTAAAAATTGTTTGCTTTGGTGAATAAATACGATAATATTGCTTTTAATAACAAAAGTAAACATTGGTTCACAATCAAGAATGACATTTTACTTAGGAATTGTATGGACCAGACTAAAGTAAAACAACAGGTCTTAGTACCAGTAGCATTAAGGCCATAAATACTACGACATGCTCATGACTCCCAATGCGCAGGTCATATGGGCTACACTCGCACACGTTCTCGGGTGTTGTCGTCATTTTTCTGGCCAGGGATCTCACGAGACGTAGCGTCGTATGTACCTTCCTGCATCACTTGCCAGGAAGTCAAGTTTCGTGGAGCGTTTCATAATGCTCCCATACAAGCATGTGACATATCAGTCCGTCCTTTTGATAAAATGGCAATAGACATAATTGATTCTCTTTTGCCTTCTGCAAGAGGTCTTAGATGTATTTTAACATGTGTCGACTTATGTACTCGATGGCCAGAAGCCATACCTCTTAAGAACACAACTACATCAGACATAGCTGATTCTCTTCTACTAATCTTTTCTAGACTAGGATTTCCTAAAAAGTTACTATCAGATCATGGTCCTCAATTTGTCTCTGTCACCACGACTGAGGTAATGAAGACTCTTAACATAGGAAGGAGTCTTAGTAGTGTCTATCACCCCATGAGCAATGGTTCAGTTGAACGTCTCAACCGCACCTTTAAACAATTACTACATAAAGCTACCGTAAAGTATCCTCAAGACTGGGACAGAGTCCTCTCAGCTATTCTGTTCGCTTACCGAGAGGTGCCGCATGAACAAACCGGCTTCTCTCCGTTCGAATTGGTGTTTGGTGCTCCACCAAGAATTCCAATGGGACTAATAAAAGATCTTCGGCTCGATGCTGAGATGACTCAGGACACCCAGTCATCCTATGAATACGACATTAACTTCCGTAAAAATATTATAGACGCTTGCCAGATGGCAACAGCTTCTTCGGAGGCTGCAAAATATAAAGCAAGACTATTCCAAAATAAAAACAGACGATTACGCCATTTGTTTCCTGGTGACGAAGCTTTTGTGCTACTCCCACGGAAGGATAATAAACTATTAATCGCATGGAATGGTCCATTTAAAGTATTGGACAGAATTTCTGACGTTGACTACGTACTAGACATTAAGGGTCATAAGAAATTTATCATATTAACATGCTTAAATAATTCTATACTTGCCCTGAACACTTACAATCTATCTTTCATGATCTAGAAGACAAATCAGTTGGTTCTTGCCAATATTCTAGTCTATCGGTTATTCAGGAGGAAGAATCATCTTTTCCTGAAATCCACATGTCTCTTCCTGTACCTACTTTACAAGCTACAGAATCGTGGCGAGATGTGACTATCTGTACTTCAGTTTCATCTCAACAAAGTCAACACATTTCTGAACTCTTAGAATCTTATTCTGATGTTTTAACCGACATACCAGGTCGTACATCAGTCATTTCTCACGACATCATTCTTAAGGACAACACACCTATAAAACTTCGTCCTTATTCAGTTCCAATACATTACCAAGACAAGACAGCTCAGGAAATTAATCAGACGTTAAGTTTAGGCATTATTGAGAATAGCAATTCTCCATTTTCTTCTCCCCTAGTCCTAGTTAGAAAACAGATAATAACATTAGATTGTGTGTCGATAATAGAAATTTAAACGCTCAGACAGTCGCTGACAGTGAACCACATCCACTGCTTGACGACCTACTTACTCGGCTAGGAACAGCTAAATTATCTACTAAAATTGACTTGACTAAGGGATATTGGCAAATTCCCTTAACAGAACATGCCAAATACCTCACTGCGTTCTCCACTCCACAGGGCCTATATCAGTGGAACGTGATGCATTTTGGGCTTATGAACGCACCGGCAACGTTTATTCGCATGATGCGAAAAATATTATCACATAGAACAGATATTATTACTTACATAGACGATATATGTTTATTCAGTTCGTCATTTAAAGAACATTTTACAGGACTCAGTTCTTTATTAGAAATTTTACGGTCAAATAATTTGACAGCAAGACCGACTAAGGTCCAAATCGCAGTTCAGGAAATTACGTTCTTTGGACATATTATTGGGGCTGGTCTCATTCAGACTATGCAACAAAATGTTGATAAGATTTTAAAGTTGTCTATTCCCAAGACAAAAAAGCAAGTTAGGAGTTTATTGGGTCTAATTCAATATTATAGTAGGTTTATCCCGAATTTATCGTCCATCACCGCAGTATTGTCTTCACTGTTAAGGAAAGGCATGCCTAGGAATGTCAAGGGGACTGACGACTGCGACAAAACGTTTGCTCATATTCTTAATATTTTTTTACATCCACCTATCATACGGTTGCCTCATATTAATAAAATATACATTCTACGCACAGATGCTAGCAACGTGGGCTTAGGTGCGAGCCTTTTACAAGAACATGATGGCGTTCTTCATCCTACGTTATTTATCTCGAGAAAACTAACAGACACAGAAAGAAAGTATTCAGTGATCGACCGGGAATTATTAGACGTCATATGGGCTATACAGAAGTTGGAAACATTTCTTCTTGGTGCACCATTTATTGGGCAAACAGATCAGAAATCTGTAGCGGTACTCAGACGAGCCAATCATAAAAACCCTAAACTCGCAAGGTTTTTAATCATCCTACAGCCATTTCAGTTCGAGATAGAGTCGATTCTGGGTTCGGAAAATGTCATCGCTGACTCTTTGTCCAGACACCCAACATCTTCATCAGATGAACAATGACAACTTATTTCGTATGAATAACATAACAGTTATGTACTATATATATATTCAATAATCAAGAATTGTAGATTGGCAACACTGATCAAATTTACGAGTCCTCACGTTTTATCGTTTCAAAGTGATGAATCCTCACGATTCCATAATTGAACTTACGATGAACTTCAACTACAAACAACGGATTGATATCTGTCACTTCAAAGCTTCTAAACATTTCTATCCAGCATTCAATTGCACAAATGCTATGACATTATCGCTGACATTTTCACCACATGTTGATATTTCGAAAATAATTACGTATTTTGGCTCAAGTCAGAACATTCAGCATAATCTACGCCTTTTGATATTGCATCGTTGGATTACAGCGGTTTCATGCTGAGAAACATTTGCGAACGGCAATTGACTTTCAATATTCCGTGGATTCGCATCAAATCGTTAAAATATTGCACCGGATTGCTTCGATTTACATTGCTGAGTTCGTTTGAACATGGACTTTGGTTTGTGTCTATTCTCCTATCCACCATCACAGTTTGAATTATAAACACTATCCGTTTGAACGCACACATATGTGGATGAATACTAACATTGTACATACTTGTATTATCTTGGTCTTCTTCAACGGAATGAACACTTCCAACCAGCATGATAGCGACTATATAGGCCATCTATACGAACAATGACCTTATATTTATCGTGCTTCACACGCTTGATTTTTTTCAAGACCATTAAACGTTTTAATACTATTAAAATTTTAGGATAATTAGATTTTAATTAGTACTTTAACCAGTACACATGATTTTATTATTCCTTACTATGTATAATTTTGTATTAGTATTTTATCTAAGTTAACTTAGCGGTAAATTAGATAAACGTTTTTTTTTTTCCACACGTAATTTTATTGATAACATTAGTTAATTAACTTTATTCCCTTATTCTTTACTACTTCTTTTCCATTATTTTTTCTTATTTCTGTGTTCTAATGTATTCCTTCTGTATTCTTCATCTTAATTATGACATTTAATTAGTTTAATTAAATAGATTCATGTTTATAATTGTGGTAGGAGAGGTTTCAAATCCCGGACAGGACCCCAATATATGTGGTGAGTTGGGATTATATAAATATAGTTATAGGGGACTTAGTGTACTGAATGAGATCAGCTGTGAAGGTCTCTGTATCTAATAAGTTTGGTGTGTTACAGAGAACCTTGCTTGCTACCACATTTCTACCTCAATCAGACTTATTCTTGAATTGTATGATGACTTCGTTTAATGTCTAGGGTTATGATATAGATTAAGTGTAAGTTCACAACAACAAACAGACAGATAAACACCTAAGTTAAGATCCACCACAATTTACAACACTATGACAATCACAAACACATAACACTCTAAAGATTTATCTTAAGTAAGTCAAGTGTTAACTTTTATACAAGTTATTAGCTTTTTCAATATATAGATATCCTGATCCTACTACAATGTGAATCAGGAATCACATTCAAATGTAAGCACAATGTTTATGTACAAGAATTTATACAAACGATCTTTGTCCAGACATATAATATTATTGTAATATGAGTGTAGTGTTGTGATGTATTATTATGAGGTAATACTGGCTTTTAGTGCTAGGTTGTTGGTTGTCATCACACTTCATGTGTGTGTACTGGTGGAAATAATATTGAAGGATTCACAGATTCTGGTTTTTTTAAATTTCTGTCCCTTTTGTTTTTATAATAAAGTTCAGTTCAGGGTTATTTTATTCAAGGTTGAGCTTTTTCGTGCTGACAAGCGCTTATCTCATAATGCAGCTGCAGGAAACCTGTATCCTCTGCTCGCTTGCTTCTCAGTTTGATAGTATAATATACAATGGCCGCTATCTTGTGCAGGGAGTCTGCAGCCAGCTTTCTGGATCACGCAGTACACAGACCGGACGATGCAATATCACCATCTATACCACGGCCCCTGAAATGAGAAGGTTGTGCCTCCTTCTTCATAACTAATATACAATATTATTCCACACTGAAGTACATGACAGTACAAACAAACATATAAAGTTCAGCGCTTTAGGCCGACAGCTAGCTTTTCATGTGACAATATACACCAGTATTCCTCTCCCTAATGGTTACAACGCCTCTGCAATTCCAGCTGTAATCCCTTCCATACAATAGGATAGGTGTTATGTTACTATATGGCAATCCAATATATATATACAGTTATACTCCTCTCTGACAATCTTTTACATGGTGGAGCAATATCTAGGCTTTGCCTCATGTTTGCTACTGAACCACACACATACAGACATAATTTATCATTTCACATTTAATTTTCATATAAAATACAGATTTAAAATGTCTAGCTTACCACAATTCGTAAGGAAATACACACTAAAGATGACTGGCACTGTTTGATCTGCGGTATGTCCAGGCTGTTATTATATATTTAATTTTGAATAACACTGCCTGCTCTCATCTCTCACAATGTGTAACGATATGGCGTCCGCTCTAAGATTTCTTCTGCCAATATCCAGTATATTGGCCAATCGTTTTGAATATTTTCAAAAGAGTACACAGTCATTCAAATATTTTCATTCACTTTTACTCCGTTTCTAGGCATTTATTTGTTATTCCTAGGTCACCCAATCAAATTTCTTTTAACTTCAAAGTTCAGCCAATGGCCTCCCTCGTACTAACTTAGACTTTCTGTCACTACTATGTTTCAACAAAATTCAGGGAATTCCATCCCAAGCAGATATGACCAAACCTGACAGTATCTCTGTTCTCTATATGTTTTATTTCCAATATCTAATTATCTAATGGATTTTTTAGATAATTTATTACATATTCCTAGTCCCCTAGCCTTCCTGTACACGAATATAAGATTTTCAAGGCGCTAAGTGGCGTAGTTAAGAATACGATCTTTTTTCGATGTTAAGTGTTTAATTTCAACTACCACCTGTTCAATTCTTTACGACTGTACTATCAGTATAAAGTCAGGAGCCCTACGTAAAATATCAGGTTTCCTAATAAGAATTAAACTTGTTTTCTAAACCTAACATCGTATCAATAGTTTTTTTCATCACTGTTTATTTGAAAAAAAATCAGGCCATGCACACTGCGAGTTGGTTTATTTTTAGACACACTGCGAGTGGCTTGCGTTACTGTGTTCCATGGTCCGTCTATCTCTCTCTGCTTTTTTTCTTCTAAGCCCGTCTGTCTTTCCAAGGCTAACCTTTGCGCGATTTTGCACTAATGTTATTTTTTCAAAATCAAGGTCGTCTAGAAGATTTTACTACACATTCTATTTTTAGAACTACGGTTATTGCCGTATCGTTAAGCCTAAGCATTTTATTTAGGAACGAACGAATTAGGACAAGTAGAAATCTTGTGTTAGCCATTACGGCGTTATACCACGAAGGCGTTATCTATACTGGGAAAGCACTGGTCTTTCTCCATTCTTCTTCCTATCGTATTATTTCGTTCGGCTTTACATTTATGTTCTAATTTATATATGGGTATTATAATTTTTCACCACAATTCTCCCCACTTAAAACAGACATCATATGTCAGTCCGTAATTCTATATACACATAGATAAATTTCTATCTATGCCTGGTGATTACTCTGATGTTCGTCGTACGGATGTCTGCTTAAAAAATCAGCTCCCACATTAGTTTTTCCGGGAATGTACTCTATGGTAAACTGGAATGGCTGTAGGAGCAAAGACCAGCGCAGTAACCTAGCATTTTCATGCCTTGTTTGTGACAGACACACGAGTGGTTTATGATCTGTCTGGATCCTAAATGATTGTCCATAGAGATAAATCTGGAATTTTTTTATACCCCAGATGACAGCGAGACATTCTTTTTCACTAGTTGAATAATTTTTTTCAGCTGTATTCAACTTACGACTAGCATATGCCACTGGGGTTAATTCCCCATCCAGTGAATCTGACTTTTGTAACAGGGTAGCACCCAACCCTAGATTACTAGCATCCGTTCTCACAAAGAATTCTTGACTTAAGTCAGGTAATTTCAAAATAGGCTTGCTTGTGAGCTTTTCCTTCAATTCTTGGTATGCTAATTCACACTGTGCTGTCCAGGTAATTCGATCTGGATTTCCTTTGCGTGTCAAATCAGTTAACGGTGCACATCTGGAGTTAAAGTTTTTGATATACTTTTGGTAGAAACCACATAATGAGACATACAATCTCACGTCTTTCTTTGTTTGTGGCCTCGGTGCTTTTCTCAGTTTCTCCAAGTTCTTGGGGTCAGGGGTCATGTTTCCCTTGATGGACTGTGTGTCCCAAGAATTCTAATTCTTTACATCCAACGCAACATTTCGTTGGTCGGGCTGTCAAATTCGCTTCTCTAAGTCGATCAAACAACATGTTCAGAGAGTTAATGTGTTCCTCAAATGTTTCTGTCGCTATGAGGATATCATCCATGAAGTTTGTGATGCATAGATTATTCAGGGGATCCAACAATTTTCTCATCATTCTAGAGAAGAAACTGGGCGCATTTTTCAATCCAAATGGCAATCTGTTAAATTCATAGTGTCCCTCTGAGGTATTAAAAGCTAGATAAGGTCTAACCTCAGGCTTTACTGGAATCTGATAGTAGCCTTTGCTCAGGTCCACCTTTGAGAAATATTTCGTTTTATTCAGCCTGACAAACAGCTGATTTGTATCCGGCAATGACCTTCTGTGATAGCATTCAGTCTCCTGTAATCTATACAGAGTCTATGTTCTCCAGAGGGTTTTCTCAACAGAACCACACTGGAACTATACGAAGATTCGCTGTGTGAAATAATTCCTTCCTTCAACAAATAGTCTATCTCTTCCTTCAAAGCTTTCTCCTTAGGGAAAGGAATCGAATAGGCTTTCATACAGACTGGTGTTGGGTCTATAAGTTTCATATCATATTCTAATAAGTTTGTATGCCCCGGACGGTCCGTTAACACCTCTGTATGATCATCTAGAACCTGTTGCACTCTCTCCTTCTGATTTTTCATTAAATGTGTACTGATTTTCCCCTGTGCAGCGGTTTCCCAGGGGTGTAATGGATATTCAAATGATGAAAATGGTTCTTTTTTCATCTCCATTGCAATAGACAGATTCAGCAAATGTGTCTCTTCCTGATTTTCTCTTTCCAAATATTTCTTCAGGAGATTCACATGATAGATTTTTTTCTGTCCCCTTCTTATCTATCTTATAATTTGTTCTAGACACCTTCTCTAGAACTGTATATGGACCTTGCCATCCAATTTGCAACTTATTCTGGCTACCGGGTAGAAGAAGCAGTACCTTCTCTCCCACAGCCAAATCTCTGTCTTTTGCTTTCTTGTTATAATAGGCAGCATGCTTTTTCCTCTCTTGTCTCAAATTTTCATTGGCAAGTTTCCAGCCAGTTTTTAAACGAGTGGTAAGCTCATTCACATATTGGTTTGATGATGTATTATTTTCCTCTGCCTTTTCATCAGTCCACGTTCTTAACAGTCTACATATGCACCTTTCATATTGTTGACCTATTTTTCCATGCACCGGTATGGTCTCTTCCACTAGAAGCACTGTAGTGATGATTTTTCTTCCCAGAATCATCATTCACAAAACGACCGCTACCAATTTTTTGGGGGGCTCTCTCCCCACTTAAAAGTCTTTGTGAGAGATCTCCTCTCTCTTTTATCTTCCTCCAATAAGTCCGATTGAGGGATTTTCGGCCTATTCTGGTTTAAGACATCTCTTTGTACTCGCTGCATAGTGGCCATGGTAAAACATCCAAGTGAAGACTGTCCGTGAAAAGGGGGCTCCCATTCCACTTTATTAAATTAATTTTTCTTTTCAGTGTCAGGCCTAAGTTTGCCCCGTGGCGTGTCTAGGTCCTGATCACTGTTCCCACTTGTGGGTGTTCCCTCATGTAATATGCCACATCTTTCTACAAAATTCTCAATGTCAATCATTGCCTTGGGCCAATAATAATTGTGAGCCACCTTTTGGATGATGGTACCTATTTTCTCATGGTCCCCATCTTGTTTCACATGTAAGCTCCTTATTAACTCTGCCCTATACTTTTTACGAAGTACCAGCTGTCCCTGACCATTGGATCTAGTTCCGGCCTTCCTGTATATCAGTTTGTTCTTCATATAGAAGTCTCCTTTTCCTGGAGGTGTATGACAATTTGACAATTTCTTAAAACAAGGCTTGAGGGTCTTATCCACAGCCTGCGCCTTCCTCATCTCATCTGGAGTGGTATCTATCAGAATATCCTCCTAAATTTCTAGAGGTCGACCTGACCTGAAGGGTGGCCATATACACAGGTTTCCTTCTACAACGGTCAGTATCATGATTGTCCATCCGACAATTTTTACACCACTTCCTTCCTTGGTTGAAAGATTTTCTTTCATCAAATTTCCTTTCATCGAATTGTGGGGTTTTATTGTTATTATCATATCGTGGCCTATCACACTGGTGCTTACCTTTGTTCTGATCTCTATGATCAAACTTATTAAAGTTTTGTGGTGCTTTAAAATTGTCTACCTGTTTCTTTTTATTACCAGTTACCTCTGCTTGAGCTGCCTGATATCTTTCAGCGACATTTAGTAACTCACCCAGCCTCTCTGCACCTTGTTGCATGAGAAACTTTCTCAAGTCTGGAGCCATGGACTCTCTTAGCTGCTCTATTAGGATCATTTCCTTAAGATCTTGGGTTTTCCCCAGAGCAGTCCATTTCTCCAAGTATGTCTCTAACCGTGCAGAGAACTGGTGATATGTCTCACCTGACAGTAGTTTAGCATTCCTGAACATTTTTCTATAAAATTCTCCATTCTTTTCATATCTTAACAAAAGAGCCTGCTTCAACATGTCATAATTGTCTTGGTCATCTCTGCTCATCTTGGCAAAAACTTCATAAGCTGTACCACGAAGCCCTTGTGATAACTTTAGGCTCCACATTTCTCTCTCTAAACCATACGTGGTAGCTAAAAGTTCATATCTATTTAGGTAACTTTCTATGTCATCGTCTTTCTCAACAAAATTGTCTAAATGAAAACTCATAGCTGAGGTTGAGGCTCCCTGACTAACAGTGGCATCTGAGGCAAAGGGACTGGCACCATTTTCAGAAGCAAGGCCTTGAAATTCTAACTCCCTTAGTCGTAACTCATGTTTCCTTTGTAATCTCTTCTCCTCCTTTTCTGCTTCCCTTTCTGCAGCCTGTCTCCTTTCTTCTGATTCCAACTGTAACTTCTTAGCCTCAGCCTCCAATGCCCTAGCCTCTTTGTCAGCCTCAATCTGCAACCTCTTAATTTCCTTGTCAGACTCTAACTTTCTTTCAGCTTCTTTCTCTAATCTTTTTTCTTCCCTGGCAATAAATTTATCACATTCTGAGGTCACATAGTCAATCAAGACTTGACCATCCATGTGCATTTCCCTGGCAGTCTGTACAGCCGCAGATCGAAACTTTGCCAGGTCAGCCATTTTCTACCAGGCAAATTTGTACAATGTCTAACTAAACAATTCTATCTATGACTAATTATACTAAGGACAACCACAAGCACTGAGAGCTCAACCTTATTTATTTTCCACACAAGAATACCTTTTTAATTTTTATAATTCCCTGAAGTGAGCTACCCAATATAATTGGTGCTTTGAAAAATTCAAATCCCAGGAGCGAGACCCCCAATATATGTGGTAGGAGAGGTTTCAAATCCCGGACAGGACCCCAATATATGTGGTGAGTTGGGATTATATAAATATAGTTATAGGGGACTTAGTGTACTGAATGAGATCAGCTGTGAAGGTCTCTGTATCTAATAAGTTTGGTGTGTTACAGAGAACCTTGCATGCTACCACATTTCGACCTCAATCAGACTTATTCTTGAATTGTATGATGACTTCGTTTATTGTCTAGGGTTATGATATAGATGAAGTGTAAGTTCACAACAACCAACAGACAGATAAACACCTAAGTTAAGATCCACCACAATTTACAACACTATGACAATCACAAACACATAATACTCTAAAGATTTATCTTAAGTAAGTGTCACAAAATTAACAATGATACAACGTTAAAATATCTCCAATGATACAACGTAGGGATAAAAACTTATGCGTAAGCTGCTAGAATACATGATCGCCCACGCCGCGGGTCATCACCCAGCATGGAAATTAAATTGTTGGACGCATAATCTATTCCTTACAACAAGTAAGCGTTCGCTCTAGACCCCCCGCCCCAGTTCAGGGTCTAGAGACAATAAAATACATAAACTCCAGCAAGGATTAGGAAGGACAGATCAAGTGTTGAGATCAGTGAAAAATATCACCTATCCTATTTTATGGCAGGAAACTAATGAACATATTTCAGAATCTGTAGTCTGGGAGAACCTAGCCTATGTGAAACCAACTTGGTAAGATGTGTTGTTTGGTCAGAAAGATCTAACCCGTCTATGTGGTGTTGTTGTTGTGCAGTGTTGTGTCCCGCAATGGTTAGAGGATGGAATTTTGACACATGATTAATACTTTGATTGCAGAGCTGTGAGTTTCAGTTGGCACCAATGCGGTGTCAAATGAGTCGTTGAATTTTACCAGAGTGGACCCGTGCAGTAATATTTGGTCAGAGCAGCCTATTATAGCCCCAAGCACGGAGAGGTGGGTGTTAAACTCTGTAGTTGTTAACTCATACTGGCTACTAGTTGTTAAATCACGCTTTATTTGTTAAATGCCGTGAATGTCCACCAGTTGTTAAATGTAGATGTTGGGACTGGTGTAGTAAAGTGTAACGATTGTCAACTCATTAAACCCAGCACAGTTTTGGTCATACAGGTCATCTTGTCCTGGAACGTGATGAGGCTCCGACAAGAATGTGAGTGTAGACAATGAGTGTGTATCTGAATGTCAGTACGCGAATGGTAGAATGATTCGATAGAGTTGACAGGTTGGTAGTACATCACTCATACTCATACTGTTCGAATTCAAGAAGTACTGGAACTACGGTGGTCTTTTTATAACATTTAATGAGACGCACACTTGGACAGTACGTGTATGGTTACAGGAACAAATGTCGACATAGACAGCATAATGTTGATCACAGGAATATCATCTTAAGTTAGCATTCATGCTTGGCAAATATCATAATGGAGCATTCGTAAATAAGCATTCAGAGTTCCATCATGTAAATCATCTGGCTTTACTGACTGGGCACGTCAGTCCATAACCAATATATAGGAAGGCTCCTAGACTTAACCTCGTCTAGCGAATATCCCTTCACGTAAAGTTCAATATATATATATTTTTCATAAAGATATAGGAATCCCAGACATGGGTTCTCACATGTAGCAGTGATCTCTTGGTTCATCGAGCGATAGTACAGGCATCCCTTTTTCTCACTCGATAAATACAAAGTATATGAATTTCAACATGGCTGTGCTTCTCTCGTGAGCTCCACTCACTATTGGATACAGACCAAAATTGGTCATTCGTTAAATGTCCTCATTTCTTCATAGCTTCTATCATAGAGGTAATTGAATAATATCATGTAATCTAGTGCTGATACATAGGAATGTCATCTTCCTTTGAATAAATATTCTTTTCAGAAGTACCACTGTGCATCTGCTTATCGACAACGATGGCGAAGCCCAAGTTCATAATAAATTGTGGTTTTACCTTTCTATGCGAAATATAACTTTGCCATTCCTTGGCAAAAGAGAATAAACACTGGGGTAAAGTACATACAACATGTCCAAATGACTATCACTTTTCCCCATTTACTTATAGATCACTTTTTCGGCGATAGGCCGGCTACAACAAAATTCGACATCCCGACAGGATGACAGCCATGAATCACACCCCTTTGCTAGCGATACTTCCGCTGCAAAGCCTTTGACCTTTTCTAGCGACAACCAACATAGTTCGACTTAGAAATGTAAAGATATCCATATATAAGACAGACTCGTCCTACTCATACAAACACTACGTATAAATTCAGGCCATAGATATACTGAAGCAAGAACAATCTATTCCTACCCAGGCAAAGAATAAATCGCAGTAGGCCTAAATTCGTCCGCGGAATCCGATCGAAGATGACGGAACTCTTTTCAAGGGAAGTAACTCAAAAATGACTTCTCCTTAAGCACTTAAAAAAGGAAATACTTTGTTTACAAAATATTTGGTCTAGTTTCCCACTACGAAATGCGCGCCCAGAGGAGAATCTTTGGAGTGAGTTTGAGAAATTGACCAAACCATTGCCAATAATTCTCTGTCTAAAACCGAGTAATTCCTTTCTTCAGCATTAAGTTTTCTGGATATATACATTACAGGATGCAGAGTTCCAGAGTACTCTTGCATTAGTGCCGCTCCAATCCCAGTGGATGAAGCGTCACTACGAAGAACAAATGTCTTATTTGTTGTGGGTAACACTAAAATAGGTGGTGATGAAAACATAGTTTTGATCTTCTCTAGTGAAGATTGGCATTCATGAGACCAGTGAACCATGTTAGGCGACCCTTTCTTTAATAGTGTAGAGAGAGGTGCCATGATAGAGGACAGATTCGGAATGAAACGTCCATAAAATTGTATGAGAACTAAAAGACTTCGCACTTGCTTTTTAGTCCTAGGGATAGAGATGTTAAGTATCTTAGTGATATTATGGTCTTCTGTCTTCAAGAAACCGTGACCTTACATCGTATGGCCTAAGAAAGCAATTGGCGTACTGTAAAGCCAACGACATAGCTTTCTTTAGATGGTTTTGCTGTCAAGTTATACTCTCGCAGAGTTGAAAAATTCAATTACCCTGAATAGTGATCTTCCCAAGTATCAATGGCTGAAAACGAGACAGATGTCGTCTAGATAAGCAAATGACATCTGACCGATTCACGATAGGATTCGACCATCATGCGTACAAATATGTAGCTGGTTGGTGCGTTCATATAGGGCCGAAAGGCTTAAAATTCCATTTGGAAAAAGGGCCTCTGGGATGTGAGTAGAGAAAGCGGTTGTAAGAGGTTTGACGCGTTCGTGGATAATGGAAAACTTGCCAATATCCTTTAGACAAATCAAGTTTAGTGAAAAATGCATTTAGAAAGACGAGTAAGTAGCTCTTCTAGTAAAGGCATAGGTTCAGCATCGAACCTCGTAACTTGATTCAATTTGCGATAGCTAAACACAAGCGTACGTAGGTTATTATGTCTTTTTTTCGAACATAACCATCGGCGAAAGAGATATGGCAGAAGTGATGGTTCGATCTATTTGTAAATCTATCATTTCATTCCAACTCACGTTTTCTCAACCTGTGTTTGGAACTGTAAGGGATAGCAGAAGGTCTAACCCTAATTGGAGTGATGTTCAGTTTAGAACGTAAATGTCATGCTCAATGACATGAGTTTGTCCAGGAAGGTCAGTGAGTAACATCCTGAAAATGGTTTGTGTAACATAGACGAAAACTTTTGTCGCTGTTCTCGCCTAGAGGACAAATCAGGAGTCTGAGAAACCAGGAAGGGACGCTTGGCCATGATTCACTTAGAATGAAGTGGTGATCATTGGAAGCGGAAGATTAAACTGCAGCGAAAAACTGTGTTTCCTCATCCTGTACTTTACAGGACAGTGATGAGTAATGACCATGGTTGACATGAGAACGTCCCGTTGCCTGGAAAATAGGCTGTAGATAGTCAGGACGAGTCATGGGAACTCCGTAAGCATAGTGATGTGGAAGGTTTTATGCTTACCGTTGATATCGACGATGTAGTCAACATCTGAAATTTTCGATATTATATCGTACGGACCTTTCCAACTAATAAGGAGTCTATTTTCACGACAAGGTAGCACAAAACAAACGGCTTTGTCACCAGGGACAAATTTTGTCGTAAAGTTTCTCTTCTTATTTGAGCAAATTGTCTGAGCCGTCTGCTTAGCAAATTCAGAAGATGACGTCTGCCAATTTGAATGCTCTCGATAAGTTTTGTCTCAGCGCGATGGATATACTCGGAGTGTGTAAGATTTTGTGTTCATCGTCAATATTGTCAGCTGTTATAAGATCATGCAGCAAAAGACATTGTGGGCCGCGCGGTCGCGCGCCAAAGACAAGTTCAAAGGGAGAAAACCTGTATGTTCATTGGGGACCTCTCTGTAAGCGAAGAGGGCCGCGGGTAAAACCCTGTTCCACTCTTGAGGATGATCCTCAGTTATCTTCCCTAATAAGTTCTTATAGTGTTCTATTTAGTCGCTCCGAACCAATCCCATTGGACATAGATGATAGATGCATACTCAAAGATCTCTATATCTGTAGCGTAGTCATTACTTGAGACATGGTATCGATATCAGTTGGTGCCATGATCTGATAATATTTTCTCCGGGGAATCCCAGCCGAGAAAATAATAAGCCAAAGGAGCATCTGCAATGTCAGCAGGTAGTAATTGCTTTTGAGGGATAATCCGCTGGCCAAAGTTTGTGCACTGTTCGACACGTTAAGATAAACTGATGTCCTCTAGCAGATTTGATCTTGAATGGACCAATGATGTCTATCGCCATTTTCTGGAATGGACGAATAGGAATATCTGCAGCCTGAATAGGCGCAGCATGACGAGGACCTTTGGATTGATTTCTTGACATACTTTACAGGATCGATACAATAGACGTCGTTATTGTCCTTGTTCACAAAAGGCAAAAGTCAAAGCCGCAAGCAAACTCTTGACTTTGTACGGGAAAAACCCATGTGACCAGCACACTGAGAGTCGTGTGCATGTTGTAAGATTCTAACTTCTATCAAATTCTTGGGTTACAAGAATCTTGAGAATGACTTGACTTAGATGGAGTCTTGCTCCATACGTACAATGTACGCCATTCTTCATGTAATGCCATGAGTTACAATTTGAATCTTTATTCGGATCACCTTTCGTTACAAGAGTGAAGAATTTCTTAAGAGTCGGATCTTCTTCTTGTTGTTTTATAAACGAGTCACGAGAAATTACCAAGGGATCATCTTGGTTATGCACTTCATTATCTTCAACAGATGAAGTTTCAGGCATATTGAGAGCTTGAGCTCTAGTGACTACCGCATTAGCAGATTGCATATTTTGATTTCCCAAACGGAAATTTGCTCCGGAGTGCATTCTTTGACTCCGTGAATGCGACCGATGATAAGATCAGCGATCGGATTCGGCAAAAGACATGCGTGTACATCTCCTGTGAAGAAAGGAGTAGCAATCCTAATGATAGCGGTAGAGTATTTCTCTATGGTGCCGCCAAATTTTACGCATTTGACTACTTTGCCTGTAGAATGGTAAGGATCTATGAGTTGACTGCCTAAAACCCAATAGTTGGTGCATCCAGAATCAAAAAGTTACTGAGACTGGATTGTCATTTACTTAAACCTTTGTGTTTACAGACAAGGAGAACTGACCTCTGCCAATCATGCGCGATTGACGCAGGAAGAGCGGGAAGAGGATGCCCACAGCTTAAAGTAGACACTGTGGTTGGCTCAAATATTGTTTTGCATTGGGGGCACTGAGATGCTCTCCCAAAATCAAAAGCGGCACATGCCATATTATTAGAGTCATCATTATCTTTATTTTGTTTATAGGCTTCGTGGGACTCTTGCTGTGCAGAGTTCGCCTGGTAATGAGCTTTATGTTTTTTTGAATTGTGCTCTACCTTTGTTATTATTGCCTCTGTACTTATCATTGTTTCCACTATTATAACCCCTACTCGGGTTTGAATCATAGCTCCTTTGGTTACTATCATCATATTCATTATAATGAGTATCTCTGTAATTATGATCTTGTTGTCTCCATGAAGGAAAACTTGGATAGTTTCTAGAATGACTTCCTTTGCGAAAGTTCCTGTAATTATGACCACCCCTGAATCGAGGGCTGTCAGCTCTTCTCCAGGTATTCGAAGAAGAACCCTGAAATGATTGGTACCTTGGTTCTGATAACTGTAATAGTTACCTTTTTTATTAAACCTATTTTGAGGTCCTTGGAATTTGTGAGAGTGATTAGGGTTGTATGGTGTTGCAGAAGCAACTGGCATACCTTCTTTAACCTTACTGTTGCTAATAGCTACGTCCGGATGTGCAGTGACGTATTGGGTACAATACTGTTCCATTTCTTTTAGAGACTTAGGTTTACGCTCATGTAAGAATTCGAGGATAGGTTTATTTATACTTGACATAATCTTGTCTCTGAGTATCAAGTCCATAAGGGCTTCATAAGTCTTTTCTGTTTTGGATAGCTCAATCCAACGATCAAATGTAAGACGTGTCCTTGCAATGAATTCTGAGAATTCTACACCTGCCTCGGGCACCATTGTCTTAAACAACTTCCGATAACCCTCTTCAGACAACTGATACTTCTTTAATAAGGCTGCCCTAATAACATCATAGTTATCTTTGTCAGCCTCTTCAACCAAACTTAAACTAGTCAGAGAATCACCTTTCAGATTTTCTGATAACTGGTTAGCATATTGTGATTTGTCCACAATATGAGGCTCGACACGATCGCGTTCAAATCTATTTAGCCAGAATGTTATGTCATCACTGGAAGGGTTCTTGAACGCTTGGGTACCTTGACCTGTAGAAGTAAAGGGTTTACCATTACCACCAGATGCTTGATTACCATCACTTATGTTTGTTAACTTTAACTTTTCTAACTTAAATGCTAAAAGTTCTTTTTGGTGTTCATGTTCTCTTATTGCTTTTTTCTCTTGAGCTTCAGCTTGTAATTTTCTCTCTTCTGCAGCAGCTTGTAATTTTTTCTCTTCAGCAGCAGCCTCATCTTTACTTTTCTCTTTTTCCATTTCCATCTGGAATCTTTTTCCATCAGTCTGTATCTGCAATTTCTTTTGTTCATCCTCTCTTTGTAATTTTTTTTCCTCAGCTGCTAATTTCTTTTCTTCAATCAATGCTTTTCTTTCTTCAGCAGCAGCAGCAAGTTTTCTCTCTTCTGCAGCTAATGCTTTGTCATATTGAGCAACTGCCCATTCTTCTAATTGCTGACCAGTCTTATCAAGAGCCCTGCCTTGTGTGATAAAATAATCTAATGTAGACATCTTGTCTAATAAGATCAGTAATTTGCAAAAGTAAATAAATTCACTTTCTTAGTCTTAATCAAAGACCTTGTATGATAACTTTGTAACCTGTGGAAAATAGTACTTAACTATCCCAATCACTGGGAAACAAGCCTTACAAAGGTCTTGTATAAATCCTTATATAATAACAGCTATAAGTTGCTGGTTCACTCTATAATATAAGTGCAGTGCACCAGAAATAGTGTTTTATATCATCAACTGTGTACCTTTAGCAATAGCAATTAACTATCAGTTGATTCTTGTACATCAATTTATATGATCAACTATATTTTAAATAGTGTATGTCGATCAGGCACAAAACAAAACAGTTATACAGAAGAACATGAAAACATTTGCGGAAATGAAATAAATCAAATGGGAAAAACAATAAAAGATAAACCGCAAGAGGATAACAAATACAAATAACGCCACAGTATGTAAATATGAATTGAGAATAGAACTGAAAGATAGAATAGGGTAGACCAACAAATTACAAACAAATCAAAACAAACTAAAGAACAGAGGAATATTACAAAAACCACAATGAGTACAGTCTTCACAGCTAACACTAATAGCAACAGCTGTCGCAGCAAATTTTCAATCAAGAAAATTGCACCTATAGAAACGCACACATCAGACCCTCTATTACGTGGGATACTCTGTTGTGTGACACCGCCCAACCAAAAACAACAACCCGCTGGATACAAACAAATATCACATATAAATATATAAATATTTAAATACATAAATGCATAAATAGTATGGCAATATGATGTAAATAGAGTGTTGCAGAAAGAATGTGTTGGAATGAAGGCTCAGTTACACTGCCTAATAGTACAGTACTGTGGTACTTTATTAAACAAATACTTCTGGTCTAATTATTTTAAATTCAACACAGAAATAGAAGCTCCATCGTTGATGTGAATGATAACAATCGATGTAGGACTTCTCAGTTCAATAACATTTCCTTTCGCAAACACTGTCAAATATTCTCCAGTCCTGATGTGTAATGTTCTATGTTTCAACCAAGCTTGCTGTGTAACACTGTCAGTTGTATGGCAAATGTCCAACGAACCAAATGTCAACAAACGCTGACCTAGTTACTGCATACTGTCGACAGGACAGGTCACGCTGACATCACTGTAGAGTTGTACTGTTGATGTATTTGTGTGTCGTAACAGACCCCAAGGAACGTCTGGTCTCAGTAGTTTACTTCTCAATATGGTCACTGTGCAGGTTGACCCAGGAAGCTGGCACACCAGTTGTTAAACTCTGTAGTTGTTAACTCATACTGGCTACTAGTTGTTAAATCACGCTTTATTTGTTAAATGTCGTGAATGTCCACCAGTTGATAAATGTAGATGTTGGGACTGGTGTAGTAAAGTGTAACGATTGTCAACTCATTAAACCCAGCACAGTTTTGGTCATACAGGTCATCTTGTCCTGGAACGTGATGAGGCTCCGACAAGAATGTGAGTGTAGACAATGAGTGTGTATATGAATGTCAGTACGCGAATGGTAGAATGATTCGATAGAGTTGACAGGTTGGTAGTACATCACTCATACTCACACTGTTCGAATTCAAGAAGTACTGGAACTACGGTGGTCTTTTTATAACATTTAATGAGACGCACACTTGGACAGTACGTGTATGGTTACAGGAACAAATGTCGACATAGACAGCATAATGTTGATCACAGGAATATCATCTTAAGTTAGCATTCATGCTTGGCAAATATCATAATGGAGCATTCGTAAATAAGCATTCAGAGTTCCATCATGTAAATCATCTGGCTTTACTGACTGGGCACGTCAGACCATAACCAATATATAGGAAGGCTCCTAGACTTAACCTCGTCTAGCGAATATCCCTTCACGTAAAGTTCAATATATATATTTTTCATAAAGATATAGGAATCCCAGACATGGGTTCTCACATGTAGCAGTGATCTCTTGGTTCATCGAGCGATAGTACAGGCATCCCTTTTTCTCACTCGATAAATACAAAGTATATGAATTTCAACATGGCTGTGCTTCTCTCGTGAGCTTCACTCACTATTGGATACAGACCAAAATTGGTCATTCGTTAAATGTCCTCATTTCTTCATAGCTTCTATCATAGAGGTAATTGAATAATATCATATAATCTAGTGCTGATACATACATAGGAATGTCATCTTCCTTTGAATAAATATTCTTTTCAAAAGTACCACTGTGCATCTGCTTATCGACAACGATGGCGAAGCCCAAGTTCATAATAAATTGTGGTTTTACCTTTCTATGCGAAATATAACTTTGCCATTCCTTGGCAAAAGAGAATAAACACTGGGGTAAAGTACATACAACATGTCTAAATGACTATCACTTTTCCCCATTTACTTATAGATCACTTTTTCGGCGATAGGCCGGCTACAACAAAATTCGACATCCCGACAGGATGACAGCCATGAATCACACCCCTTTGCTAGCGATACTTCCGCTGCATAGCCTTTGACCTTTTCTAGCGACAACCAACATAGTTCGACTTAGAAATGTAAAGATATCCATATATAAGACAGACTCGTCCTACTCATACAAACACTACGTATAAATTCAGGCCATAGATATACTGAAGCAAGAACAATCTATTCCTACCCAGGCAAAGAATAAATCGCAGTAGGCCTAAATTCGTCCGCGGAATCCGATCGAAGATGACGGAACTCTTTTCAAGGGAAGTAACTCAAAAATGACTTCTCCTTAAGCACTTAAAAAAGGAAATACTTTGTTTACAAAATATTTGCGAACATAATAAGTATATAAATGTATTATATTGCAAGATAGTAAAGATTGCACTTTACAGTGGGGCCACCATATTTCTGATATTGCCCCCAAGCACGGAGAGGTGGGGCCACCAGATTTCTGATATTGCCCCAAGCACGGAGAGGTGGGGCCACCAGATCTCAGCACCAGAGCTACACCTTCAAGTTAAGTGAGCGCTTGGTCTGCTGAGAGTTCACCAACTCAACTTAATTAGAAACACACCCATAAAAATTCCATCAATTAACTGGGCACTGTGTAAGCGCCATAGACAGGGAGTGATGAGGCCACCCCAACAGCACATCCATGAAAAGTTCCCCCACAATAGATTACTACTATAACCAATAATAAAATTAACTAGTCTAGTAACATATATGTACACACCTTGCATTTATTATGTAATATCCATGCATTTTTTCATAATTTCTAAAACCTTTCATATGTTCTGGCCAAAATAAAAACTTGGTCCAAAACAAATAAATGTAGAAAAGAAAATTACTATCAAAATTTTACACAACTGAGTTAGTTCCGTGTATTATAACCTTTTTATTAATATATTATTAGACTTAGTAAATATCTGTGTGTGTGTCTGAAAACTTTCAAAACACATTACATATCATTACCCTAGACATTTAACGTAGTCACATTCATTAGTAAAAAAAGATAAGTGTGAGGTCGTAGTGGTAGCAAGAAGGGCCTTCTGACAATTCACAGCTACATTTTATCTCAGGAGCCTTCACAGCTGACCTCATGCATCACACGTAGAAATATCACCATCATACAATACCATCAAACCCACTACATATATTGGGGGCTCGTCCGGGATTTAAATTAATCACATATATTGGGGTCTCTTTGTCCCGGGATAATTAGCCCATTAAGTATAGTAGGATCTCCTGGGGGAGAATTAGATTAGGGGAACACATAATAAAAATTAAAAGTGTCCCTTAAAATTAAGTGTCCCTTAAAATAAAAGTTGGTGAATCTTCACAGCCAGTGGTAGTTAATTAATTAATTAGAATTATTTTAGATTAGAGTAATTATAAGTCATAAAAGTACTTAGTGGTTGGAAATTTTATCTTACACATTGCTAGATTTGTTTAAAAAGTATGGCGGAGCTGGCAAAATTTAGATCAGCTGCTGTGCGGACGGCAAAGGAGATGGGAATGGATGGTCAGATTTTAATTCAATATGTAACGGCTGAATGTGATAAATATATTGAAAGGGAAGATAGAAAGGTAGCTGAAGAGAAGAGGTTACAAATTGAGGCTGATAGAGAAATTAAGAGGCTGCAGATTGAGGCAGAAGAAAAACGACAGCAAAGGGAGGCAGAAGAAAAAAGGTTGACTGCCGAAAGGGAGGCAGAAGATAGAAGGTTGCAGAGGGAGCACGAATTACGACTAAGGGAGCTGGAATTACAAGGCCCGGCTCCTGAAAATGGTGCCAGCCCTTTTGCCTCAGATGCTACGCCCAGTCTGGGAGCCTCAAACTCAGCTATGGGGTTTCATTTAGACCATTTTGTTGAAAAAGACGATGACATAGAGGGGTACCTAGGACGTTTTGAGTTATTAGCTACTACATATGGGTTAGAGAGAGAGAGGTGGAGCTTAAAGCTATCACAGGGATTGAGGGGTACTTCTTATGAAGTATTTGCCAAAATGAACAGGGAAGACCAAGACAATTATGACATGTTAAAGCAGGCTTTGTTATTAAGGTACGAGAAGAATGGTGAATTTTATCGTAAGAAATTTAGAAATGCCAAACTGTTGTCTGGGGAGACATACCACCAATTCTCTGCTAGACTAGAAACCTATTTGGAGAAATGGACGGCTCTGGGGAAGACCCAAGATCTTAAAGAAATGATCATGATTGAGCAATTGAGAGAGTCCATGGCTCCAGACATGAGAAAATTTCTCATGGAACAAGGTGCAGAGAAGTTGGGGGAAATTTTAAATGTTGCTGAGAGGTATCAGGCAGCCCAGGCAGAGGTAAGTGGTGCTAAAAAGAAGCACATAGACAATTTTAAAGCTCCACAGCAATTTAATAAATTTGATAATAGAGAGCAGGGAAATCAAGGTAGGACAAACTTTGAGCGGCCAAGAAATGACTATCGCGACAGAAACTCACAGTTCAATGACCAAAAGTTCAATGAAAGAAAACCGTTGAACCAAGGAAAAAGATGGTGTAAATGGTGCAAGAAGGATAACCATAACACCGAATTTTGTAGAAGGAAACCTTCAAACATTGCTGCAATGAAGTCGGGGACGCAAAGATTAAAGGTTAATCCTAAGGGACAACAGGAACCTTATCACCCCCCAGTTTGTGAGGATGTTATTTGTAATGGGGTCACCATAAGGTGCCTTTATGATACAGGTTTGGATTATGATTCAGTTGTGAAGTCTAGCCTAGTGGACCCAAGTCAGTATACCACAGAAACAGTGGAAATACAAGGGGCGACTAAGGACATACCACTCATGACACTTCCCATCGCAAGGATAACGGTGAAAACTCGCTATGTGGTCACACTCATGTATGACTGGAAGTCATCGACACCAACGACTGTGTACCTTTTCTAAAGTTTAATTGGACGTACACACTCGACAGCACAGATAGTGACAAATCACAGGTTGGCATAATACATCATAGTACAGTGGATAAATGGTCTTGCAATGTTATGTTACATGGGCACTCATGTAGATTAATATTATAATGGACTGTCAGTAGCCAAGCCCTCAGCATCGCCCATACATATAAATCATCTGACTTCACTGACTGAGCACGTCAGCTTATAAACAATATTTCAGATGGCTTCTAAACCTAATCTCGTTTAGCGACGATTCTCCCACATAATGTTCAGCACATATTTTTTCATATAATAATATTGAACCGCTGATAAAGGGTTCTCATGTGTAGCAGTGATCTCTGGACTAAACAAGCGATAATACGGGCATCCCCTTTTCTCTTCTTGAAAGTCACTACAGGTTTTGGTTCCAAGATGGCTTCACTCGTGAACTGTCACTCACGTTTGGATGCAGATAATGAATCTGTCCTAAAGTTAGTCATTCATAAAACATTGCATTGCTCTGTAGATTTGATCATGAACAATTGACTGCATTCTACAGAATATAGTGCTGCTAGGAATCGAAGTCGTTTTCATCGAGTCAAATATATTCTCTTAGACATTCAAATCGTAACTATCGAAAATGGTGGCTTCGATCGAGAGTTCATAAGAGTGTCTTTGATTACCTTGTTATAAGAAATATGAAACTGCCATTCCTTGGCAATACGCATAAACACTGGGGTAAAGCATGCACGATAGGTCTAGACGACTATCACTTTCCCCACAAATACTGAGATCACTTTTTCCCGGCGACAGGCCGACATAGGAAAAACACACACAGTCCCTATCAGGACGAAGCCAAATCACCCCACTCTAACGACACATCCGCCGAATAGCCTTTGACCTCTCTAGAGACAACAGAACATATAGTTCGACTTAGATATGTAAAGATATACAGATATAAGACAGACTCGTCCTACTCAGACAAACAATACACATAAATTCAGGCCATAGATATTCTGAAGCAAGAACAATCTATTATTACCCAAACAACGAATAAATCGCAGTAAAATGGATTTATCCGCGGAGTTTGATCGAAGAGATGGCACAACTTTCAAGGGAAGTAACTCAATAATGACTTTCCCTTAAGCACTAAAAAATTACCTATGTATAATATTGTAAGATATCAAAGACTGCACGTAACAGAAACATTCTTGGCTTTTTTGGAAGAAGAAGGTTATTCACTCGAGGATGTGTATAATGCCGATGAGACTGGCTTATACTGGAAATCATTGCCTCAAAAATCACTTGCATCTCAGCGCGAAGCAGCTGCCCCTGGGTTTAAAAAGTGCAAAGAGAGAGTAACAATTTTGGTAGCCGCGAATGCCAGTGGAAGTCATCGTTTACCGGTGCTAATGATCGGCAAAGCCAAAAAACCACGTTGTTTAAAGAATGTGACATGTCTCCTATTGTGTTACAAAGCACAGAAGAGTGCTTGGATGAATAGTGAAATATTTCTTGATTGGTATACAAATCAGTTCATCCCAAATGTGAAGAGGTTGGGAGAACAAGAAAAGAAAACTGGAAAAGTAATTCTTCTACTGGACAATGCACCATCTCATCCAGAGACGGATACATTGAATGCAGTTGATGCAAATTTTAAAGTAATTTTTCTGCCTCCCAATGTAACAGCACTGATTCAACCAATGGATCAGGGTGTTATAGCAAAGCTTAAAAAGATGTACAAGAAGGAAGTCCTGCGTCGTTTATTGTTGGCTGAAGATGAAGAAAGTGTGGTGGCGTTTTCCAAAAAGCTTAATCTCAAAGACTGCTGCTATATGTTAGCTGATGCTTGGACCACCCTGTCACAAGATAATCTCAACAAGGCTTGGAGTAGATTGCTTGGGAAAAAAGGAGGAAATGAAACTACTGCAGTGGACACAAATGATGATTGTATAAATGAAGTTGTGGAACTGTTTCAAGCAATGCCCGGATTTTCGGACTGTGACAAAGATGATGCACACATGTGGCTAGAAGATGATAATGATTCTGGTTTTCAGTTTTTGAATGACGAAGAAATTTTGTCTTTTGTGCAAGAAGAAAACCAAATACATGTAGTGACCGATGATGAAGACACCTCAGAAGTACATGATGTACTTGTAGATTATGAAGAAAAACCAAAACGTCGACCAAGTCCTGAAGAGGCCTTTATAGCACTAGAAACTGCGATGGCTTGGTACGAGCAAGAAGATGACAGCTGTCCTACACAGCTTCTGCTGTTGAAGAGAATTCGGGACTTAGCAGCCAAAAGGAGACTATCCAGTTTGGTGCAAAAGAGGATTCCTCATTATTTTAAATAGTGGGCTACATCTGTGCAAGTACATATATACGTAAGTTGCGCCTGGTTTTGAATCGTTTGTAATGTTATTTTGAAAACATTTCTCTTTCTTAACAAAAATAATTAATACAAGAAGTACATGCACTGCAGTGTAATAAAAGATTTTGGTGATACAGTGATCTAATACAGTGTGGGTATTATTATTACAGTACAAGTAAATATGTTTTATAGTGTATTTTTCTTGTGATGGTTAATTATTTTTAGAAATATGTGTACATGTACTCGATACATTATGTAATCCAATTATCCGAACATTTGATTATCCGAACGATGCTCGGTCCCATGGGGTTCGGATAAATGGAGTTCTACTGTAAATTAATACGACGCAAACGAACGGGTTGAACTGTTGGTCGCTGCGTGACAATATTTCCATTCATGTGTTGTTACTGATACGTGTTGCTCTTCTCTATTCAACATCTAGAAGAAACCTACAACAGAAGACATGAGATAAAAAGCTTGTTTATAGTCTGTGAGTTATTGAATTTTAAAGAGCGTACCGGACAGAACACACACAAAATTGTACACATAGTTTTGAGATAATCCTTTTCATTGCGGTATATTTTTAATCTCATAAACAGGTTGTTTGCGTGTATAATACAAAATAAAACGCAGAATGGAGAATGTAGCGGTATCAAAAAGAATCTGGCATCTCTGGAGGAACTAGCACAATATATGCTTTACAAGAGACACAATTAAACCCCAATAGTAGGTATAGATGCAAGTTTTAAGATACTTAGACACGATAGGAAACAAGGAAAAGAAGGGGTGTAGCATTTTTGGTACATGACACATTTAAAGTTATAGGTTAGGAAACATTCGAAACAACAAACATAGAAAGTATTTAGGCCACAATAGAAAATAAACCAGACAATCTAAAAATCTTAAACATATAGGGTAAGAATGGGACAATTAAAGATGAAAACGTATCAGCTATAGGCAAAAGACTTAGCATCAGAAAACTAAAAACAGACAATTCTCATCATTGTGCCTGGGATGGACGTTATGTGGACAACGCAGGAAAGCGCCACTTGACTTTATAGAAAATAACGGCTTGTTAACACTAAACGATAGAACAATCACTTTGATCAATCCAAATGCTAAAGGGGGCATATTCAGTATGACGTATAATGTAAATATAGCCACAGAAATCCGACCACATTTGCTTCCTCAGTTAGTGTTTATGTTTTGCGAAGGCAAAACCACGAAATTCGCTGTCTGTTGACTCACTTTTGAAGCCACGCCTATTTTTCCTGTCTTACATGCGCTAATGAGTGTTTACAAACTTTCGCACCTGGCAGTCAATAAGGGGAGCGAACCTGGTTTGTTTACCTGAGTTCTCACGCGAGCTGATCTGTCAATCATCGGATAGTGACAGAAAGCACGTGGGGAAAAGACCAGATCCTTGGTAGCAAATACAAAGGGCGATAATAATACTCACCGACCACCTTTGTTGTCCGTGCAAAAGCTTTGATCTGCGGAAACGGACGGAAATCTAAAGGTGGCCCGTTCGCACGGCCCTTGTCTTTTGATGTCGTTCGGCATCGCGAGTAGAGCGAACAAGAAAATTTATTATCTCTGAAGCCAAGCTTGTTGATTTCCTCTGCTATGCCGAAGGTGTGAATTGTCACATCCTTTAGAGATAATTACCATAAATCTGTATATATACTGCGTTCTCTCCCAGTCAGTTATCAAGTCTCTCAGGAAATTTTGGATAATCTAAACGCGTACGTTAGAACCTATGTGAAATAGTGCGTTAATAGTCTTCGTGGGGATTATTCTGTTTTCTGGTAATAATATAAGTGTGCTTAAGTGTTAAATGTGTTAAAGTTTTACCATTTGTATTCACTGCGATTCCCTAGTGTTAAGAATAGAGAAATAGTAAACGCGTAGATATTTTCTTACCAGTGGTTCAGTAATGTAAAATCCGTCAACCATTTTTTTACACCAGAAGATACGGGTTAGCTGACTAGGTATAATGCTATGAGTGACAGATAAAGTGACAGAGTAGAATGCGCATTATATTCCATTGTGTGTAAATTTGTAAATGACTAGTGTTAATATCATGTGTCAAAACAATAGACGTCGTCAATCAACTAGCTAATAATGACAGGCGATATTTATTAAGGGCGGGCAGTCATAATTAAATCATAACTGTCATTGTGCGCTGATTGTTTTACCGGGTCGGAGGGGGAAAGGCTGCATGCCTAAAACCCAACCTGTACTCGCTAAGCGAAGCGCGATAAGATAGGCTAAGACACCGTGTGCCTTTTAATTTAATTAGGTGACGGAGAGGATAAGAGATCATACCTTCCGCTTGATAGCATAGGATATTGTCATCTTAGTTAAATGTTTTGTTTCTTCCTAATATAGGCTTGATCAAAACCAGCGGCAAGCGTTTTTTTTTATTGTGGTCCTTTTTCTCAGTTACTGAAGGAGTAATAGTTGTCGATTTCCTTGGCGTTCGTCCCCAGTACAAGTGTGAACAGAAATTGCCAAAGGTGACAAGCTAACATTTTAACTGTAAATTTGAGGTTACTAGACCTACAAATTCCGAGATTGTTTTATTCAATTTATCAGCACGCGGTGGCAATATACATAACATTTTTTCCCGACTTCTGACAGTCGTTTTCCCAAATGGATTTTATCCAGGAGAATACGCGGTTTCATAATCGGCACTCACCCCAGTGCAAGCCGATAGGATTTATCATCATCATCTTAATTAACAGTTTTAGCAACCAGAGTTTTCTTTAGCTATTGGAAGTACTGACTGCTGTCTACTGTGAACACAAGATCGCGTTCTTTTGTTTTACATGAACCATTCGAGGTGACAATACATATATATCAAGGAACTCAACCACCAAATTGGGCGTCCCCCTTATAAAAATTAATTATTAGTGGAGGGACTGGGGCTCAATGCGGAGGACAGAACTACTGGATTATGATACATGTGCATGGATGTTTACGTTCAAGAGATTGTTACAGTGAGTTTAGGTAAGGCGTGATTGATGTGGCCACGAATGACAGAGTGAGGGTGAATATTTTCCAGTTACGGAAACTGTACCATCCTTTAATTTCTTTGCAAATACTGTTATATTTTACTGGATAGCTTAAGTAGGAACCTTGTTCTTTTCTTTACTGTCTATTCTATACCCTAGTGTTAATCTTTGACCTTTCGGGTTATTAACTTCTTTTGGGATCTTTTTTTTTCTCAACAAGGGGGGAGGGCACTTATTGTGTTACTTTCCTATGTCTGTAAACATGATTTTATTGATTTCCATATGTTTGATGTTGTAAAGTTTAAGTGATAATAAACTAAACAAAACTTAATTTAGTGTGTTGGTCAGACCCATATCCATTTACCATAGTTTTCACGTTTGTGTGTCTTGTTTTCACATAATTGTGTGTGTGTGTGAGTAGTAAACATATAATTTTACTTATAGGGAGGTTTGACAGATCGTCCAACACTAAAGATAGTAGTATAGATAGGCTGGACTAGAGAAACCACTCATTCCAGAGACAGATCTTCACCTTAATCTATTCACTCGTGGAATCTATTCTAACACCTTTCTTTCTCATATACCCTCACCTTCTGCTCTACTCAGACGGGACCAAACAAACTAAAAATAGACAATTCTCATCATTGTGCCTGGGATGGACGTTATGTGGACAACGCAGGAAACCGCCACTTGACTTTATAGAAAATAACGGCTTGTTAACATTAAAAGATAGAACATTCACTTTGATCAATCCAAATGCTCAAGGGGGCATATTCAGCTATCGATAAAAACCTGGCAACCAACGAACTAGCCAAGGCACAAATTCAGGCATCTGCTCATTATAATAACCATGCGAGAAAATGTTGTTCCAAACGAAAGACAGGAAAAACAAATCTCAACTATAAAAAAGCAAACTGGAAAGTTTTCGAATCTGAGCTGAAAGTGTTCTCGTATAAAGACATGGAATCAAATGATACTGACAAATTTGCAGAGACACTCACAAGCGAAATTCTTAAAATAGGCATAAATTATATATAATTTACAAATATTCCACAACACTTAAAAACAGGAAATAAAACTAATAAAACTATAGAAACTCACTGGAACAAGAACCGGTTGTTTGACAGACCAAACGCTGCTCAGATATCAATTGAAGAAGAAAATAAAGCCTTGCAAAGTTAAAGAAATAACTGTGACATTATTTGGATCGATCTCTGCTTCACTGCGGCAGTAATAAGTTACATTTGTTTTACTGACTAATTACATGCTTTTATATGGTCGACACCTCTTTCTTTCTCTGCTATGTAGCAGATATTTTGTATTTTCAAACATTCTTACCCTCCTGTCAGAGATAAGTCGTTGTAGCAAAGTAGATTTTGCTGGGGAGGTTATGATGGTATCCTAAAAGAATGAAAAGGTGTCTGCTATAACCGTGTGAGGTCAAGCACATGTAGGTCTCTGACTCTATAAATGATGATGATGAATTATGTGCAGAGAACCTAACGCTACCTCCCTAGGTCTCACACGGTCACTCTTTTGGCTCTAGTGTATGGTGTATGGTGTACCTAGTGTCTAGGGGAGAAATGAAATGAGGGTACACAACAGTCAAACACTTTAAGTTTCTATAAAGAAGATAATAAAACTAGCAGTTAAGTTTTTCTTTGAACAATTTTCTTTACAATTTATTTTGCCTGTCCATTCATAGCTTGTGGACAGGTCTTTGAAAATAAGGACAAGATAGTTTACAGATAAGAACAATTTAAATTTTAGGACAATTTGCCCAATAACTAAAAAGTTATTATGTATTTATATATATATATGTCTTTCCTGTAGGAAATATTAAAAGAATTCACTTTATTCATATAATAATAATAATAATAATAGTTGCCCATTGCAAGCGAAGATGGCGACAGCTTCAGACTTGAGTTGTGACACATCTGTGCCGTGATCTCATGTGACTAATTAATCCTATTTTGGCCCTACAGGCCCTGCCACATACGGGGCACACATGGTTAGAGTCGATATATAAAGGGAGAGTCACTGTAGATGAGGGCTGTAGTTCATCCTACCCCCATAAACGTCCTGTGTAATATTTTGAAACACAAGAAACTGTCAGAGATGCCCCAGATGTCTAACTCATCACCTGGGAGTCCTTGGTGTAAGATATTTCAATGTGTAGTTGCAGAAAAGTTCAAGTTCACCACTCGCCAATGCTCCTACTGGTCTTCGACAGCATATAAGTCTGGTTGGAGACTGGTTGGCGTTTATTAGTACTCAGCAGGTTTCTGTCACCAGCCGGCAACAGGAACATAGACCCTCTGCAACAAAAGGACACCCTGGCCTTTTACATCTGGTCACTTATTCTAACACTTAATTTCCTACGTGGGTATGGGGTCAGCCTCGCGTGCCTTACAAGTGCACTCGCCCCGAATTGTACAGGACTTCCACCTTGCTGTGACCACACCTCAGGTCCTTATAGTAGATACGCCACTGTACGTTTACATACTTTTCATCACTACAATAATGTGGCGTAACCACATTTCCTTTGATATGATATTCTCTTCTTTTCTTTTCAATTATATTTGCTTCAGGCATGTAAACAGTGTTCATTGAACACAGCGGCTTACTAATCTATTCTAATACAATAATATGACAACATAATAACAACATACATCAGTTAGATACCGTTTACTGTGAGGACTCAACAATGTCTGCTCCCGACATGTACTTCACTTTTTTCCCAATAGCAGTATCTAACTTTGTAGTTGGACCAAATATATTAAATTTCATAAAATATCCTTACCACAATCAAGAAATATATAAACAAATGACGCTGACTGTGTGAAGAAATGGCCTCAGCTTCCTCCGAACTGCACAGACTGTGAATTTATTCTTTATTTAAGTTTAGAATTAACACAGCTGTTTCTCAGCGTATCTGAATACAATTTTTAGTTCAACTGGCAATGAATAGTCAAAGCCTTTTGCTAATATTTACTAGCACTGGCCAATCGAAACGTTCGACTACTTGAATTCAAAAGCAGTTTGAATGAAAAACCAAAATAATTTCGAATAATTTCTGCGTCTGGTGGTCGATTGGCCAGTCTGCTTTAGTCATGCCCAATACAAAAAGATATTACGTTTAGGATTACATTTCTCCTACCGCTCCCCTTTTCCATTCATACTCTTTTTACCCAAGCGAATTTGAATGTACCTCCCTGCCTCTTTTCCAAGCTCGCATCCCCCTTACGTTACAAAAAAACATAAGCCGGAACGCCAGTCTGTCTGGTCGAGTGTCCTTAGATATTAGTATTTCTTCAATAACTTCTCTAATACTGGGACTATCATATTATTGAAAGTACATTCTTGTTCAGCGAACTCCACGTCATACTACCATATCATTTTTATGGGGAACTACATAATGGTTTAAAATTTCCAATTTATGTCATCGTCAATCGTCAAATAAAATTTTACACAAGTCCGCCATCTTTCCTCTCCTTCATCTGTCTAGCATGTATTTTTCAAATAACTAACTTGTTTTAGTTACGTCAGAAATGCTACCACTAGGAGGAAATAAAATTGTCTGCGTGGTTATGCCTGGGCTGGCTTTTCCGACTGTCACAAACAGATTACTTTATGGGACAGTAAGATGTTACATCTTACATACATTGTTGAGAGAGTTTACGGACGTGACACTTCCATGTATGGGAGACGTGACCTTTGCATCACGCGCAGAATTATTCCATGTCGGAAATATATTAATTATCCCACAAAACACGCATGTTTGAAACGATTGGAGCCCTGCTTAGATTCGTAACAAACAAATGCGGGGGGAGACTTGCAATATAACCTGACCCGTTTCAGTTCTAAGACACCGTGAGAATCGCTTGCCAAGACGATATATCACGGTTGGCCTCCCCTGCTTTGCAGTAGTGGTCCAACAATGGCCAAAACTCAATCGTATCTAAATGGGTCGTCAAAGGTGTCTACCTTCGCACAAGATTACTCTTGGCAGAGATGTAGATAGAAGGGTAGGTAATGACGCTTCTACCTTATGGGAGTGTTCACAAGAAAATTCAGAAGTCAAGAACAATGCTGCTTAGCGCTGAACATATGTTAACTTATATCTGTCCGTTGCCTTTTGTGAAGGATTTGTGCAATGGTTGTTAGCCCGTTCAAGCCGCCAGCTGAGTTAATTCAGCGAATTTCCTCTTATAATGGTATAGCTCTGTTTAGAGGTAAATATATGTTTAGATGTATATATGTATATTAAATATTCTGGCTCATACGTTTGCTTTCGTACATGTAATAACTGAATAAACAGCTATTGTTTAGTTTGAAAACAACAGGTAACAAATTTAATAATCAATTAGTATTAACAGTTTGCTGGAACTGGGTTGGTCATGTCCTCAGAAGAGACCCCGATGCCATCACAAGAACAGCTATGCTTTGGACCCCTGAAGGAAAACGAAAGAGAGGCCGACCAAAAACAACCTGGCGGAGGACTGTGGAAGCTGAGATGCAAAGAATGAACCAGAGTTGGGGCACTGTACGAAGGATGGCCACCGACCGAGCAAAGTGGAATCAATTTGTTGTTGCCCTACAAGACGCCACTAGGCGTGATGGCCACTGACTGCTTTGACGGTCGGCGGCTAAGGATCAAAGAAGAAGAAGAAGATTAACAGTTTAAAATAAATGAAATGTTGGTGAATTTTATATTGGAATCATATTTTCTCTTCACGGAGATTTAGGGTGAGAATATAGTTCAGAAAATTATGTCCGGTTGCTGGTGCCTTTTTTAAGCACTTAACTGATATAAGGGGGTGCTGCAGCTGTGGTTTTCATCACTTCTTGGTGATGAATGCACTTCTCCACATACCTTGTCCAATTTAGGCGTCTGGTGTGGATTCCCTGCTTTTCACTCACAACTGGCTTCGTTCCACGAACATTTTAGACAAAATAAAAAAACAAATGTTTCTTCTAAGTACATTTGTGGGCTGTCAATTAACAGGCACATTCTCGCTGTCCACCCACCAATGTTAATCTCTCAGAAGAATTAAATTCCCGAGTACACAGTGTAGCTCAGGGAAGATGATTAGAAATCACCAATATTCTTCCGAGTATTAAACTGGGAACATGTGGCTGGGCGGCGCGAATAATGAGTTGCCTGAGTTACAATTAACAAAGTGCATATACCTCACAAAATATTATACACTTTAGGCAAATGTGTTGTAATCATCAGTCATCACTGCTCCATTCGGAATCTGGAGTCACCTCTGCTGTTGGTTTTCCGCACGTCTAGCAAGATGAAATCACCAGCGTTTGCTGTAGTGGTTCATGAATACACTATTTTCGTATGTTGAGGTTCCCAGCCTCATATATAACCACTTAGCAAGAAAACATGTTAATTCACATTTGTAAAGTAAAGGTTTACACTTACCCCAAATCGGTTATACACAATCTCCTCGCACAGTTTAGAATGGACACGAGAACTCTAGGTTATATGCTATCGAATAACTTGGTCTAGAAATTTTGAATCCCTTTTATGACGGGTGAATCTGCAAATTACTTGGTATGGGAAAGTTTCTCTTACGACATGTGATCGAATTCCTTAGGAATCCAATCTTAATATTTAAAGTCCTGGTCCCTTAAGTTTTTCAGAGTCTGAATTTATAAAGGTGGGCTTACTTTTTAAGGTTTTAAGTTTCCCAAATACTTCGATCTGTCACTTATAAGTATAGAATTCTAGGTCCGCTCCATCTTGCTCTGGCTTTTGGGAGTTGCCCGTTTGAAGTTGCGAAGCTGTCTGTGTTCTGTGTCTCTGATTTCGCTAGATTATATTTCCCACTTCTCAGTTCAAATCACTGATTGTCATTTCGCCGAATTTTTCGATGAAATTCATTGTTTATTCCGGCTCTCAAATGAAACCAATCGAATCACTTTAGCACTGAGTTGGGTTGTCTAATTTCAAAATATCCCCAACGTGTTTTAAAATATTACATTTAATATTCCAACGCGTAACCTCTTTCAAATCATGCGGTAATATTTCCGCCGGCATCTTTATGCCACTTCACACACAAATATATTAACTATCCTGGCTAATGCCTTCCGCCAAGATTGACTACCCAGACAGACAGGGGCCAGCGAATGCGATAATCTCATTATCACCAATTCGTCAGGCGGCTTTCTTTGCGTGTTCGTGCGCTATACCGTCTTGTGTAAACACCATCATCAGCTTTTCACCTGGGGTCACATGTTGGACCGACACGTTTCAAAGGATGGTCAGACTGATTGAAGTGATAAGCGTTCTATCGCTGACCGGTCTAATTACCTGGTCATGCGATGATTCACATGGCGCAATGTAAACAGTCTGCGTGTAAAAAGATAAAGGTAGTCCCATAGCAGATAGTTCCGTAGGGGAGTTGAGTGTTAGAGACTTCACTCTACTGATCCAACTTAGAGAGTAAAAAGAATGAAAAGGTATGATTTATGCCAAAATAAAAGCGATTGGTGAGAAAAATGAAGAAAAAGAAATGATACTGCCGTATGGCTAAAGGTGTGAGAGATCACACACAAGAGCATTTTCAGACACGATAACCAGACTGCCAGAGTGAAGCCTAGAATCAAATTTCATCTATATCAGACTGGAATTTGTGGAATATCTTGAAGGACTTAAAGAGCCCAGGAAAAAAATTTAATAAGGGACACAGAGATCTGAGGAAACTGAAAACACGGAGTCATAGTGGGAATCCATTGTTAACATAACGACTCCAAAGATTACGTGTAAAAGGCATCTGCAAGTGCCTTTATTCATCTGAGCAAACAGTCTGTGAGCCAAGATTGGCGTAGGTTGTGCAATTTACATTTTATATTTTTCATTACTAACATGTGAACTAATATGTATATATTGTCATGTGAATATTAATATGTGAAAATCGCTAGTGGATGTCCAAGTCATGTGAGGCTGGCAATCTCAGCGTATAGAATGATGATTTCATTAACCACCACTGCAAGGGCTGGTCACTGCTTCATTGCTAGCTTCTCAAAGAGAACTAAAAGCATGGGTAGTCCCAAGTTCCATTTGGAGCAGGGAGGGAATGATGACAGAAATGATGTACATTCTAATTATAATATTTACATTCACAAGTTAGTTGCTTATCCTTTGCAGGACGTGGCAATCAACCCCAGCTTTTATTGGCTGTTTGTAATTTTTCTAGGCAATTTTTTTCATTCAGTAGTTTGCTATTGCTTTCTGAACGGTACGGCTCTTATACCATTGTTAAAAATCCACACAAAGCGATCTGCTACCAAACCGCCTGCAGCAGGTTTCGAACCTGGTATATCTGGATTATGAAACTGCGTTCATATCCATTAGGCCACAGACGCCGACACATTCACAAACCAGTGTGAATGTCTATGTAACTATTCACTTTAAAAGTAATGACAGTTTTTAACTTTTTCAACCACTGTAAATGTAATTGAAAGCATTTTTAATCTTTATTGTGAACATTTTTGAACCAGTGGAGATGCCAATGTAAAAATATTCTATCTATACTATTTACCTTTTCATTTGAATGTAAAGTAAATATAAAGCTATTCAATTTAAATGTAAAGAGTGTTTTTTCTCGAGAGACTAAGCTTAATTGTCATCGAATGTAAAATCTGAGGTAGATGGGGCAACAACTAAAGTTTTTAGTATAAAATAACTTAAAAATAATTGCAACGGAAAAAAGCGACTATCGAGTGAGTTGATACAGTTGTTTTACAATTGAAATTCCTTAAACCAATCATTTTAAAAATGCTGTAAAAAATGCTTTAAACAATGTTAGATTTTCATTCAGATTAAACACGCACAGTCGACAATTTACATTGGTTTGACCACGCATTTTAAAAATAATTTTTTTTTTAAAATGCTTTAAACCATGGTAGATTTTCATTAAGATTAAACACGCACAGTGAATGTTTATCGTCAAGGAACATCCGTTGGTTTTAAAATATGTATCGATACAGCTCTGATCAAATTTGAAACCGCTTGGCCAAATGAGTGGCATTAACATTACATAGTTATAAAAAAGGAAGTGGTACAGAAAACTGTTTTTTTTTTCTATTTCCTATTAAAGTAAAATTGTTTAGTTAAACATTTTTAATTATCTTGTAAAATATGCAAACGTATGGTCTTTAATAACAAACATAAAATAATAGTTTTAACATTTGTATTAGGTCCCTTGATATTTATTGGATATGCATTTATTTGATAATGGCCCCTGAGAAATAAATGGCTTCTTTACATTTCTTACGAAAAACATTAATTACTCGTAATGTCATAATTACAATATTAAATTATAAAATAACTGCTTGACGTAACCGGTGGTAACTAAAGAGACTCTCTGCCAAAATTCGTCAAGAAATAATACGGCATGCTGATTTGTATTAAGAACATACAAACATACTTTGCCTTTTATTTATAAAGATTACGTCCATCTAAAACAAAATCTTCTGAGGTAAGACCTAAACATTGGAAAGTAGCTATTTTAAAACCTGATCCAGAAGCCTACGATGTATGCTCATATAGACCTATCTCTTTAACACCACAACTAGGCGAAATTATAAAAACTGTTTTAAATAAAAGAGTTAAACTCTATCTAGATAACATGAAGCCTTTGTTCGAAACCACGAAATGTATGTGACATCCCCATGGATCCATGTAGATATCCAACAGGGTGGAGAACAACTTGATCTAACACAGTACAAAAAGCTATCAAACACTATTAGTAATAGTAATAAATATAGAAATACTACACCAGCCTGGGAATTAAAAGCACCAATTATAGACTACGCGCTTACTGAAAAGATAAAACAACACACAGTAGACTCGGAAGCCAAGTCAGTGATAAGGAAGTTCAAAATTAAGCTTACAAAACAGAGTTTGGCTTCAAACGCTCATGGATCCAAAGGCGATAGCGGCATTTAAAGAAATAGCACAATGGGAAACAAAACAGAGTTATAGTACAACCGAAGGTGCTTTCGTTTTATGAGCTGAAATTGTAGCAATATTATAAAGCTTGGAAATAATTTCAGACAATCCGCCAGAGGTAGTAACGATATATACAAATTCACTATCATCATTACAACCACTAGAATACCTACATAAATGCAGCCCACCAGACATCAAGAAATGCATTCTTTCAATCAGTACATCATAAGTGAACAAGACTGCAGTGTGAGATTAGTGTGAGTTCCAGCACACACTGGTATAGTGGAAAACGAGTTAGCAGACCAGACTGTTAAGCAGGGAAGAATAAGTAAAAACAGGGATTGGGACGTCAGAGTCAAGTGAAGCAAACTATAACCGAGTAATGGAAATCAACGTGGAAGGAAATTAGTTTAACATTTTGAAAGTACCAACAAGGTTGTGCCAAAGAACAAAAGGTACCATTAAACAGAAAATTCTGGCGTCTCCGGCTAGGTACATCATACTTTATGATAGATGAGCCACACTGTCATGAATGTCAGGAAGAAAATGACATAGATCACTATCTGATACACTGTAAAAAAAAAAACGATCAACAGACTTTAGAAATGACAATACGAAAATTACAGGGCATAAGGTGCTTAATATAGATACCTCATACACATTGAACTCTCTGCAGGAAATTATGGAGGCTGATCACAGAGCTCCGCAGGTCCATTCGCTTGCCTACTCTTTCGTTGCACTTTAACAGTCTTCACAAGAAAGCTAAATCTATGGATAGACAGGGGAAGAGAGGAACAATGGAAAACGTTAAAAGTGAGAGAGAGCAAGTGTAGAAGCGCATTAGGCTTAAGCACCCAAGAAAGAAGAGACTTAGATAGCCATTGGCGATCTAAACGTATAAAATTTCATTACAAAAATGAAAACAATTGGAATGAAAAACATATAAAATGAGTAAATAATGTAGTATTTATTGTCGAAAGAGTCGACATTGCAAGCTCCGTGCGGGGCTCTTGGATTGACACAAGGGTCAAGCAAGGATCAGATAAACGGTTGTTACCTTGGTCACACATCGAATGCTGTGTGTCTCTAAATCCGAGCACCTGGATTTCCCTAACTCCAGTACACTGGATTTGATGTGACTGAAATTCTCCCGTACTGGTTGTACCCTACTAATGAACACTGGTTGAGGATACTCAGGTCCTTCTCCACTTAAGCGTATTAACAATAATAATATTAATAGTAATAATAATAGTAATACTTTTTAAGAAAAAGCAAAAGAAAGAAAATAGTCAAAACGCTCTAAGAATTAATAAACAAATCTAAACACACCATTAAAAAAACAAAAACAAAGACCACACGTTAAAAACATTACAAACTGCTCACAATATAAGGGAAAACAATAAAGTAATACTAACAACACTGTCACGTAGGTCTTATGTTCATTAAATTGCCTAGATCTTCTTCCTATTCTCTCACCCGGATCCTTTTAATTTATTATCTATCTGTACCTTTTTCCGGTATTTTTCGCATCATTCGTTTGCTAAATATATTTCCTTCCTAATTCGCAAACTTTACCTGTTCTTTTCTCAAAACTGAGAATCGCACTAGCATTCTATTACATAGATGTCAGGCAGACGAGAAGTGTTATAATGCATTCCGTCAGACCGGAGAGCCGACAGCTGTCTGCAGTTTTCCCCGGGGACAGTGTTTTCTACGGCTGAGTTCTGGGCCTGTAGTGTGAAAATTCACTCCGCGGGACATGGCAAGCAGACCGAGTGTCTGCATTTTTCAGTAAACCGCGAGCGTTTCGTCAAATAGCTCCGGCGAAAGCGTGAAAATCGCCCATGCCTGGTAGACGGTTGTCTGAGATTTGCAACTGTCACGCGCATTTCTCGGTCACTGGTGGCAGTTACGTCACGCGTTAAGTTGACGTAGGTGTTTTACACGTAAAAGGGGAGATGATTTCGGAGTTTGAGAAAATGTGGGATTGTTTGCCCCTGTTTTCAAATATCCACCCAGGAGCTGAAATCTGATTTCATTTCAGTTTTCAATATTTTCAGTAGACGGAAACACGCGTGCTAGCGAATGAAGCTTGTATAGCGAATTTCATAGTTCTCGTCAGATTTCTGACGAGCTTCTAACTACCTATCTAGTGAATTATCCTAGTCGTGGTGTTACCGTAGTGCTGTGGTGAGATATCATATATTATTATCTAGTATTTTGTGAAGTGATAAAGTGTTAAGTCGCTTATTTCATATTTCACTAGTTAGATTTTGCGCAGAGTGCCAAATTTATATAGTCTGTATTATTTTCTAGTGACGTGTTTCAGTGGATAGCAGAATTAATTATAATTTCTAGCTTAACAAACATGTAACTATAATGAATTTAGTTAACTGCTAACTACTCAGTCGAGTATCTTTTTCTAAACTAACTGATAAATGCTAGATGCGACATCAGTGAATATTGACGGAATACGCAGATATTCCTAATTCCTGATGATCGATTTTTATATAACTTACTTCACGGGAAGTTTTAAATAATAAGTCAAGTTGTAGGCTTGCCGTTTAAAATGTAAAGTTATAACGAATACATATTCTGTATATTATATTATATGTTGTTTTTCTTCATTCAGTGATTATTGGGGTGATCCCAACTGGCCAGCGTTTAGTAGCATGAGAGACATATTTGTGAGAAGCATAGACATTTCCTATCTTTAACCACGTGGGTTTTATTTTCAAGTAACACTGGTCTGACAGTGCATATGCCATCAGAGAGAGACAGTAATACGACTCCCACTAACGGTTTCTAAAGACTAGAAATATATATTGGGCTTTTGAGCCAGTTCATATTGCTCCACAAATTTAAATGTACATGCTGCCTGGCGGCGAGAATAGTTACAAGAATAACATTAACATTCCGACAGAGTTTTTGACTAGTATTGTGGTGACCAAATATAATACTTTCCTGAAAGTAGACACCGATCTGACATTCCTTAAATTCTAGAAACCAAAGCTAATGACATTGTTCTCTGCTAACTTTCGTGCCTGGACAAATTTTACGTGACTTAATCAGACATTCGAAAAATTAGAATACCCAAGGAATCGTTCCCTGAGACAGAGAAATTCAGTACGTCTTTTTGGAACTGGGGATTTCTTGGTCGATGACTGCATTTTCGGGTCTGCGTGAAGGTCCTAGAAATTTATTATGTTCCTAGAGGCAGCGAGCAAAGTTGTAAGTATAAATGGGAGCACATATCCATGGCTGAATGAATGAGTGTACGCAGGTCAGAGTGTTATTTTACCGGTGTATATTGTCACCCATTTGCTGTCTTAACTTTTTAATCTGCAGAATTTGTTACAACTGCTAGAGTTTCTTTTTCTTAGGCTAAATCAGATTATCCAGCTCTGTTCATACATTTACGAGAAAGAAAGAAACCTCTTAGACTCAACCCTATGTATCTATAACTCTTTGGGCCATCATCTGTTTTCTTAACGGGGCTGTGGGCTAAACCTAGAGTAAGATTCTAACGGGCTATCATCCTTGTAGCATTTTCTTGAATTTATGACTATTTGTATATGTTTTTCCTTGATGTATTTCTTTGGTGTTGTGAGAAGATTTTAAATGATAATTAAAATCTCTATTGAACTTAATAATCGTGTTGGTCAGCTCGTTCTAAAATATATATATATATATATCATTGTTATAGTTTTCCCACGTCTGTGTGTTTAACTGTCGTCACGTATATGTGCGTGCCCGTGAGTAGATAGAGATTTATGTAATATATATCTGTGGTTTAGACTGTCTGACACTTTAAAAACGGTCGTAGAAAATAGGTGAGAGAGAGAAGATTATCTCGATTATCAAAGACAGCCTCTATATCACATTTTATCATCTCACGTGTGGAAATTCTATTGCTTTTCACCAGCTCTCACTGTATCTATCACTCATTCTAAGCTATTCAGAAGGGACCAACCCAAATCTTAATTCCCCTATCGAAAATCTACGACAAATGGGGTCTCGCCCGACGGATTTTTGAACTTAGAATAGGAAGACGAGTACGACACATGTGGACTCGTCTATCGGGTTTTTGAACTTAAGATTCTTTATTCTGTAATAGAGTAAGAGTGTGATTGTCTTGTGAGTTTTATTTTATAATAATTTATCCCCTAGACTAACGATCTGTTTGCGGGCGTGATGACCACACAAACTGATAAGTTTTTTTCCACAGCATTTGAACATTATACATTTTTTTACAGGTGGATTTTGTCGGAATATATGTTAATTGTTGATTTGTAATACTAAACGCTGGTAAAGTTTTGTGAGTGTATAACATTCACAAGGGTTCTGAAGCAGGAAGGTGTTTGAACTAAGTTAAGGAGTGCGTTTCGGACTATTTGTCCAGATTAATTGCCTCCCTTACCCTAACTGTCTTCAGGGGTGAAACTTATAGTGGTTTAAAAATTAAGAGATTTTTTTTTCTCCTTGTAATTTTTGCAATAATTATTTTGCTTTTCCACTGTAGCTACTTATTTTTCAGGGATTAATCTTAACTACCATTTAGTTGGCGTAGTCGTGTTTGCATTAGGTGCTTTATTGCCGATAATAGAGCGATAGTTAGATTTTTATTTTTGGAGGAGGTATCCCAGGGTTAAGTATATCATCTTTATTTTTGGAATTTTCTCGTAAGTGGTAGGAACTAGTGTATCCTTTTTCCTATTTTCTTTCTTCACTAGTCTCAGTCACTGACTTGAATATGGCCGAGAGGGCAAAGCTTAGACAACTCCTCAGGGACGAAGCGAGAGAGGAGGGACTGGAAGGAGAGGAAGCGAAAGCGTTTGTCAGAGACGAACTTGAGAGATATGATGCGGAGAGGAAAGAAGAAGAACTAAGGAGGAAAGAAGAAGCAGCGGAGAGGAAAGAAGCGGAAGACCGGCTATTACAGCAGAAGAAGATGGATGAGGAAATGGAAATTCGCAGGATGCAACAGGAGGAAAAAGAGAAGGAGAGACAGCATGAGAAGGAGAGGGAGGAGAGAGAGGAAAGAGAGAAGGAGAGACAACATGAGTTGGCTCTTAAAGCTCTAGAACTTCAAAGTCGTGGTGCTGCCTCTACCTCCAGGAATGGAGAGTCTTCTCCTCATTCTTCCTTAACTGTTCCTTCTAACAGTCAATCTCTTAACCTCACTGCTATGTCTTTTCTGCTAGAATCTTTCCCTTGTCCAAATAAGAAGATTGACACTTGGCTAGAAAAATTTGAGAAAATTGCAACTCTGTACGGTTTAGAGAGGTCGCGTTGGAACATGAAGCTTTCCCAGGCTTTGAAAAGTTCTGCGTATGATGTTTATGCCAAACTGGAAAGCAGCCAACAAGACAACTATGATCTGTTGAAGAAAGCGTTACTGGAGCGCTTTGAAATGAATGCTCGCAAATTTTTGAAACTGTTTTGCAACAGCAGGAAGGAGAGCTCTGAAACTTTTCACCAGTTCTCATCCCGTCTAAAGGGATATCTAACAAAGTGCCTTGAGCTTTCACAGCTCCCCTCTACCTATGAAGGTCTTGAGAAATTTGTTTTAACTGAACAAATAAAGAACACTTTGTCTGCTGATACCCGGAGATTTCTAGCTGAGCAAGGGGCAGAAAAACTTGAAGACATCTTAGAGAAGTCTGAGCGTTATCAAAATGCGCTGGCTGAACCACCGGCCACAAAATGGAAACCGACAGAGGAACATTTTCGAAAAAATAATCTAGAGCAATCTTCTCAGGCTTCCAACTCGAATAACCACAGAGAAACTGGACCTCAAAACCCCCCTCCTGAAAAATCCAAGTTCTACAAGAACAAGTACCCCAACCACCCCAAACAGTCTGATCAACCCGACCGCCCTACATGGCAGCGCAGCCAGAAAGGACAAGGTGGCAAAGGGAAAACCCCCGAGCACGGGACTAATGATCAGAGTGAGCATACCGAGCCGAAACGCATCGGATGTTTATTAACAGTCTCGCAAGGTGGAATTATTGACAGTGATTCCCAATCTGTTGGGGATAGACCCTCAACGCGAGGTACTGTTACACTGAACGGTTCTCAAACTTCTTGTTTATTTGACACGGGGCTTTCTTATGATTGCATTGTTGCCAGAAACTTGGTCAAACCCGGTCAAGAAACAGGAGAGACCGTCCAACTTTGTGGAGTTCGTAATAGTGATGCACCTACAGCGCTTCCCATCGCATTGGTGGAGATACACTCTGACTTTGTCAGAGGCGTGATCAAAGCGGCTGTTATGGATGATCCCATCTACCCAGTCATACTTGGCGGGAGATACGTGTGTATTGGGAAACCGGAAGAGCCGATTGTGGCAGCAGTAACTACAAGAGGGCAAACCAAGAAGGAACGGGAGCCTGCGCCGAATTTGTTACCCATGGAACTTAAAGAAGCGCAATACAAGGACCCTACTTTGGCACCCTGCTTGAGGAAACTGCCCATGGCTAAGGAACCCAAACAGCACGGGGACATTTTTTCTAAGGATGGCGTACTTTATCGGAGAACGGGCAAGCCTGACCAAGGTTACAACCAGCTCCTAGTACCGAAACAGTACAGAAGCCAAATCCTAGAAATGGGGCACTCTCTTCCCTTCAGCGGACATATGGGACAGAACGCCACAAACCAACGTATAACCACTCATTATTGGTGGCCAGGAGTAAATACTGATATTATCAGATATGTCAAATCCTGTGCCCAGTGCCAACGTGTGCCACCCAAGCAACGGGCACCCCCAGTCTCTTTGGGTGAAATGCCAATAGTGGGAACACCATTCGAACGGGTTGTGATCGACATTTTAGGGCCTTTCGAAAGGACTAAAAGAAGGAACAGGTTTATCCTGACCTTAGTCGATACATGCACTTTATGGGCAGAAGCTATCCCGCTAACATGCGCAGATGCCAAGCATGTCGCAGAAGCCCTCGTGCAGATTTTCACTCGGTTGGGATTCCCTCAGCAGGTGTTGACGGATAACGGATCCCCATACCGAAACCTGTTGATGGATGAGATCGTGAAGATCTTAAGGACCAAACACATCTACACAAAGCCTTATACTCCGGCCGGAAATGGGCTCGTGGAACGTGCTAATGGAAACCTCAACATGATGCTAAGTAAACTGGTACAAGTGAAACCTGAAGATTGGGATCTTTGTATTCCTGGAGCTTTATTTGGCTACAGAGAATCTCCTCATACTTCCACAGGATTTCTGCCAGCTACACTCTTATTCGGCAGACCCATTAAGGGCCCGCTTGAAGCCTTATTTCAGTCTCTGACAGACGAGAAGGCGGATGAGACAGTTGTCTCAGCAAGTAAATATGTGTCGGTTTTAAAGGAAAGGTTGAAACTAGGGTGGGACCTAGCAACGACTAACTTTAAGCGAGCACGCACAAAGCACGCTAACCGATACAGGAAAGTCGCGAAAGAAAGAGAACTGGAAGCAGGAGAGAAAGTTTTGGTGTTACTCCCTACCAGAAACAATCAACTGAAGATCGGATGGCAAGGGCCGTTTACCGTCCTGAAAAAGATTTCTGAGGCTAACTACCAGATCTCTATTCAAGGAAAGGAGAAGGTCTTCCATTTAAATCTGTTAAAGAGATACTTGGAAAGACCAGTGCCAACCTCCGACCATCTCCTGACGATCGCCAAAGCTGACGAAGATGATGATCTTCTCAGGATATTAAGAAAACCAAAATCTGGAAAAAGAGATACTTGGAAAGACCAGTGCCAACCTCCGACCATCTCCTGACGATCGCCAAAGCTGACGAAGATGATGATAGTGGCAGGGATATTCCACCGCAATCACAAGAAATCTTTCAAAAATGTCAGTAGCGGCGACGCTCTTTCAAGCGCGCATAGGAGACATTCCAGAGGAAGGAAACTTTGGGGAGTAGACTGGAGTAGATATTGGACAGAGATGGAGGGGGAAGATGAGAGGGAAGAAGACAGACACCCCGAAGCTACGGTTATAGGAAATTTAATTCCATAACGTAGACATGGAGTGCTTCCATATCTTAAAGGGGGGACGTCCTGTCACGTAGGTCTTATGTTCATTAAAGTGCCTAGATCTTCTTCCTATTCTCTCACCCGGATCTTTTTAATTTATTATCTGTCTGTACCTTTTTCCGGTATTTTTCGCATCATTTGTTTACGAAATATATTTCCTTCCTAATTCGCAAACTTTACCTGTTCTTTTCTCAAAACTGAGAATCGCACTAGCATTCTATTACATAGATGTCAGGCAGACGAGAAGTGTTATAAAATGTACAACCTACTCCAAAATATTTTTGGGGATACAGACCTATGGCTGAGAGAAATAGTTAAGGTAACTTGCTTAACATGCCTCTTGCATTCCGTCAGACCGGAGAGCCGACAGCTGTCTGCAGTTTTCCCCGGGGACAGTGTTTTCTATGGCTGAGTTCTGGGCCTGTAATGTGAAAATTCACTCCGCGGGACATGGCAAGCAGACCTAGTGTCTGCATTTTTCAGTAAACCGCGAGCGTTTCGTCAAATAGCTCCGGCGAAAGCGTGAAAATCGCCCATGCCTGGTAGACGGTTGTCTGAGATTTGCAACTGTCACGCGCATTTCTCGGTCACTGGTGGCAGTTACGTCACGCGTTAAGCTGACGTAGGTGTTTTACACGTAAAAGGGGAGATGATTTCGGAGTTTGAGAAAATGTGGGATTGTTTGCCCCTGTTTTCAAATATCCACCCAGGAGCTGAAATCTGATTTCATTTCAGTTTTCAATATTTTCAGTAGACGGAAACACGCGTGCTAGCGAATGAAGCTTGTATAGCGAATTTCATAGTTCTCGTCAGATTTCTGACGAGCTTCTAACTACCTATCTAGTGAATTATCCTAGTCGTGGTGTTACCGTAGTGCTGTGGTGAGATATCATATATTATTATCTAGTATTTTGTGAAGTGATAAAGTGTTAAGTCGCTTATTTCATATTTCACTAGTTAGATTTTGCGCAGAGTGCCAAATTTATATAGTCTGTATTATTTTCTAGTGACGTGTTTCAGTGGATAGCAGAATTAATTATAATTTCTAGCTTAACAAACATGTAACTATAATGAATTTAGTTAACTGCTAACTACTCAGTCGAGTATCTTTTTCTAAACTAACTGATAAATGCTAGATGCGACATCAGTGAATATTGACGGAATACGCAGATATTCCTAATTCCTGATGATCGATTTTTATATAACTTACTTCACGGGAAGTTTTAAATAATAAGTCAAGTTGTAGGCTTGCCGTTTAAAATGTAAAGTTATAACGAATACATATTCTGTATATTATATTATATGTTGTTTTTCTTCATTCAGTGATTATTGGGGTGATCCCAACTGGCCAGCGTTTAGTAGCATGAGAGACATATTTGTGAGAAGCATAGACATTTCCTATCTTTAACCACGTGGGTTTTATTTTCAAGTAACACTGGTCTGACAGTGCATATGCCATCAGAGAGAGACAGTAATACGACTCCCACTAACGGTTTCTAAAGACTAGAAATATATATTGGGCTTTTGAGCCAGTTCATATTGCTCCACAAATTTAAATGTACATGCTGCCTGGCGGCGAGAATAGTTACAAGAATAACATTAACATTCCGACAGAGTTTTTGACTAGTATTGTGGTGACCAAATATAATACCTTTCTGAAAGTAGATACCGATCTGACATTCCTTAAATTCTAGAAACCAAAGCTAATGACATTGTGCTCTGCTAACTTTCGTGCCTGGACAAATTTTATGTGACTTAATCAGACATTCGAAAAATTAGAATACCCAAGGAATCGTTCCCTGAGACAGAGAAATTCAGCACGTCTTTTTGGAACTGGGGATTTCTTGGTCGATGACTGCATTTTCGGGTCTGCGTGAAGGTCCTAGAAATTTATTATGTTCCCAGAGGCAGTGAGCAAAGTTGTAAGTATAAATGGGAGCACATGGCCATGGCTGAATGAATGAGTGTACGCAGGTCAGAGTGTTATTTTACCGGTGTATATTGTCACCCATTTGCTGTCTTAACTTTTTAATCTGCAGAATTTGTTACAACTGCTAGAGTTTCTTTTTCTTAGGCTAAATCAGATTATCCAACTCTGTTCATACATTTACGAGAAAGAAAGAAACCTCTTAGACTCAACCCTATGTATCTATAACTCTTTGGGCCATCATCTGTTCTCTTAACGGGGCTGTGGGCTAAACCTAGAGTAAGATTCTAACGGGCTATCATCCTTGTAGCATTTTCTTGAATTTATGACTATTTGTATATGTTTTTCCTTGATGTATTTCTTTGGTGTTGTGAGAAGATTTTAAATGATAATTAAAATCTCTCTTGAACTTAATAATCGTGTTGGTCAGCTTGTTCTAATATATATATATATATATATATATATATATATATATATATATATATATATATATATATATATATATATATATATATATCATTGTTATAGTTTTCCCACGTCTGTGTGTTTAACTGTCGTCACGTATATGTGCGTGCCCGTGAGTAGATAGAGATTTATGTAATATATATCTGTGGTTTAGACTGTCTGACACTTTAAAAACGGTCGTAGAAGATAGGTGAGAGAGAGAAGATTATCTCGATTCTCAAAGACAGCCTCTATATCACATTTTATCATCTCACGTGTGGAAATTCTATTGCTTTTCACCAGCTCTCACTGTATCTATCACTCATTCTAAGCTATTCAGAATTGACCAACCCAAGTCTTAATTCCTTTATCGAAAATCTACGACAAACACGACAAGTGACATCTGCTTAAGTTGAACAGGGTAGACCAAGAAGGGGGAATAAGTGGAAGCAAAAGATCATCTGCTGTCCACTCTCCTTCCATTTCCTCTTTAAACTTAAAAAAAAAATTATATATATATATATATATATATATATATATATATATATATATATATATATATATATATATATATATATATATATATATATATATATATATATATATATATATACACACACACACACACAAAATTTAAAAAAAGGTTGCGTATTTCCAAGCATTTTCCCATGACGACTTTTTTCAGCTACTTCCTAGCCCACGTATGTCATATAATATTGTCATCAGTTTTAACCAAATAGCAAAGTCATAGCATTTGCTTATTCTTATAGCTATGTTATTAACTTTGACATTGCCTATTTGCGTGCCAGTTTTTTAATCTAGAAATGTAATCTTCGATATTGATGGCCATACTGAAATACAAAACGTGGTGTCAATTAATTTAGTTACAACAAATATGATTCACAGTCACGCTAGATCATAGCACAGGTTTTTGACTATCGAAAAAATAGATATCAAGTTTAGCGAATACCTTAGTTATTGTTTCCAGAATAAGAGATGCACGATTAAATTATGCATATAAACTTTCAATGAAAGTATCAATGTCCGAAGAAAAAACTGTCTGTGAAGAAGAAGAAGAAGAAGAAGAAATTATGTATGTGTGTGACAGAATTGTCCGTTTTTTTCCTAGCTTTCGTGTTTATCGCGGACATTATTGCACTACGTCTCATTTTTTTTCCTAATTATTGTTTACACTCCCTTCCCTCAATTCTTGTCACGTTGCGACTTCAGCGACCATTTTTTGATGATTAGGGTAATTAATTGCTTTCGTTTGAACCCAAATTGACACCCTGGATCTGTAGAAAGAAGTGTGGTTTACTAATGTGTAACACATTTTCCTACAAAACCAGACAGTGCAGGGGAGCGACCAGGTTAGTAAGTAAACAACCTTGGGATGACTACAGTCGAGTGTATTATCATTGATAATAGTTCATTGATAATGAGATAATCCTTTCCGGACAGACGGGTAGGAGAATAATATTATCCATCCGACCTTGAAAGAAAAAAAAGATTACCTGTAGAAATGAAAGAAAAAAAAAGTTTTTTTTTGTTTAGTGAAAGTCTTTCCGGACAGACGGGTGAATAATAAACATGGTCGATAATAGACATAAGCTGGCATACCATATAACTGTGAAATACAACTCTTCAAAAAGACAGCCAGACAAGCCAGAATAACGAATAGGATCAGGATTCCGTTTTAAAGAACCGGATAACGTGTTTGAGCATCTTGTGAATTTACACAACGACAACTCTACCTTTATTAATACGGAAAGCCCGGAATCCTAGGAACCTGAACACTAGGTCATAGTGGGAGTTTATTGTAAAGTAACACTCCAGATCACGTGCAAGAGGCATGTTAAGCAAGTTACCTTAACTATTTCTCTCAGCCATAGGTCTGTATCCCCAAAAATATTTTGGAGTAGGTTGTACATTTTATAATTCTACATTTTGCATTATTAACATACGAAAATTGCTAGTGGATGTCCAAGTCATACAAGGCTGGCAATCTCAGCATATAGAATGATGGTTTAATGAACCACCACTGCAAGAGCTGGTGACTGCTTTATGCGAGTTTTTCATAGAGAACCAAACGCAGAGGTAGTCCCAAGTTCCATATGGAGCATGGAGTGGATGATGATAAAACTGGTGTACATTAACCTTTTAAACCAGTGCATATGTAAATGTAAAGACGTTCAATATAAATGCAATGGACGTTTTCCGTTCACTAGGAAAACATTATTGCTCATAGAGGGTAGAGTTCTGAGGCAGACGGGATGGTGGACTAAAAAAGGGGGTGGGGGGGGGTTGACACCTAAATTTATGTCAAGAAACCCAATATTCAGGAGAGTATTTGTTTCTCTCTTATGTCATGATACTAGTTGGTGATACCAATTGGTGGTGCTATATGTGGAACAAGTACACATGTAAGTGGCATATGCGTGGCAAATATTAGTGGCATGCAATCAAAGCTAGACACCTACAGCAGACGAGTCTTAACAGACGCTGAACCATCTTCGCAGTAACCTCACGATACTACGAGGGACTTGCTGCGGCCACCAGACTTGATCAGTGAAATAATGTGCTCATAACCTGCAAAGAAAAAACATCGGATGGAGCAGAAACCAACCGACATCTTACTGGCAACTAAGTACCCATTCTAAACTGCCAAGAGAACTCTCTATTAAACAACTTTTCAAATCAGACCATCACATATGAGAAAATTTCAAAAACTCTATCTAAATTCACCCCCACCTTTATTTATTTTACATTTTTTAAATGATAATTGATGATTACATTTGTTATCAGTAAATACACAAATTTATAGTTGATTTAGTCATTTTCTTTTTGAGTGAACTGCACCCGTATATCTCAGCCATTTAAAATACTTATAACAGAGCTATTTAAGTAAAATTTTACTGAGTTAAATCAGTTGGGGGCTCATCAGAACGAGCAAAATCGTAACTCATAGAAGGTTAGGAAAGATACAAAGTTTACACGGCCTAGAGCCAATCAACCGTAGTACTTGATTTCTTTACATTTCTATGAGGCTCCCTAGAATTGAAGCACCATTCATCAGTTCACATCTGTGCCAAGAGTAATCTTGAGCGAAAGGTAGATACCTTTGAAGACCCTCAGTAGATACTCTGAATTTTACCCATTGTTTGACCATCACTGCAGAGAAAGGGGAGTAAATCCCGTGACAATGTTCTACTACATCTGTATGTCATGCATTCTATGCCCTAAGATATCTTTGTCAAGATATTCATACAACTATTTGTCTGCAATGGTATACATAGTACAAGACACATGTCTTTGATGGTGTTCATGTTCTGAGATGTCTGTCTGTATTGGTACTTATATTCTAAGGCAACTGTCTGTGATGGTACCGATATTCTAAGATATCTGCCTGCAATGGTACTCATGTTCTAAGATATATGTCTGTGATGGTACCCATGCTGTAAGATATATATATGTGATGATGCTCATAATCTAAGATATCTGACTGTGATGATATTAATATTCTAAGATAAATATATGTGATGGCACCCATATTATAAGATATCTGTATGTGATAGTATTCATGTTATAAGATATCTGTCGGGGTTGGTAGACATGTTCTAAGACATTTGTCTTCAGTGATATCCGTGCTCAGAGATAACTAACTATCTGTGATGATACTCTTATTCTAAGACATCTGTCTGTAATGGTATCCATCTTCAAAGATATATGTCTGTGATGGTGTCCATATTCTACAATGTATGTCTGTTGTGACATCCATGTTTTTAAATATGTCTGTTGTGACATCCATGTTCTAAAATATGTCTGTTGTGGCATCCATCATCTAAAATATGTCTATTGTGGTATCCATGTTTAAGATGTCTCTGTCATGATATCCATGTTCTAGTATATCTGTTGGTCGTGGTTACCCACTGATAAGACCAGAACTGGCAACCATGAAATGATAAGGGTGGATTTAGGCTGACTTCAATTACCACCCCTATCGACACCAGTAAAATTATAGTTGTAGTGTAGGGTGTCTTATCTGGTTTATGTTGTTGCTGTGTGTAAAGTAGTTAGCTAGTCCACAGAGTTACAGCACAGGCAAAGTGACATGCGAAGTCATAAAGGAGGTAACTGCTCTTGACGTTTTCATCATTTATTTCACGCCACAACGACAGTTACTTCACATACATCATAAACATCACAGTTCAATAGTTTTCAGCATTCAAAATGATATCGGTGCCAACTGTTAGACATGTAGGATCCAATCCTCATCAGTCATAGCGTAAACAATAGTTCAAGGTTCACAGTGTCATAAAGTTATTATTCATAAATCTGTCTAAATAATATGGCACAGAGCTGGATGCATTAATATTCATTACTATCAATAGTGTAACAGTGTCAGCTGCATTTCATCAATACACATACATAATAATCATTACTCCTCTCCTGATGCTGGCAGATCAGGTGTAATAAATAAGTCCGTTATCGTTTGCACGAGAAATAGCATTGAGGAGTACAGGTCGAACTGACCTTTATCACATTCCTAAGTCTAACCCTTTGACTTAGGCGTAATCGCTGACATAGCGAATCCTGGAATACAGACAATAGTCCTGTTGGTCTAAAGCGACCCATATATGTAAATTGTTCAGGTATAAAGATACCGGTGGCGAAATCCTAATCAAAGTACCTCTCCATTTTGAATCACACAGGCGAGCAGAGAGCAACAAAATGTCAAACTACTAGATGGTATCGTAAAGTTCAATAAAGAGGTATTACCTTTCTTCGGAATCAACCACTAAAACATATGCCTCCAGGCGGCTTGAATAATACTGGGAAAAGTCTAGTTAGATAACTAACTCACAAAGACAATATATTTCCCTATGAAAAATCACAAGACGCCAATGCGTCTGTCCTCTGCTCAGTACAACATATCGAATCCCCGCTGGGCGGAAGACGATTCTAACTCTCCTAAAGTCAGACATGCGCAGAACGCATATACTTGAGTAGTAATCAGAAACGAGACGATGGTTGATGAACATTCCAGAACGATTTAGTAAGAAATCGCGCCTTATATGGACAGCAAAAGAATCCTCAACACTGGTTTCAATCATTCGAAGAAACGGTAGCCCGATACTACCATACAAGGAGAATGACCAACACATCGTTCAAAAAAGTGGACCTGGAGTCCCGTCACAAGAGGAAGTAATCATCCTTGTAAAATGATTCACAGTTAATACAAGAGTTATCTAGCTTAGACTGTGCGAAAGAATTAATGTACAATCCAAGCAAGTTAATATACAATGTCTTCAGCAAAACTTATACAATGTCTTTCGAAAATAATTATACAATGTCTTTCGAAAAAATCTTCGAAAAAAGTCTTTCGTAACATTACCGCACTCCCCGGGGAAAAAAATGAAACTTTTTTTTTTAAATCCTAGAGCCAGAAACAACAGGCTCTTAACGCACGTATTATGCGCGGATATAATGCCTAATATGCGGCTTGCTAGACGCATGGAGCGCTAGCTGAGATTATATCTCAGAACCTTAGAGAAAAATATTTCCCTAAGTGTACACGTATATTCCAGGGAGGTGCCACCAACATACGCCATAGTGATGGCAACATCATAATGCAAGCCAAAGTATACTTATAAGAATACAAATATATTATCATAGTATTAAACAATGAAGTGTTGTGTAACCAGCGGTGTCATATAACAATATACCGCACTAAAGAAATACACAAAAAATACATGATATAAGCATTTAAATCAAGATACAATGTATTACTAATCAATACTAATAAAACAGATGTTCGTCGTAGATGGACATAATCGTTGCAAAGAGGTAAGAACTTGACATACTTCACGGTTCCACAATGTACATAATCTCGCAGTGATGTCAATGATGTGCTGCGAAAATATCAATAACACAAATATTTATGGCAAATGTTAAATCTCTTAATACAGTCATCAAAATACTATTATTTAAATGTGGCCATGTGATCTTTTGGCCCGTATATTGCTAACTAAGCCTTCTTCTGTTACGATCTAATCCGTAACAGAAAAAGGAAATTATATGGTACAATGTCATAAATTCACTAAAAGTGATAACATATGTGCTGATATGTCATGATAGTAAAGAACTGTATATCAGGAAATATATATAACAGAAGAATTAAGTGGAATCGTGTGGGCATATGGACAGAATGTCTGCCATCACATTATCCGAACCACGGATAGCTCGCACCGTAAAATGAAATGGTTGAAGAGCTATAGCATAACGAGTGGACCTCAAGCTCTTCAAGTTTTTGCTCTGAATAGCAGTAAGAGCTTTCTGGTCGGTTTCCACAATGAAATGTGCGCCTAGAAGGAATCTTTGCAATTTAAGAATTGACCAAACCATAGCCAATAATTCACGGTCTAGAACCAAGTAATTCCTTTCTGCAGTATTTAATTTCCTAGATATATACATCACCGGATGCAGAGTATCAGAATACTCCTGCATAAGTGTTGCCCCAATCCCAGTTGACGAGGCGTCACTTCGAAGAACAAAAGTCTTCTCAATAGTAAATAACCTAAGAATAGGTGGGGATGAGAATAGAGTTTTAATCTGGTCCAATGAGGATTGACATTCTTGAGACCAGCGGATCAGATTAGGCGATCCTTTCTTCAGTAAAGTAGAAAGTGGTGCCATAATGGAGGACAGATTCGGAATGAATCGTCCGTAAAATTGTATCAAACCTAATAGACTCCGTACTTGTTTCTTCGTCTTAGGGACAGAAATGTTTAGTATTTTTGAAACATTGTGGTCCTCTGTCTTTAAAAGAACATGACCAACCCGATGACCCAAGAAAGAAATCTCGCTAAATCCTATAAAAGCTTTAGAGGGTTTTGCAGTCAAGTTATACTCGCGGAGAGTAGACAGCAATTCGTATAAACCCAGATAATGATCTTCCCAGGAATCACTGAATAAACAGATATCGTCTAAGTATGCTATGACATCAGTACGATATGACATAATTCGACGCATCATGCGTACGAATGTACCAGGGGCGTTCATAAGACCGAAAGGCATGAAATTCCATTGAAATAAACCCCTAGGTGTAGAAAAAGCGGTAAGAGGTTTGGCACGTTCAGTTAAAGGAACTTGCCAATAACCTTTAGACAAGTCTAGTTTGGTAAAGAATCTAGAATTAGAAAGTTTGTTTAGTAGCTCTTCTAGTGAAGGCATAGGTTCAGCATCAAACTTCGTAACCTGGTTCAATTTGCGATAATCAACGCAAATGCGAATATTATTGTCTTTTTTCCGGACAATAACCATAGACGAAGAGTATGGTGAAGTAGATGGTTCGATTATTTCCAACCGTATCATCTCATCCAATTCTTTCTCGACTTGTGACTGAAAGTGGATAGGTTTTGGATAGGGTCTGACTCTGATAGGATTATGGTCAGTAAGCACTATGTCATGTTCGATGACATGTGTGTGTCCCGGGATGTCTGTAAGGACATCCTGAAATGTCTGCAACATCGAAGAAACTTGTCGATGTTCTTCAGCGGAAAGATTAGGAGAAACGGTAACGTTTTTCCAAGATTCCGTAGAATGAAGTGGGACCATAGGAAGTGGAAGATTTACATCAGAAAAAGTAGTTTCCTCATCCTGTATGACTGACAGGGATGAGTAATGACCATGAGGTACTGGAGAGTTGTCTGTCGCCTGGAAAATAGGCTGCAAATAGTCTGGTCGTTCATGAAATTCCGACAACATATTTATGTGGAAAGTCTTATGCTTTCCATCGATATCGACAACATAGTCGACGTCGGAAATCTTGGAGACTATTGCATATGGACCTTTCCATGCAATAAGAAGTCTGTTCTCCCTTGAAGGAAGTAGAACGAGAGCTTTGTCACCTGGACAAAGTTGTTGTAGACATCTATTTTTATTAGCAAGTTGTCTTGCCTTTTCTTTGGCAAACTCGGATAACGAAGTTGCTAATTTGCATGCCTCGATGATCTTTTGCCTTAGAGCAATGACATACTCATAAGAAGATTAAGTGTCATCGCTAATATTATCGGCAGTGATGAGGTCGTGAAGTAAAGACATAGGGCCGCGCGGTCGCGCGCCAAAGACAAGTTCAAAAGGAGAAAATCCTGTGTGTTCATTGGGGACTTCTCTATAAGCGAAGAGAGCCGCGAGTAAAACCCTGTCCCAATCCTGAGGATGATCCTCAGTTATCTTCCCAAGTAAAGTCTTTAGTGTCCTATTCAAACGCTCAACTAAACCCATTCGACATTGGGTGATAAATACTGCTGAGGGACCTTTTAATGTGTAAGATAGACATTACCTGTGACATAGTGTCGGATATAAGTTGTGTGCCATGGTCTGACAATATTTCTCTGGGGAAACCCAAGCGAGAAAATATCAGCCAAAGAGCGTCTGCAATATCGGCAGTGGAGATGCTCTTAAGAGGTATAGCATCTGGCCAACGTGTGCACATATCAACGCATGTGAGGATAAATTGATGTCCTTTAGCCGACTTAATCCTAAAAGGACCGATAATATCTATCGCCATCTTCTGAAAAGAGCGAATAGGAATGTCAGCAGCCTGGATAGGCGCAGCATGTCGTGGTCCTCCCGATTTGACCTCCTGACATACTTTGCAAGATCGACAGTAAATACGTATGTCCTTGCTTACAAATGGCCAAAAAAAAGCCGCAACAACCCTCGACTTTGTACGGGAAAACCCCATATGTCCAGCACATTGCGAGTCATGAGCATACCTTTTTTTTGCAAGTATGAAGAATTTTTGCAAAGAAGGATCTTCTTCTTGCAACTTTATGAATGAGTCACGTGAAAAAACGCAGTGACTATCTTGGCTATTTACTTCATCATCACTAGTCAATGAAGTTTGTGGTGTTTCAAGAGCTTGTGCTCTTGTGATCACTGCATTGGTAGCATGTATATTCTGCTCTTCCCAAGCAGCTATCTGCTGTGGGGTACATTCCCTAACTCCGTGAATACGCCCGATAATAAGGTCCGCAATAGGGTTAGGTAGAAGACACGCGTGGACATCTCCCGTAAAGAAGGGAGTAGCACTATGTATTATGGCAGTAGGATACTTTTCCAAAGTGCCACCAAATGTGACACATTTGATGACTTTTCCTGTAGCACAGGATGGATTTACAAGAGATTTTCTAACACCAATAGTAGTACATCCAGAATCAAACAGACGTGAGACTGGATTACTATTTACAAGACCCTTATGTAGTATAAGAGAGCCTCTCCCGTCATGCGCAACTGCAGCAGGGAGAGCGGGAAGAGGATGACCACAGCTTAAAGTAGTTACGGTAGTTGGTTCAAACAAAGTACTACATTGGGGACATTTATTTGCTCTACCAAAATCAAAAGCAGAACATCCGATAGCACTAGGGTTTTTATTATCATTAACCTGTTTATCTGCTCCCTGAGATTCTTGTTGTACAGAATTTGTCTGTTGATATCTCTTTCTCTTATGAAGAGATCTACCGCGACCATTATTGCCTCTGAAATTATCATTATTTTCTCTCCTGTAATTGTTATCCTGGTTTGTGTTCCAGTTTCCATAATTGTCATTATCATCTCTATATTGATTTGAAAATCTAGTAGATTGATTTTGAGGTCTACGCGAAAAATAGCTACCTCTATACTGACTACCTTTGCGGAAATGTCTAAAATTATTAGGTGCAGAATAACGAGGAGTATCACCTTGTCTCCAGTTATTCGAAGAAGAATCACCATGTGATTGATTGCTATGATTTTGATCATAATTACGGTTACTCTTTCTATTAATATTATGTTGAGTACCTTGAAATTTACGCTTGAAGTTTTGGCCATATGGTGCTGCCGAAGCAACTGGCATACCTTCTTTTACTCTAGAGTTGCTAATGGTTACGTGAAGGTGCGCAGTCACATACTGGCAACAGTATTCTTCCATTTCTTTTATGTTTTTAGGCTTACGCCCATGAAGAAAAGAAAGAAAAGATTCATTGACAGAAGACATAACCTTGTCTCTAAGTAGTAAGTCCATAAGTGCTTCATATGTATGTTCTGTCTTAGACAGCTCAACCCAACGTGAAAAAATAAGACGTATCCTTGAAATGAATTCAGAGAATTCAACTCCAGTATCTGGCAACATATTTTAAATTGAAGACGATAGCCGTCTTCGTTAAGTTGGTACTTTTTTAACAAGACTGCTCTGATAACTTCATAATTGTTCTTGTCGGGTTCATCTACCATACTTAACATACTCAAAGTATGACCTCTAAGTAAGTTGGATAACTGATAAACATACATTGATTTATCTATGTTATGTGCTGTACATGCACGTTCAAATCTATCCAGATAAAACGTTATATCGTCACTGGAAGCATTGAATGCAGGTAGCTTTATCTTAAAGTACTTGCATTGAACCTATCTGACCCCTTAGTTGTATCATTAGCATTACCAGACAACTTCAACTTTTCTAACTCCAAAGTTAAGAGTTTTTCTTCATGCTCCATTTTTGCTTTTCTCTCATCAGCCTCTCTTTGTAACCTTCTTTCTTCAGCCTCAGCCTGTATCTCTAGTCTTTTAATTTCAGCCTCTTTTTCAAGCCTTTTATTTTCAGCCTCTTTTTCAAGTCTTTTATTTTCAGACTCTTTTTCAAGTCTTTTCTCCTCAGCTTCTCTTTTCTGTTTCTTCATTTCCATTTGAAATCTCCTTTCCTCCACCTGCATCTGCAATTTCTTTTGTTCAGCTTCCATTTCCATTTTTTTCTCTTCCATCTTTAATGCTTTATCATATTGAGTAGTCGCATATTCTTCCAATTTATCACCAGTCTTACCAAGGGCTTTCCCTTGCTCAATAAAGTAATCAAGTGTAGACATGATGTCTAATATTATAAGTCCAAAACCTGAAATAATTAATTAAATTATCTCAAGCTTAATAGGGACAAGACTTAAATAAGTACTTGTATAATCCCAATGTTCACTCCAATCTTTGTGGGAAACAAGTCTTTGACAAAGAACTTGTATTATGCAATGTATAATAATACCACAAGTCACTTCTTAATCATAAGGCACTACACATCCAATAGTGCATAACCACATAATCATCAGTTATTTATCATAACTGCACTACACATCCAATAGTGCATAAACCAATTCACCAGTTAGTTATGATCAGTGCACTGTATAACTAATAGTGCATAAGCAAATATGTAACAATAGTGAAAGCTAATTATTGAAGAACTATGTAAACAATAACAACTATTGAAGACAATGTAAACAATAACAATTATCGAAGACAATGTAAACAATAACAAAGATTAAACACAGTACGAAAACATTCGCAAAAGTCAAATAAATAAACAGCGAAAACTAAAAGTAAATATCACAAAGAATGTGATGACAAATGCGATAAATGTAAACAACCAAATGACGTCACAGTGTATAAACAAAAATGATGTAAAGAACTGAAAAATAGGAAAGAGGAGACTTACAAATACAAACAAATCAAAACAAAACTAAAGAATGCGAAAAAATACCGAAAACAAAACTGCACATGTCGTCACAACTAAATAAATATAGCAACTAAAGTCGCTAGCAAATTTCGCAAAGGAAATTTGCACAGTCCCTAAAGAAAACGCTCACAGTAGAAACCTCTGTTACGTGGTATATTCTACTGAAAGACACCACCCAACCGAGACCCGCTGAAATATCAACATTTAAATATACAAATGACATATAACATATAAACATATAACATGTAGGAAATTGATAATGAGGATGTGAAAGTATAGAAGGCTCAGTTAGAACATAAGGGCACAGTTCACAAACAAAACAGGCCACTTAACTTCTATAAGTCCAAACGTCAGCACGGGGCAGAACAGGATGTGATCAGCATTCTGGGGAAAAATGATCCAACGTTGATCAACATCTGCTCCCATAAACAGCCATGACGCAGGAAATGAGCTTCTAATACTGGAAACGTTGTTTCGGCACTTGACCTTCTGAATCCTTACTATGCTCGGCACTTGACCTTCTAGATATAAATCGATTCGCTCGGCACTTGACCTTCTTAATCCGCAACAGGAAATCGATTCAACCGGCACTTGTCCTTCTTAGTCAGGAAACTTTGATAACTTGACGAGCAACGCCGGGTACTTTCCGAAATCAGCAACGCCAGGTAATTCCATTGAAGGTAGTGAGTTGAACTGCAATCTTGTATGTAGTATGATGATGATGTCTGGGTTTGTTGACCCCCTTGAGAGCTGGTACCAGAATAAACCAATTTTTTTGGCCACCATGAAATGATAAGGGTGGATTTAGGCTGACTTCAATTACCACCCATATCGACACCAGTAAAATTATAGTTGTAGTGTAGGGTGTCTTATCTGGTTTATGTTGTTGCTGTGTGTAAAGTAGTTAGCTAGTCCACAGAGTTACAGCACAGGCAAAGTGACATGCGAAGTCATAAAGGAGGTAACTGCTCTTGACGTTTTCATCATTTATTTCACGCCACAACGACAGTTACTTCACATACATCATAAACATCACAGTTCAATAGTTTTCAGCATTCAAAATGATATCGGTGCCAACTGTTAGACATGTAGGATCCAATCCTCATCAGTCATAGCGTAAACAATAGTTCAAGGTTCACAGTGTCATAAAGTTATTATTCATAAATCTGTCTAAATAATATGGCACAGAGCTGGATGCATTAATATTCATTACTATCAATAGTGTAACAGTGTCAGCTGCATTTCATCAGTACACATACATAATAATCATTACTCCTCTCCTGATGCTGGCAGATCAGGTGTAATAAATAAGTCCGTTATCGTTTGCACGAGAAATAGCATTGAGGAGTACAGGTCGAACTGACCTTTATCACATTCCTAAGTCTAACCCTTTGACTTAGGCGTAATCGCTGACATAGCGAATCCTGGAATACAGACAATAGTCCTGTTGGTCTAAAGCGACCCATATATGTAAATTGTTCAGGTATAAAGATACCGGTGGCGAAATCCTAATCAAAGTACCTTTCCATTTTGAATCACACAGGCGAGCAGAGAGCAACAAAATGTCAAACTACTAGATGGTATCGTAAAGTTCAATAAAGAGGTATTACCTTTCTTCGGAATCAGCAACTAAAACATATGCCTCCAGGCGGCTTGAATAATAATGGGAAAAGTCTAGTTAGATAACTAACTCACAAAGACAATATATTTCCCTATGAAAAATCACAAGACGCCAATGCGTCTGTCCTCTGCTCAGTACAACATCTCGAATCCCCGCTGGGCGGAAGACGATTCTAACTCTCCTAAAGTCAGACATGCGCAGAACGCATATACTTGAGTAGTAATCAGAAACGAGACGATGGTTGATGAACATTCCAGAACGATTTAGAAAGAAATCGCGCCTTATATGGACAGCAAAAGAATCCTCAACACTGGTTTCAATCATTCGAAGAAACGGTAGCCCGATACTACCATACAAGGAGAATGACCAACACATCGTTCAAAAAAGTGGACCTGGAGTCCCGTCACAAGAGGAAGTAATCATCCTTGTAAAATGATTCACAGTTAATACAAGAGTTATCTAGCTTAGACTGTGCGAAAGAATTAATGTACAATCCAAGCAAGTTAATATACAATGTCTTCAGCAAAACTTATACAATGTCTTTCGAAAATAATTACACAATGTCTTTCGAAAAAATCTTCGAAAAAGTCTTTTGTAACACCCACCTTTTAGGTAGTGGTTGTCGTGAAACATTCTAAATCCACATATATAAATTAAAAGGTAAATGTAAAGCCTAACACATAAATTCAATAAGAGGAAAAGAAGAATGGTAAAGAACAGTGCTGTCACAATGACTGTACTCGTGACCCCCTTTTTCTGCTTCGTCTGCATATTCTCACGTTTTCACGTTTACTAATAAAGCCTATAGCAGCATACACGCGTTTCCACAAAACAATAAAACGTGTACTGCATTTCTAAGAAAACCTTGAGATACGCAAGCTGCTTAATGACCTAAATTAATACTAGCATTAATTTCATTTTATACACTGCGTAATGAAAAGACAGATGGAATTAGGATAGAGAGAGGGAGGGCTGAAAGCAGGAACGCCGGGAACACTAACACGCGTCTCGCGATAATTAATGCCACCCCAAGCGTAAGGCATTAAGCAACTAACTTTTTTCAGATAGACAGTGATAAAAAACACTACAACTACGAGAATTAGGTTTAAAAACCTGTAAAATTATTATTAGGAAATATGACATTCTACTGTTTTATGTCTAAACTCCTGACATTAGTCTGACAGTACAGCAGACACCATAAAGTTTGGAAGTGAGGAGGTGGTAAGAGCACGACTATCCTAGAAGAAAATACATATTTTGAACGCCGCCACTTAGCTCCCTTAAAGCTTATATATTTGGGTTCCTTAGGACTTGCTGACAAAGAATAGGTTAAGTGTTACGCAAATAGTCTAGGAATTAACAAATTATAGCCAAAAGAAAATAGTGAGGGTGTCAGACAACACCAAATAATAATCGCACAGTGGCATGTTTTGAAACCACCATTTTACGGGAAATAGGCCACCATGTTAAATCCTATTTGATTGGATAGAAGTAAATGTAAGGCGAAACACGATTAGTCGGACTACAAATACAAATTTTTTGTTGTTAGGGGAAACGGTAGTAGGGGTACTTTTTTTGAAAAGCTGTGTAAACATGGCCCGATTGGTTAGACCTGCCAATATAGTCAATTAGGAGCGTCAGTTCAGTGCCACATTTTAAAATAAACTTACTCAGAAACAGTGCGTTGAGAACCAGCTTATATTTTTTCTAAATAAAAGCCTGGGACAGAGGCAGATCGGAATTTGTGCCATATTCATCGCCAGTCAACGTATTTGTGTATTATTTCCATGAATTGTGGTAAGCTTGATATATTTGATATCTTTTTAATGAAAATTGAATGTAAATTAATAATTTATGTCTGTATATGTGCGTGGTTCAGTAGCAAACATGAGGCAAGGCCTAGATAGTGCTCCAACCTGAACAGGACGTGTCGGAGAAAAGTAAAACTGCATGGAATTGCCAAATAGTACACTAACACCTATCTTATTGACTAGAAGGAACTAATGCTGGAATTGCAGAGGCGTAGTAACCATTAGGGAGGAGTATACTGGTGTAAATTGTTTCAGACGAAGCTAGCAGTTGGCCTATCGATCTGAACTCAGTGTTTGTTATGTATTGTGTTCAGTGTGGAAATAGATTATAAATTAGTTCTGAAATAGGAGGTACAACCTTCTTGTTTCAGGGACCGTGGTCCTAAGTTATTGAAGCAGCACCTGGTCTGAGTTTTGCTGAATCCAGAGGCTGACAACATACTCCTTGGTCCAGATAGCGACCAGTAAGGTGTCTCCAGAACACAGTGAAGCAATCGAGCAGAGGAGTCTTTTCCTGCCGCCATCACGAAAGATAAGCTTCTGTGGCCAGAGAAGCTCAACATTATGTGCCCCCCCCTCTAAAATTGACATTATATTAAACACAGAGGGACAATAAAATGTTTCAAATGACAGGAACTGTGAACTTTTCCCAATACTATTTCCACGATAATCAAACACTTGAAGTCATGATGACAAACAACAATCTAGCTTGAAAAACAAAACCAGTATTACCTCATAGTACTACTTCACAACTTACACACATAGGATAATACTAATAAATTATGTCAATACAAAGATCATATTTATAAATTGTGATTACATTTGCTTGTGATTCCTGGTTCACTGTGTAGTTGAATCAGGATATCTATTGTTGAAAGTAATTATTACATATATATTTGAAACTTTACACTTGACTCATTTAAGATGGTCTTATAGAGTGTTATATGTGTGTGAGTGTCACAGTGTTGGAAAGTGTTGTGGAATAAATTAAATTGTTTATCTGTCTGTTGTTGTTGTGACTTACACTTCATCATTTTCATAACCCTAGACATTCAACGTAGTCATCACAATATTCCAGAATAATTCTGACTGAGGTATAAATGTGGTAGCAAGTAAGGTCATCTGTAATACACCACACTTATTAGATACAGATACCTTCACAGCTGATCTCAGTCAGTACACTAAGTCCCCTATAAATATTTATAACATCCCACTTTACCACATATATTGGGGGCTCGTCCGGGATATTGAACTTTCTCCTATTATATATATTGGGAATAATAAAAATTTAAAAGGAGTCCTTGGGTGAAAATAAATAAGGTTGAGCTCTCAATGCCTGTGGTTGTCCTTAGTTAATTAGTCATAGATAAAATTGTTTAGTTAAATATTTTATACATTTACCTGTTAGAAAATGGCGGACCTGTCCAAATTTCGATCTACTGCTGTGCAGACTGCAAAAGAGTTAGGAATGGACGGGCAAATTATGATTGCTTATGTCACTGCTGAATGTGACAAATATATTGAACGTGAGGAAAGAAGATTAGAAAAAGAGGCTGAAAGAAAGTTAGAGGCTGAAAAAGAATATAAGAGGCTGCACATTGAGGCTGACAAAGAGGTTAAAGCATTGGAGGCAGATAAGGAGATTAAAAGGCTCCAGTTGGAAGAGAAAAAGGCAGAAAGGGAAGCCGAGGAAAGAAGACAGGCTGCAGAAAGGGAAGACAAACGATTAGCTGCAGAAAGGGAAGCAGAAAATAAAAGATTACAAAGGGAACATGAGCTACGACTAAGGGAGTTTGAGTTTCAAGGCCATGCTCCTGACAATGGTGCCAGTCCCTTTGCCTCCGATGCTAATGCTAGTCAGGGAGCCTCAACCTCAGCTTTGAATTTTCATTTAGATCATTTTGTTGAGAAAGACGATGATATTGAGAGCTATCTAAATAGATATGAACTATTAGCTACCACGTATGGGTTAGAGAGAGAAAGGTGGAGCTTAAAGTTATCTCAAGGACTTCGTGGGGCAGCTTATGAAGTTTTTGCCAAAATGAGCAGAGGTGATCAAGAAAATTATGACATGCTAAAGCAGGCTCTTTTGTTAAGATATGAAAAGAATGCAGAATTTTATAGGAAAAAAATTAGGAATGCTAAACTACTGTCAGGTGAAACCTATCACCAGTTCTCTGCACGGTTAGAGACATACTTGGAGAAATGGACTTCTCTGGGGAAAACCCAAGATCTTAAGGAAATGGTCCTTATAGAACAATTAAGAGAGTCCATGGCTCCAGACCTGAGAAGGTTTCTCATGGAACAAGGTGCAGAGAGACTGGGGGAGTTACTAAATGTTGCAGAAAGGTATCAAGCAGCTCAGGCAGAGGTATCAGGTAATAAAAAGAAACAGGTAGATAATTTTAAGGCACCACAGAACTTTAATAAATTTGATCCTAGAGATCAAAACAAAGGTAAGCACCAGTTTGATAGGCCACGGTATGACAATAAAAATAAAACCCCACAATTCGATGAAAGGAAATATGATGAAAGAAAATCTTTCAACCACGGAAAGAGATGGTGTAAAAATTGTCAGATGGACAATCATGATACTGACCGTTGTAGAAGGAAACCTGTGTATATGGCCACCCTTCAGGTCAGGTCGACCTCAAGACAGGAGGAGGATATCCTGATAGATACCACTCCAGAAGAGATAAGGAAGGTACAGGCTGGGGATAAGACCCTCAAGCCTTGTTTCAGGAAATTGTCAACTTGTCATACAACTCCAGGCAAGGGAGATTTTTACATGAAAAACAAGTTGATTTACAGGAAGGCCGGAACTAAATCCAGTGGTCACGGACAGTTGGTTCTTCCAAAGGCATATAGGGCAGTCTTAATAAGGAGTCTACATGTGAGAAAAGATGGGGACCATGAGAAAATTGGTACCATCATCCAAAAGGTGGCTCACAATTATTATTGGCCCAAGGCAAGGTGGGACATTGAGAATTTTGTAGAAAGGTGTAGCATAGCACATGAGGGAACACCCACAAGTGGGAACATTGATCAGGACCTGGACACGCCACGGGGCAAACTTAGGCCTGACAATACAAAGAAAAATAAATTTGATAAAGTGGACCAAATGGAATGGGAAGCTCTTTTTCACGGACAAGCTTCAATTAACTGTTTTACAATGGCCACTATGCAGAGAGTGCAAAAAGATGACTTACCCCAGGATAAGCCGAAAATCTCTCAATCGGACTTAAACAAACTGGAGGAAGAAGATGTAGAGAGGAAATCTCTCATCAAGAATTCTAAGTGGGGAGAAAGCCCCAAGAAAAGAATTGGTAGCGGTCGTTTTGTGCATGATGATTCTGGAAAGAAAAATCATCACTATAGAGCTTCGAGTGGAAGAGACCATAGCGGTGCATGGACAAATAGGTCCACAAAATTAAAGGTCCATATGAAGCGCTGTTAAGAACGTGGACTGATGAAAAGGCAGAGGAAAATATTACATCCTCATACCAATATGTGAATGAGCTGACCACTCGTTTAAAAACTGGCTGGAAACTTGCCAATGAAAATTTGAGACAAGCCACGAAGAAACATGCTGCCTATTATAACAGGAAAGCTAAAGACCGAGATTTGGCTGTGGGAGAGAAGGTACTGCTTCTTCTACCCGGTAGTCAGAATAAGTTACAAATTGGATGGCAAGGTCCATATACAGTTCTAGAGAAGGTGTCTAGAACCAATTATAAGATAGATAAGAAGGGGAAAGAAAAAATCTATCATGTGAATCTCCTGAAGAAATATTTGGAAAGAGAACATCAGGAAGAGACACACTTGTTGACCTTGTCCATTGCAATGGAGATGAAAAAGGAACCACTTTCATCATTTGAATATCCATTACACCCCTGTGAGACAGCGGCGCAGGTGAAAATCAGTACACATTTAACTAGAAATCAGAAAGAGAGAGTGCAACAGGTTCTAGATAATCATATAGAGGTGCTCACAGACCGACCGGGGCATACAAACTTATTGGAATATGATATGAAGCTGATAGACCCCACACCTGTCTGTATGAAACCCTATTCGATTCCTTTTGCTAAGGAGGAAGCTTTGAAGGAAGAGATAGACTATTTGTTGAAAGAGGGAATAATTTCACACAGTGAATCTTCGTATAGTTCCAGTGTGGTGCTCTTAAGGAAACCCTCTGGAGAACATAGACTCTGTATAGATTACAGGAGACTGAATGCTATTACAGAAGGACAGGTGGATCCATTGCCGGATACAAATCAGTTGTTTGCCAGGCTAAATAAAGCTAAATATTTCTCAAAAGTGGATCTGAGTAAAGGATACTATCAGATTCCAGTAAAGCCTGAGGTTAGACCGTACCTAGCTTTTAGTACCTCAGAGGGACACTATGAGTTTAACAGATTGCCATTTGGATTGAAGAATGCGCCTAGTGTCTTCTCTAGAATGATGAGAAAATTGTTAGATCCCCTAAATAATCCATGCATTACAAATTTCATGGATGATATCCTTATAGCAACAGAAACATTTGAGGAACACATTGACTCTCTGAATATGCTGTTTAATCGACTTAGAGAAGCGAATTTAACAGCCCGACCAACCAAATGTTGCGTTGGATGTGTGAAAGGGTGGGCGAGATGATGATGATGATTATATTGTGATATGTGATCACTCTCTTTTCACACTCGCACCGACCCGAACAACAATAAAACTCTTGATTCTAGAGGCAGGGGCTATATTTATTTTTACAACCCATTCAGTGACAAAGCAAACATTAAACAAATAAACTAGCGAACATCACAAAACCAAACAAAACAAAACAAAACACCCAACAGTGCCCGATGCTAATCTGAAGAAGCAAACAAAGCACAGAATATTTAAAATCATAATATAATACTGAATGAGAAACACCACGCTCTCACCTGTCAAACTGTCCTACGCCGCCACCTGACACACTCAACTATCACACACACACACTCATGTGTGTCGTCCATTGCGACTGGTATGGTGTTGTGCATGAGGCTGGCAACCTCACCATGTAACACAGATTGCTACCAAAACCACTACTGCCCTAGCATATGAATACTTAATATGGAGGCAAACCCCACTGTTGGCCCCATGCTCCCTCAGGATCGGAGAAGATAAATGTATACCTTGAAGTGCGCCCACGTGCTCTCACAACCATTCCTCACATAACCATAATTAAATGATCATAAAATGGACATAAAATAATATTCTTCAACTACATGTACAACAAATACTCTCAGTAATGAGAATAAGCTACTACCTCGTAACCGATCCACATCAGTATTCGTTACTGCATTCTGAAGCATGTCGTATGTGACGACTGGGGCGCCTGGCAACAAGCGTGTCGTATATGACCACTGGTGCGACTGGGAATCTCATCACATGAAACACATCGTTACCGAAACAACCACTGCAATAGCATAAAAATGCTTCTTGTCGGCTTGTGATAGACACCAGCCACATTGGTGTTTCCATGCTCCGCCGGGAGCAACCAGAGAAACACATGCCTCAACAAAGAAGTGGCCTCGCGCTCTCCAGAAATCTAAATACATATTCTCACCTCACAGTAACCCATCAAATATACAGTAGAATTATGATAAGTAGGCTATCGTGAAATACACTCAATTACTTTTACATTAAAGAAATAAAATAATTACTCTTGACTTTAACAAAACTGGCATTAACACGAAAACTATCTCTTTCCTTTACTGGGGAAAATTATCTTAATCTGCTTCCCACCCACGTGTCAATTCACACAATATAAAACTGTCGTCTTCTTTATACAATCACACATGGTGACGCGCCGCCTTTCTTGACCACGTGGTTGCCATCCTGATAACAGTCAATATCATCTAAATTAAAGTAAAAAATCGCTTCTCTGTCCAGTTTCATGTATGAAATAGCTCCCTACTAAATTTGCCTTTCTTGCCCGGTCTGATGACTGACATAATTGCTCTTAAACTCTCACATCTGTGATTTGGGCTTTGCGTGCCTAATAAAACCTATCAAACTTTATTTTCACTCATCTATCATTTCAAGACTAAATTATAATGTCCTAAAAAGACATTTCCTTTGGAAACACATCTATCTATATCACTAAACATTAAAATAGCCACATCGATATTATTTCCGAATTATATAAAACTAATTCTAATTTAAATTAACTCACGTGTCATGTCTTTGTGTTCTTCTGTGTGGGTACACAGAGCGCCTCGTTTCGTTCTCTATCGTCAGTGCTAGGACATCCAGATCGAATTACCTGGACATCACAATGTGAATTGGCTTACCAGGAATAGAAGGAATTGCTCACAAGCAAACCTATTTTGAAATTACCTGACTTAAGTCAAGAATTCATTGTAAGGACGGATGCCAGTAATATAGGGTTAGGGGCGATCCTGTTACAGAAATCAGATGCATTGGATGGGGAATTAAGCCCAGTGGCATATGCTAGCAGAAAGTTGAATAAAACTGAAACCAACTACTCAACTAGCGAAAAAGAATGTCTTGCAGTAATATGGGCGATAAAGAAATTCAATATTTATCTGTATGGGAAGGCATTCAAGTTGCAAACGGATCACAAACCCTTGTCGTTTCTAGCGCAGGCTAGGCATGAAAATTCTAGGTTACTCAGATGGTCATTACTGATGCAGCCATTTGAATTTAGCATAGAGTATATATCTGGTAAGACAAATCTGGGAGCGGATTTTTTAAGCCGCCATCCGTGTGATGAGAATCACCGTAAGCCCCAGAAATAATAGTAAATTTCTCTATGTGTATATAGAATTATAGACCGACATATAATGTCTGTTTTAAGAGGGGAGAATTTGTCGTGAAACATTCTAAATCCACATATATAAATTAAAAAGTAAAGGTAAAGCCTAACACATAAATTCAATAAGAGGAAAAGAAGAATGGTAAAGAACAGTGCTGTCACAATGACTGTACTCGTGACCCCCCTTTTTCTGCTTCGTCTGCATATTCTCACGTTTTCACGTTTACTAATAAAGCCTATAGCAGCATACACGCGTTTCCACAAAACAATAAAACGTGTACTGCATTTCTAAGAAAACCTTGAGATACGCAAGCTGCTTAATGACCTAAATTAATACTAGCATTAATTTCATTTTATACACTGCGTAATGAAAAGACAGATGGAATTAGGATAGAGAGAGGGAGGGCTGAAAGCAGGAACGCAGGCAACACCAACACGCGTCTCCTGTAAAATGCTTATTAGGAAACATGACATTCTACTGTTTTATGTCTAAACTCCTGACATTAGTCTGACAGTACAGCAGACACCATAAAGTTTGGAAGTGAGGAGGTGGTAACAGCACGACTATCCTAGAAGAAAATACATATTTTGAACGCCGCCACTTAGCTCCCTTAAAGCTTATATATTTGGGTTCCTTAGGACTTGCTGACAAAGAATATAGGTTAAGTGTTACGCAAATAGTCCAGGAATTAACAAATTATAGCCAAAAGAAAATAGTGAGGGTGTCAGACAACACCAAATAATAATCGCACAGTGGCATGTTTTGAAACCACCATTTTACGGGAAATAGGCCACCATGTTAAATCCTATTTGATTGGATAGAAGTAAATGTAAGGCGAAACACGATTAGTCGGACTACAAATACAAATTTTTTGTTGTTAGGGGAAACGGTAGTAGGGGTACTTTTTTTGAAAAGCTGTGTAAACATGGCCCGATTGGTTAGACCCGCCAATATAGTCAATTAGGAGCGTCAGTTCAGTGCCACATTTTAAAATAAACTTACTCAGAAACAGTGCGTTGAGAACCAGCTTATATTTTTTCTAAATAAAAGCCTGGGACAGAGGCAGATCGGAATTTGTGCCATATTCATCGCCAGTCAACGTATTTGTGTATTATTTCCATGAATTGTGGTAAGCTTGACATATTTGATATCTTTTTAATGAAAATTGAATGTAAATTAATAATTTATGTCTGTATATGTGCGTGGTTCAGTAGCAAACATGAGGCAAGGCCTAGATAGTGCTCCAACCTGAACAGGACGTGTCGGAGAAAAGTAAAACTGCATGGAATTGCCAAATAGTACACTAACACCTATCTTATTGACTAGAAGGAACTAATGCTGGAATTGCAGAGGCATAGTAACCATTAGGGAGGAGTATACTGGTGTAAATTGTTTCAGATGAAGCTAGCAGTTGGCCTACCGCTCTGAACTCAGTGTTTGTTATGTATTGTGTTCAGTGTAAAAATAGATTATAAATTAGTTCTGAAATAGGAGGTACAACCTTCTTGTTTCAGGGACCGTGGTCCTAAGTTATTGAAGCAGCACCTGGTCTGAGTTTTGCTGAATCCAGAGGCTGACAGCATACTCCTTGGTCCAGATAGCGACCAGTGAGGTGTCTCCAGAACACAGTGAAGCAATCGAGCAGAGGAGTCTTTTCCTGCCACCATCACGAAAGATAAGCTTCTGTGGCCAGAGCAGCTCAACATTATGTGCCCCCCCCCCCCTCTAAAATTGACATTATATTAAACACCGAGGGACAATAAATTGTTTCAAATGACAGGAACTGTGAACTTTTCCCAATACTATTTCCACGATAATCAAACACTTGAAGTCATGATGACAAACAACAATCTAGCTTGAAAAACAAAACCAGTATTACCTCATAGTACTACTTCACAACTTACACACATAGGATAATACTAATAAATTATGTCAATAAAAAGATCATATTTATAAATTGTGATTACATTTGATTGTGATTCCTGGTTCACTGTGTAGTTGAATCAGGATATCTATTGTTGAAAGTAATTATTACATATATATTTGAAACTTTACACTTGACTCATTTAAGATGGTCTTATAGAGTGTTATATGTGTGTGAGTGTCACAGTGTTGGAAAGTGTTGTGGAATAAATTAAATTGTTTATCTGTCTGTTGTTGTTGTGACTTACACTTCATCATTTTCATAACCCAAGACATTCCACTTTACCACAGTGGTGTCCATGTTCTAAAGTGGAGATGATGATTAAAAAGGTGCTGTCTAGTGTGAAATGTTTATATCCTGAATTGTATCTATTAGATATACATTAAACAAGCAATAACTGCCATTTGACTTTTAATTATATTTTCTAAAGTTTATTCCCAGAAACAAAATACAACAAAATAAAATATAAAATGGCCAATAAACTGATGTTACAAGAGACAGCCAAAAATGGCTGCTAGTAATGAGATCACGTGTTGAATAAACAGCATCTCCCATTGCGTTATAATTTTAAAGAAAGATCGTATTTTATGTAAAAAGAATGGAAGTTAATTGTAAATATGTTAATTTATTTCATATAAATTAGATGAATAGCATGAAATTGCAATTTAAAATTAGGAAGTGACTATTTAATCTTCCCTTACAGTATTTCTGAATTGATATCAATGTTCTAATATATCCATGTGATGGTATCCACGTTCTAAGATATATGTCAGTGGTGTTTGTTATCTACATATTAAGATTTCTGTCTGTTCGGTTATCCATGTTCTAAGATAAATATTTGTAATGGTTTCCATGTTCTGAGATATCGTTATGCAAATGTACCCATGTTCTAAGATATCTTTCTATAAACAACTATGCTTTAAACTAAATATACCCGGACATATCTTTTACAAGGCATATGTCTATGATAGCGTTCTTGTTCTCAGACACCTTTATGTTTACAAACCTCCGTGTTTTAAACATACATCTGTGTATGCGTGTATGTTTTAAGGTTCACAGAAGATAGTATCTGAATGTAAGGCTATCTATCATCTATAATATGATGCTGTGTATGTATCTGTAATGGCGACATCTTTTTTGTGTGTGACGTTATCTTTGTCCTAAGATACTCTCTGTACAAGTATTCGTGTTCTTATTCATATTTGTCTGGAATTATCTATGTTCTATGACACTTCATTGTGACAGAAAGCTCCTTCTAAGATGTCTATCTTTTTTTTCTGATCATTAATCTTTTACCAGTCCAAGTGGCGGGCCCCTTCTGTGGATTAGATCTTTTCAGGGCTTCATTATACTAGCTACACTATAGTTGAGGATTGGGGGTTTTTTAAAAAGTATTTTCTCGACTGCTAATTGCACTCTGATATAGTCAAATACCTTGTTTTCGTTGTTGTTGTTTTTTTAATGGAAATGTGAGGGCCTTGCCATAAAAAGTAAACACCTAAAGGAAGGACGAAGACAATTCACAAAAAATGTTTGCCTTTGCACGTGCGCATTGATCCCATCTACAGCAACAATTCGCTAATCACTGAAAATGTATTTCTTAAAGTAAGTTTGACTAGTAGACATTTTCTTCAGTTTAATTTACACATGTATTCGCTTATTTTATTATCAGCTTTCTATGTGAAGAATGTTTTAATCTCAAAACACGTTGAGAACATACTATAGTAGGGCAGAATTTTTTTTTTTTTTTTAAGTCAAAAATACTTATTTCCTTACCCGGATGAAATGCAGACCTCGTCCATTCTTTCGATCCAAATGTGAAAATATATTGATGACCGGTATGTGACTGGTGGGCAGTTATTAACTGCAATTTTAATTATGCTATATTATTCGTTCACATGACATTCATTTGTGTATATTAATGTAGTAACATATGCAATGCACGTAATAATACGTATCTTTTGTACGTTTTTATGGTCTGGGCTGAAAACGTGATTTTTCTGCATATGTATTGTGTATGCAGAATTGGCTGCAGTATGAGCTAGACTGTACAATGTACTGTAATACTAACAGCACGTGGCGTGATTATTAAAAAATATTGCGGGAAAAATTATTGTTACAGGCAGTAAGAAAGAATGTGTAGACATTTTTCTGGCGCAAAAACCATTCATTAGTATAGTGGAAGAAAAAAACATAAACAAGGTTATACGTTTTCCTTGGATAAAAGACAAGAAAAAAATCCTACGTTATAGCCAACAAGGCCTTCATCAGAGGCAGACAAACAAAAACAGAAAGGAAAGAAAGTGAGAATGAGGAAGAAAACATAAAAATAAGAACAAAAAACTCCCTGATCTGGGTCACACGGCAGGATCGAAATGTCTGAAGAATAATCTTGCAGCAAGATACTTCTTGGCTTAGTCTACGACCAATGTTTACTGTGATCAGTAGTGGTTGGTAGCTAATTTTTGTTTGTCTGTATCGTACAGCAATTTTGTCCTTTGACTACTTCACGTTCTTTCTTGCCATAATTGTCTCACACGCGCCATTGTCCCTCCCAACATTTGCCTAACGAACATTTTCGAGAAAAAAAGTTTTGGTATCTAATGCTACTTTAAATTAAAGCAAAGTTAGTGCGGTTTATTTTCAGGACATAGGGCATCTGTGATTACATAACGTTAGATATTTAAAGTGGTATTATACAGACGAAGCCAGAATGAAAGATTGAGAAATATTTTCCCAAGATATGTATGTATATATATATATATATATATATATATATATATATATATATATATATATATATATATATATATATATATATATATATATATATATATATATATATATATATATCATCATCTCAACCCATAACCCGTCATGGGTCGTAGGGGTGCCATGGTGGAAGCATCAGCAGACAGGGTCCTCCACTGCTCTCTATTCTCAGCAATGCGTACAAGTGTGGAGAAAAACCGTGTCCTGCCCATTCTTTGATGTTATCAGCCCAGGATTTTCTTTGCCTTCCTCTTCTCCGTTTACCTTCGACTGTTCCCTGGAGGATCGTTTTCGAAAGGGAGTCATGACGAGTTACATGCCCAAACCAGGCAAGCTTTCGACGTTTCACTATTGACAAAAGTGGTTCTTGATGGCCTGCATAGGTGTTTATCTTCTCTCTAACATAGACATTTGTTTTGTGCTCTTTATAGCAAATGCGCAAAATTCTTCTGTAACATTTATGCTCGAAAGCCTGAATCCTTCGCTCCGTATCTGCAGTGAGTGTCCAGCCCTCACACCCATACAAGAGAATAGATAATACAAGTGATTTGTATAATTTGATCTTCACAGGAAAACTGATGTTACTTTTCCAGATTACATTCAACCTTGTCATGGCAGCTGAGGCCATATCAAGTCTTGTCTTGATTTCTTTATTTGATCTTCCATCACTACATATAGTGGACCCGAGATATTTAAAGGTGTTAACTTCTTCTAACGTTTGCCCATTTAACGTAATGTTGGTCGGAACATGTTTCTTATGGCTATTCACCAATATCTTGCTTTTTTCTATATTAATTTCCATCCCATATGTTCTTGTTACTTTCTCCAGTCTAGAGGTAAGGTCTTGAAGTTCTGATTCTGTTTCAGCTATCAGATCAATATCATCAGCAAAACGTAGATTACACAGAGGTCGGCCTCCAATCGATATGGTTGATTTATAATCGTAGAGAGCCTCCTGCATAATATGTTCTAGATAAATGTTAAAGAGCACTGGTGACAGGATACATCCCTGGCGAACTCCTACAGTTGTTTTGAAAAAATTCTCCAATGTCATTGCTTGCAAAAACAGCACTGCTTGCGTCCTTGTATAGTGCTTCAATGATATCTATGATGTTGGTATCAAAATTGAATTTTCTCATTATTTGCCATAAACCTTCATGCCAGACTCGATCGAAGGCTTTTGTGAAATCGATGAAGTTATGGTATAAATCATGTTGATGCTGGAGATGTTTTTTCGATCAGTAATCTAATATTGAAGATTTGTTCTGAGGTACTTCTTTTTGGTCTAAAGCCAGCCTGTTCCTCTGACAAGATTTCTTCTGATTTCTGTTTTATTCTGTTCAAAAGTATCCTTAACATCACCTTACTTGGATGACTAATAAGGCTAATGGTTCTGTAGTTCTTGCACATTTTTAGATTTCCTTTCTTTGGAAGCGGTATTACTAATGACTGCGTCCATTCTTTTGGCCATTTTTTTTTGTACTCCATATCTTCTGGCAAATTGTTGTCATGATTTTTACTATATCTGGTCCTCCATATTTCAAGAGCTCTGCTGGTATATTATCCACACCCGGTGACTTCCCTCCTTTCATCGAACATATAGCCTCTTCCACTTCTTCCCGTAGTATTGCTGCATTTCCGAGTTCTCTGTTTTCGCACTTAATGTTGTTTAATATGCCTAAGTCAGTGTCAAGTTTACAGTTATATAATTCTTTACAATATTCTGTCCACCTTCTCATTACAGCTGTTTTTTCATTGAGCAGAGCCCCATTGCTATCTTCTATGGCAGTTACCCTGGGCTGTTGGGGTTTTGATAGTCTTCTTAATGTGTCAAAAACTGCCTTGCTGTTACCTTTTATTAGCCCCGTATTAATGGACTCACATTGATCAGCTACCCATTTTTCTTTGGCCTGTTTCATTTTCTTTCTAATATTTTTATTCACCATACAATATATATATATTGTGACAAAATGGATTTGGGGCGACCCCTTCTCGGCAGTACTCATTTTAAATTGTTGTACTGACTAATTGCGTGTTTTCTTTGGTCAGCACTTTTTTCTTTCTCTGTTAAGAAGCAGATATTTGATATTGTCAAAAAATTTGACACTCCTTGTTGGTGATAATACATCACGTTTGCTAGGCGCGGCACAGCTTTGCTGAGATTATTGCAGGTAAAACTTATATTTGTCTGCTTAGTTTTCGGGTAATGTTGTGTGCTCAAGCGAAAGATAACGAGATTACTCAGATATAAATGACATAATCGTTTCCTGTCCGACTTTCACGTAGACATTATTTTATAAGAAAATAATAAGTTGTTACATCTGACACACACATTGCCGTATGGGTTTACCGATGTGTTGGTGAGTTCGCCTACGAGGCAATCGGATGTTTTATTTCCATATATGGGAGAGGTGACCTCTGCATCATGCACATAATTTTTCATTGTCGGAAATATCTTGAATTTCTCCACACGACACACATGTTTGAAAACGATTGACGTTGTAATTAGCTTCGTAAGAAACGAATGCGGAGGAGGAATAGCAATATAACCGGACCTCTTTGCAAGTCTAGTTCACTGTGAGAAATCGCTTGCCAAAGACGACACAACTGTGGTGAAGTGGGATGTTATAAATATTTATAGGGGACTTAGTGTACTGACTGAGATCAGCTGTGAAGGTATATATATCTAATAAGAGTAGTGTATTATATATAACCTTACTTGCTGCCACATATGTATACCTCAGTCAGAATTATTCTGGAATAGTGTGATGACTACGTTGTATGTCTAGGGTATGTGTATGATGAAGTGTAAGTCATAACAACAACAGACAGATAAACAATTTAATTTATTCCACCACACTTGACAACACTGTGACACTCACATACATATAACACTCTAAAGGATATCTTAAAGGAGTCACTGTTAACTTTTCAAATAACAATATGTATTCATTGCTGTTATGAATGAATATGTGTCCTGATTCAAATACAAAGGGAACCAGGAATCACAATCAATTTTACTTACAAGTTATATGTACATAATTTATCAATATGAATATTGTAGTGACATATATTATTAAAAGTATCCTATGTGTGTCAGTTGTGTAGTAGTAATATGAAGTAATACTGGTTTTGTTTTGTTCAAGCTCTGTTGGTATTTGTCATCATGACTTCAATAGTTTGTCTTTATTGGAACTAGTATTGGAGATGTTCTCAGTTCCTGATATTAAAACAATTTACTTCCCCTCTTAAGTTTATGTTACAATGTTATTTTAAGATGGGGGTACATAATTTTGAGCTCAGCTGGCCACATCAGCTTATCTTGCGTGATGGCGGCAGGAAAAGACTCCTCTGCTCGATTTCTCCCCTGGGCTCTGGAGACACCTCACTGATAGCTAAATGGACCAAGGAGTATGCTGTCCGACTCTGGATTCAGCAAAGCTCTGACCAGGTGCTGCTCAATACCATCAAGACCACGGTCCCTGAAAACAAGAAGGATGTACCTTCTACGTCATAACTAATTTATACTCTCTTTTTACACTGAGCACAATACATCACAAACATTGAGTTCAGAGCGTTAGGCCAACTGTCAGCTTCATCTGAAATACTTTATACCAGTATTAACCTCCTTAATGGTTACTACGCCTCTGCACTTCCAGCATTATTTCTTTCTAGTCAATCATCTAGGTGTCAGTGTACTGTTTGGCCATTCCATGCCGTTTTACTTTCCTCCGACACCTTCTGTTCAGGCTGGAGCATTATAGGCTTTACATCATGTTTGCTACTGAACTACACATATATACAGGCATAAATTAACAATTCACATTCAATTTTCATTAAAAGATACTGAATGTTTCAAGCTTACCACAATTCATAGAATAAAACACAGATACGTTGACTAGCAATGAATTCTGGCACAATTACTGGCACAAATTCCCATCTGCTTATGTTCCAGGCTTTTATTTAGCAAAAATATGAGCTGGCTTCAACGCACTGTTGCTTTATCAAGCTTATTTGAACTAGTGGTCTCGAACTAACGCTCCTAAGTGATTATATCAGCGAGTCTGGCCAATGGAGCCACGTTTCGACAAGTGTTTGAAAAAATGTTACCTTCCTACGTCTCCCCTAACAACCAAAGATAGTATTTATAGTCCGACCAATCGTGTTTAGTCTTATATTTGTTGCGCTCCAATCAATTTGGAGTTTACATGGTAGTCTATTTCCGTACGCACGGTTTTTTTAAACACGTTATTAAAAAAATTTTATGAGCAGAAATGATTTCATGCTGTCAGGCATCCCCACTATTTTATTTTGGTTATAACTTGTTAATTCCTAGACTATTTGCGTAACGTTTTACATATTCTTTGTCAGCAAGCCCTAAGGAACCCAAATATACAAATTTAATAGAGCTAATATGCTGCGTTCAAAATATGCAATTCCTTCTACCTCCTGTTTCGAAGATGTGCTGTCTGGGTACTGTAATGTTTTCAACCGTAAACCCATCTATTGTCATCTTTTCTAATAAGAGTTTTTCAGGATTTAAAAACCTAACTCTGGGAAGGGTAGTGAATTTTGTCACTGTCGATTTGAAATAAAGTTAGTGCATGTGGCCTTACACGCGTGATAGTAGTAATTGTGTATCGCGTTACGCTTGTTGGGGTGGCATTAATAGCGAGACGCGTGTTTAATTTTGCATGCGTTCGGCTTTCTGCCTCTCCCTTCTCTCTATCCTGCTTTATCCATCTGTCTTTAGTTACGCCGTGTATAAAATGGAATGAATGAAATATTAAAATTAGGTCATTGTTCAGCTTGCGTATCTCAAATGTTTTTCCAAGAAATACAGCACACGTTTCATTGAAGAAAGCGCTTAATAATACAGTAGGCTTTTACTATCAACGTGAAAGCGTTACAATTTGCAGACGAAGCAGAAAACAAGGGGGATTTCGAGTACATTCCTTGTGACAGCACTGTTATTTTACCATTGCTCTTTTCTTTATTAGAATTTATTTGTTAAGCTTTACATTTACCTTTTAATTTATATATGTGGATTAGAATATTCCACGACATCTCCCCTCTTAAAACAGACATTATATGTCAGTCCTTTATTCTATATACACATAGAGAAATTTATTATTATTTCTGGGGTTTACGGTGATTCTCATCACACGGATGGCGGCTTAAAAAATCCGCTCCCAAATTTGTTTTTCCAGATATATACTCAATGCTAAAATTATATGGAGCCAAAAGTAAAGACCATCGGAGTAACCTGGAGTTCTCATGCCTAGCCTGTGCTAGAAACGATAAAGGTTTGTGGTCTGTTTGCAACTTAAAGGCCTTCCCATACAGATAAATATTGAATTTCTTTATTGCCCATATTACTGCAAGACATTCTTTTTCGCTAGTTGAGTAATTGATTTCAGCTTTATTCAATTTTCTGCTAGCATATGCCACTGGGCTTAATTCCCCATCCAATGCATCTGATTTCTGTAGTAGAGTTGCACCTAACCCAATATTACTTGCATCCGTCCTTACTATGAATTCTTGACTTAAGTCAGGTAATTTCAATATGGGTTTACTTGTGAGCTTTTCCTTCAATTCTTGGTAAGTCATTTCACATTGTGGTGTCCATGTAATGCGATCTGGATGTCCTTTACGTGTCAAATCAGTTAACGGTGCACATATGGAATTAAAGTTTTTGATATACTTCTGGTAGAAACCACATAATGAGACAAAGGATCTCACGTCCTTCTTGGTTTGTGGTCTCGGGGCTTTCTGTAGTTTCTCTAAATTCTTTGGGTCAGGGGTCATGTTTCCCTGATAAACTGTGTGTCCCAAAAATTCCAATTCTTTACATCCAACGCAACATTTGGTTGGTCGGGCTGTTAAATTTGCCTCCCTAAGTCGATTAAACAGCATGTTCAGAGAGTCAATGTGTTCCTCAAATGTTTCTGTTGCTATCAGGATATCATCCATGAAATTTGTTATACATGGATTATTCAGAGGGTCCAATAATTTTCTCATCATTCTAGAGAAGACACTAGGCGCATTCTTCAATCCAAATGGCAATCTATTAAACTCATAGTGTCCTTCTGAGGTACTAAAAGCTAGGTATGGTCTAACCTCAGGCTTTACTGGAATCTGATAGTATCCTTTACTCAGATCCACTTTTGAGAAATATTTAGCTTTATTTAGTCTGGCAAACAGCTGATTTGTATCCGGCAATGGATCCACCTGTCCTTCTGTAATAGCATTCAGTCTCCTGTAATCTATACAGAGTCTATGTTCTCCAGAGGGCTTCCTTAAGAGTACAACACCGGAACTATATGAGGATTCACTGTGTGAAATAATTCCCTCCTTCAATAGATAGTCTATCTCTTCCTTCAAAGCTTTCTCCTTAGCAAACGGAATCGAATATGGTTTCATACAGACAGGTGTGGGGTCTATCAGTTTCATATCATATTCCAATAGGTTTGTATGCCCTGGTCGGTCTGTTAACACCTCCTCTGCATGATTATTTAGAACCTGTTGCACTCTCTCTTTCTGAGTTTTCGTTAAATGTGTACTGATTTTCACCTGTGCTGCTGTCTCACAGGGGTGTAATGGATACTCAAATGATGAAAGTGGTTCCTTTTTCATCTCCATGGCGATGGACAAGGTCAACAAGTGTGTCTCCTCCTGATGTTCTCTTTCCAAATATTTCTTCAGGAGGTTCACATGATAGATTTTTTTCTTTCCCCTTCTTATCTATCTTATAATTTGTTCTAGATACCTTCTCTAAAACTGTATATGGACCCTGCCATCCAATTTGTAACTTATTCTGACTCCCGGGCAAAAGAAGCAGTACTTTCTCTCCCACAGCCAAATTTCTGTCTTTCGCCTTCCTGTTATAATAGGCAGCATGTTTCTTCCTGGCTTGTTTCAAATTTTCATTGGCAAGTTTCCAGCCAGTTTTTAAACGAGTGGTCAGCTCATTCACATATTGGTATGAAGATGTAATGTTTTCCTCTGCCTTTTCATCAGTCCACGTTCTTAACAAAGCTTCGAGTGGACCTTTTATTGGCCTTCCAAACAATAATGTTGCCGGGGCCATACCGGTTGAACTATGGGGTACCTCCCGATAAGCAAAGAGGGCGGCGTGCAGGTACTGGTCCCATGTATCTGGTGTTTCGTGTGCCAACTTTCTCAGGATCGACATCAATGTGCCGTTAAATCTTTCCACTTGGCCGTTCCCTTGGGGATGATACACACTACAATGGAAGTGTTTGGCCTGGAAGATCCTGAAAACTTCTTCAGTTAGTTTCCCCTTGAACTGAGAGCCATTATCAGTCAAGATTTGATTGGGAAAGCCTAACCTGGTGAAAATTGTGAGCAATGCCTCTGCCACATGTTTAGAATCAATCGATGACAGGGCTACAGCCTCTCCCCACATAGAACAAGTGTCCACCAGAGTCAGAATGTAGCTGTTCCTTCTCTTGGTTCGGGTGAGAGGTCCCACAAGATCCACGGCAACTCTCTCAAAGGGTGTTCCCACTATGGGCATTTCCCCCAGAGTTGCTGGTGCAGTCCAATGTTTAGGTGCTACTCGTTGGCACTCTGGACAGGATTTTACATATCGTTTGATATCTTCAGTTATTCCTGGCCAGAAATAGTGACAAGCTATTCGCTGTCCTGTTGCGCTGATTCCCATATGACCACTGAAGGGAATCGCATGCCCTAGTTCCAACACTTTAGTCCTATATGAAGTGGGAAGGACCAGCTGTCCGTGACCATTGGATTCAGATCCAGCCTTCCTATATATCAGTTTGTTCTTCATATAAAACTCTCCCTTGCCTGGAGGTGTATGAGATTTGGGCAACTTCTTGAAACATGGCTTGAGTGTTTTGTCCACAGCCTGTGCCTTCCTCATCTCATCTGGGTGAGTATTTATGGGATTATCCTCCTCCTTTTTTGACTGTGATCTGGTCTGCACTGTTGCCAATATCACAGGTCTCTTGGGATTCCCCAAGAAGACATATCTACACCCCAATATTAGAGGGTAGATTGGCTCATTTATCACTGCTGCTTTTATGATTCCTTCCCCATATCGCGTTTTCACTTTTATTCGGGCGACGGGAAGTGTCATGGTAGCTACATCCTTGGTTGCAGTTTGAATCTCCACTGTTTCTGTGGTGTATTGATCGGCCTGCACCAGGTGAGAACTCACAACGGAATCGTAATCTAAACCGGTATCATATAAACACCTTATAGTGACACCATTACAGATGACATCTTCACACACTGGGGGGTGGTATGGTTCCTGTAGTTCTTCAGGTTTGACCTTCTTTTCCTTTTTCCCCGATGTCATAGCAGCACAATGAGGAGGTTTCCTTCTACAATGGTCAGTGTCATGATTGTTCATCTTACAATTTTTACACCACCTTTTTCCTTGGTTGAAAGATTTTCTTTCATCATATTTCCTTTCATCGAATTGTGGGAATTTATTTTTATTTTCATACCGTGGCCTATCAAACTGGTGCTTACCTTTATTTTGATCCTAGGGATCAAAATTTATTAAAGTTCTGTGGTGCCCTAAAGTTATCCACTTGTTTCTTTTTATTACCTGTTACCTCTGCTTGAGCTGCTTGATACCTTTCAGCAACATTTAGCAACTCACCCAGCCTCTCTGCACCTTGTTCCATGAGAAACTTTCTCAGGTCTGGAGCCATGGACTCTCTTAGCTGCTCTATAAGGACCATTTCCTTAAGATCTTGGGTTTTCCCCAGAGAAGTCCATTTCTCCAAGTATGTCTCTATTCGTGCAGAGAACTGGTGATAGGTTTCACCTGACAGTAGTTTAGCATTCCTAAATTTTTTCCTATAGAATTCTGCATTCTTTTCATATCTTAACAAAAGAGCCTGCTTTAGCATGTCATAATTTTCCTGATCACCTCTGCTCATTTTTGCAAAAACTTCATAAGCTGCCCCACGAAGTCCTTGAGATAACTTTAAGCTCCACCTTTCTCTCTCTAACCCATACGTGGTAGCTAATAGTTCATACCTATTTAGGTAGCTCTCTATATCATCGTCTTTCTCAACAAAATGATCTAAATGGAAATTCATAGCTGAGGTTGAGGCTCCTTGGCTAGCAGTGGCATCAGAGGCAAAGGGACTGGCACCATTTTCAGGAGCATGGCCTTGAAACTCAAACTCCCTTAGTCGTAACTCATGTTCCCTTTGTAATCTTTTATCTTCTGCTTCCCTTTCTGCAGCTAATTTCTTCTCTTCCCTTTCTGCAGTCAATCTTCTTTCTTCTGCTTCCCTTTCTGCAGCTAATTTCTTCTCTTCCATTTCTGCAGCTAATTTCTTCTCTTCCCTTTCTGCAGCTAATTTCTTCTCTTCCCTTTCTGCAGTCAATCTTCTTTCTTCTGCTTCCCTTTCTGCAGCTAATCTTTTGTCTTCTCTTTCTGCCTCCAATTTCTTAGCCTCAGCCTCAAATTGTAACTTCTTAATTTCCCTTTCAGCCTCTAACTTTCTTTCGGCCTCTTTTTCTAATCTTCTTTCTTCGCGTTCAATAAATTTGTCACATTCCGTAGTGACATAGGCAACCATAACTTGCCCATCTAATCCTAACTCTTTTGCAGTCTGAACAGCAGCAGATCGAAATTTGGCCAGGTCCGCCATTGTCTATCAGGTAAATTTATACAATGTCTAACCAACAATTCAATCTCTAACTATATATCTAATGGACAACACAGGCACCGTGAGCTCAACCTTATTTAATTCCACCCAAGGATACCTTTTAATTCTTATATTCCCTGAAGTGAATTACCCCCAATATTTTTAATAGGGAAAGATTCAAAATCCCGGACGAGCCCCCAATATATGTGGTGAAGTGGGATGTTATAAATATTTATAGGGGACTTAGTGTACTGACTGAGATCAGCTGTGAAGGTATATATATCTAATAAGAGTAGTGTATTATATATAACCTTACTTGCTGCCACATATGTATACCTCAGTCAGAATTATTCTGGAATAGTGTGATGACTACGTTGTATGTCTAGGGTATGTGTATGATGAAGTGTAAGTCATAACAACAACAGACAGATAAACAATTTAATTTATTCCACCACACTTGACAACACTGTGACACTCACATACATATAACACTCTAAAGGATATCTTAAAGGAGTCACTGTTAACTTTTCAAATAACAATATGTATTCATTGCTGTTATGAATGAATATGTATCCTGATTCAAATACAAAGGGAACCAGGAATCACAATCAATTTTACTTACAAGTTATATGTACAGAATTTATCAATATGAATATTGTAGTGACATATATTATTAAAAGTATCCTATGTGTGTCAGTTGTGTAGTAGTAATATGAAGTAATACTGGTTTTGTTTTGTTCAAGCTCTGTTGGTATTTGTCATCATGACTTCAATAGTTTGTCTTTATTGGAACTAGTATTGGAGATGTTCTCAGTTCCTAATATTAAAACAATTTACTTCCCCTCTTAAGTTTATGTTACAATGTTATTTTAAGATGGGGGTACATAATTTTGAGCTCAGCTGGCCACATCAGCTTATCTTGCGTGATGGCGGCAGGAAAAGACTCCTCTGCTCGATTTCTCCCCTGGGCTCTGGAGACACCTCACTGATAGCTAAATGGACCAAGGAGTATGCTGTCCGACTCTGGATTCAGCAAAGCTCTGACCAGGTGCTGCTCAATACCATCAAGACCACGGTCCCTGAAAACAAGAAGGATGTACCTTCTACGTCATAACTAATTTATACTCTCTTTTTACACTGAGCACAATACATCACAAACATTGAGTTCAGAGCGTTAGGCCAACTGTCAGCTTCATCTGAAATACTTTATACCAGTATTAACCTCCTTAATGGTTACTACGCCTCTGCACTTCCAGCATTATTTCTTTCTAGTCAATCATCTAGGTGTCAGTGTACTGTTTGGCCATTCCATGCCGTTTTACTTTCCTCCGACACCTTCTGTTCAGGCTGGAGCATTATAGGCTTTACATCATGTTTGCTACTGAACTACACATATATACAGGCATAAATTAACAATTCACATTCAATTTTCATTAAAAGATACTGAATGTTTCAAGCTTACCACAATTCATAGAATAAAACACAGATACGTTGACTAGCAATGAATTCTGGCACAATTACTGGCACAAATTCCCATCTGCTTATGTTCCAGGCTTTTATTTAGCAAAAATATGAGCTGGCTTCAACGCACTGTTGCTTTATCAAGCTTATTTGAACTAGTGGTCTCGAACTAACGCTCCTAAGTGATTATATCAGCGAGTCTGGCCAATGGAGCCACGTTTCGACAAGTGTTTGAAAAAAATGTTACCTTCCTACGTCTCCCCTAACAACCAAAGATAGTATTTATAGTCCGACCAATCGTGTTTAGTCTTATATTTGTTGCGCTCCAATCAATTTGGAGTTTACATGGTAGGCTATTTCCGTACGCACGGTTTTTTTAAACACGTTATAAAAAAATTTTATGAGCAGAAATGATTTCATGCTGTCAGGCATCCCCACTATTTTATTTTGGTTATAACTTGTTAATTCCTAGACTATTTGCGTAACGTTTTACATATTCTTTGTCAGCAAGCCCTAAGGAACCCAAATATACAAATTTAATAGAGCTAATATGCTGCGTTCAAAATATGCAATTCCTTCTACCTCCTGTTTCGAAGATGTGCTGTCTGGGTACTGTAATGTTTTCAACCGTAAACCCATCTATTGTCATCTTTTCTAATAAGAGTTTTTCAGGATTTAAAAACCTAACTCTGGGAAGGGTAGTGAATTTTGTCACTGTCGATTTGAAATAAAGTTAGTGCATGTGGCCTTACACGCGTGATAGTAGTAATTGTGTATTGCGTTACGCTTGTTGGGGTGGCATTAATAGCGAGACGCGTGTTTAATTTTGCATGCGTTCGGCTTTCTGCCTCTCCCTTCTCTCTATCCTGCTTTATCCATCTGTCTTTAGTTACGCCGTGTATAAAATGGAATGAATGAAATATTAAAATTAGGTCATTGTTCAGCTTGCGTATCTCAAATGTTTTTCCAAGAAATACAGCACACGTTTCATTGAAGAAAGCGGGTAATAATACAGTAGGCTTTTACTATCAACGTGAAAGCGTTACAATTTGCAGACGAAGCAGAAAACAAGGGGGATTTCGAGTACATTCCTTGTGACAGCACTGTTATTTTACCAATGCTCTTTTCTTTATTAGAATTTATTTGTTAAGCTTTACATTTACCTTTTAATTTTATATATGTGGATTAGAATATTCCACGACAACAACCAGACCTTGCCAGAAGTTAGAATTCAGAATTCCATTTATCAGGCCGGACTTTGTGGAAATCTTGACGGACTTTAAGAGCCAAGGAAAACCCTTTTAGTAAGGAACCGGAATCTGAGGAAACTGAAACACATAGTGGGAATTAATGTTAATAATAACGATCCACAAGAACACGTGTAAGAGGCCGATTTGTGCCTTTATTCATCAGAGCAAAAATTCTGTGAGCCAGGATTGGCGAAAGTTGTCATTTTACATTCTATATTTTTCATTACTAACATGTGAACTAATATGTATACATTACCATGTGAATATTAATGTGTGAAACTAGCTAGTAATTGTTTAAGTCATTTGATGCTAGCAACCTCAGTGTATAGAATGATGATTCCATGAACCACCACTGCAAGGGCTGGTGACTGCTTTATCGCTAGTTTCTTAAGGAGAACTAAAAGCATAAGTAGTCTCAAGTTCCATGTCGATCAGGGAGGGAAAGATGAAAGAAATGATGTACATTCTAAGTATAATATTAACATTTTCAAACCAGGGTAAATGTCTACGTAAACATATTCACTGTAAAAATAATTAAAGTTTCAAACTGTTGAACAAGAATAGATATAAATAAAAACATATTCAATTTATACTGTGAACACTTTTCAGTCAGTGGAGATGTAACCATATTCTATCTGTACTATTAACCTTTTCATTTAAATGTAAAATAAAGATACAGCTATTCAATTTAAATGTAAAGAAAGTTTTCTCTCGAGGGATTAGGTTTAATTCTCATCGAGGGTAAATTCTGAGATAGATGGGATGGCAGAATAGGAAAAATGGGTCACATAAGTATTTGTCGAGAAACGCAATATACTCAGGAGAGCGTTTCGTTTCTATTCTTTTATCATGGTTGTTTGTGGTGGTACCAGTTGAGGGTACTATCTCTGGAACAAGAAAGAAACCGTGGCCTGAGCTTTAACACAAGGGCCCAGCTTTGTAGACACTCCCTGACACTTCTGGGAACGTGCTACGCCCTACATCCTTGACCAGTGACGAGCGTTACAGTAATCAGTCTATCGAGAACCAAATACTAGCGGGAGCAGAACCTACCAGTGGCAGATAAGTTAAACCTATAAGCTGCCACGTGAACTCCTTTATAAACTTTTATTCCATCACAAGAGTGATGATACCTTTACGAAAACATTTTATTCATTTTTTAAAGCTCTTATTAAAATTAAATGAGTATTAAATTTGTTATTTGTAATTATGCTAATTTAACTTCGATCTAATCATTTTAAATGTACTGCTTGTTTGTCTCAATCAATTTACTAAATGTACTCTAAACAGAGCTATGCCATAATAATAAGAATTCCACTGAGTAAATCAGGGTGGGGGCTTCACGAGCTAAAATTAATAACTGCTTAACCCTTCAGAAAAGTTGTCGGCAAATCCTAGAGTTAACGTTCTCAGCCAATGCAGCATTGTTCTCGCTTTTCTGAATATCTTGTGAAAACTACCTTGGGATAGAAGCGTCATTACCTTCTATCTACAACTCTGCCAAGAGCAATCTTGTGCAAAGGTAGATACCTTTGAAGGCCCATATTAGAGACTCTTAAGTTTTAGCCGTTTACCTCTACACCTCACGGTAGAAGGGGAACGACTAAGTAAGTAAGTAAGAGTTTTGGCCGCTGTTTGACCACTACTGCAAAGCAGGGGAGGCAACCCGTGACATATATAACGGAGACCAAAACCTAGAGTAACTAATGTGAGTCTTTAAAGGTATCTACCTTCGCACAAGATTACTCTCGGCGGAGATGCAGACAGAAGGATGATGATATTTAAGAAATCGAGAACAATGCTGAATGTGTCTGAACACGTTTACTCTTTATCTTTTCCGCCACCTTTTGTGGAGAGATATAATATTAGCTCGTTTAAGCCCCCAACTGAATTAACAGTAAAATTCATCTGCTTATTATTATTATTGCTCGTACTGGCTCTTTAGATGTAGATATAAATGTATATATATTAGAGTACTTATTCACAAGTGTGCACTTCTCTTTGTAATAATTAATTCAACTATGAATTTGTAAAAAAACAACATACACAAATTTAATGACCAATTACGTAAACACTTTTAAATAAATAAGAACTGGTGATTAATAAAAAGTAAGTCTCATCATGGAATGTATCAGCTTTTATGAGCTTAATGTTAAAAAAGACAGTTCTTTGTTTGGCCGGCTAAAAATTGGACTTGCCAAAATGCTAAAGTGCCAATGCTGCTGGTTCCGTAGATTCGTCTCTGTAGTGAGGACACGTTTCCAGATCAGTCAAGAAGTAACGGCTCCTGATCAAGGCAAGAATCTTCACAGCCCATAGAATTTAGGTTTCAAGTGTCAATTACGAGCTTCGAGCCACAGAATGTAGTAAAAATTGGTCTCTTCGGGTCGTACAACAATTAGTCGGGTCTCCTCGTGCAGTACCACAAACTTTAAAGTGAATAAAAGAACAAATTCCGCTGCTAAATCTGTGTTCTCCTGATGTTAATCAGGTGCCGTTCCCGCTGTCCATCAGCCGTTATCTTTCTCAGATTTTTTACTTTCCCTGAGCGTATATCACATCACTCAAGAGATATTATGAAAACTCACCATTATTTCAGTTAATTTAATGAAAAATGTGTGACTGTACAGCGGAAAGTGGCTTGTGCCTGAAGCAACATATTAAGTTTACATACATTCACACAATTGTAATACAAAATTAAACATATGGTGATGTAATCATCACTCATTCCCTGCTCCATTTGGAGTTTGTGGTTACCTCTGCTCTTGGGTCTCTGAGACAGCCTGCATGAAGCAATCACCATCGCTTGCTGTGGTGGTTCATGAATGTATCGTTTTCCCATGCTGAGGTTGGCAAGCCTCGTATTTACTTTTTCCACCACCAGCAAGTACAAACATGTCAAATGTATAGCACAAAAAACATGTTACAACTCACCTCTGTAATTGAGAAATCTTAGACTTCTTGCTCAGGTAAATAGTCTTGGCAACTTGATATAGATGCCTAGAGCACGCATCGGGGTATTCAGTTCTATTAAGAATCCCTCTGCGACTGTGAAAGTAATGTATAAGTCCGGTTTCTGTATGAATAACGTAGGGTTTCCTTGCTGTAGTGTTCAGAAATGTTCCACTACATCCGGTCCTATTTAAAGTCAGAATCTTTACTTATATTGTGTCCTGGCTTCAGTCCCAGTTGTCTAATTGACGATTCGGGAAATGCAGTGCCGTATGTAAAAAATGTTCTACATTATATTTCAGACTTCACCCACGCACTCTTGTTGTCTGCTACTTGGCAACCGCCAATCAGAGCGATTGTATATGACAACTCGAATTGCCAAACCAATGGCATTCAAAGTACACGTAATGATAGAGTAGTGATTATGGAATTTCCTGCGTGACTCACACGTTTGAGAATTAAAACAGCCACTTTTCATATATGGAATTGTGTTTTCCGTATAGTGTTGTCAAAGTTGACTTATATCACACTTCCCGCTCACTCTTCAAAATGTCTTCCAAGATTGAGTTTACTTAGTTTATCAGACTCTGCCGATCTCTTGTATCACAGGACGTGTCGAAAATCCGACTACCTGTCTAGACACATCGTGGTTTATGCAAATAAACCCGCATTGTACGTCCATTCTATTGTCGGATCGGAAGTGATTACGCAATCGTAAACAAACACTTCATGCTGGCAGTTACCTGTTGTCAACGTTTGGTGATTCAGTTAATATCTCAGGGATGGGCGATTGTCTGGCCCTGTCATGCATCGAAGCGTGAAAATGAACAATGATAGTAGGAATAAAAAATAACAATAAAATATTTTAAACACACGCTTTTAATGCACTGAAAAGCGACAAATAACCTTTCAAGGAGTTTATAGCTTGCAGAAAAAATGTAACTTCAAATTGACAAAAAGCGTGGGGCGCTTAAGCGCTTATCATATATTTTATCTATAAGTGTCTAATGAAGTATAAAGCAGAAGTTAATTTCATGCAGAATCAGCGCCCCCATACTTTTTGTCACTTTGATGTTACATTTTTTTACTGCAATCTATAAACTCCATGAAAAATTATTTGTGGCTTTTTAGTGCATTAAAAGTGTGTATTTAAAATATTTTTATTTTATGTTTTATTTTCTTCATTTTAGTGTTTTTAAAAAAAATTTAAGTCAAATATAATCGATCCGCTAATGACATCATCAGTTTGCGATAAACGAGTCCAGAGCACAGTTGGCGGATGTCATTATTCAGTATATTACTTACTTACTTAGTCGTTCCCCTTCTACCGTGAGGTGTAGAAGTTTGGAAGAGAGAGCGCCAGACTATCTTATAGGCTGTCTTCCTCCTGGCCTGGTTCCATTCTAGTCCTCGGTCCTTCAAAGATTGTCTAATGTTGTCATCCCAGCGGACTCTGGGTCGTCCTGGGGGTCTGGATCCCTGGCTCTTTGTTTCCCATGCTTGTCGTGGTAGCCGATCTTCTCCCATTCTGCAGACATGGCCAAACCATCTTAGTTGGGACTGTTCTACTTGGGTCCGCAAGTATATTACACGGAAAGTTAATATTTTTGTGTGTTTGTTTTACTTTTTTAAAATTATCATAAGAGTTGTAAATTACATTTTTAAAATGTATTTGTCAGTTGTGTGTATGTTTGTGTGTCTGTGCATGCGCGTGCGATAGTATGCATGTGTGTGTGGGGGGGGGGGGGGGGGAGAAGTTTCAACATTTCTCTCAAGAGAGACAATCTTGTTGGAAAGAATACACCTAGATTATTTGCAGTTATCGCCCATTTCCGTGCTGATACAATGCAAACCCCCCAAAAATGATTATTAATTTTAATTTTATTCATTTGATTATTGTATTGTCATCGAGAATACACAACTATGCCAAGTTTCAGAGGTATTGCGCATCTGGAAGTGATTGAAAAATCGATTGCAAGATTTGAAAGTTGACTCGAGAGTGACATACAAGGCAAGTTAAAGAAAAGCGTGTAAAAAGGGTAACAATTCTGAGTAGATTATAGGCACCACGTTTTGTGCGTTAAATATGCCGAAATAATAGATAATGCAGCAGATGAGAGGAAATTACGAAAAAAAAAACAACTAGCCATAATTTTACAGACACCAACATCAAACGGGTCTCTAAGACGCTGTACCATCTTCGTAATTAACGCATGATACTACTTGGGACGTGTTACCGCCACCAGACTCTACCAGTGACAAGACAGTGATATTTACCCATAGACACTGAAGCAGAAGCCAACCGACACTTTAGTATCAGCTAAGTACCCATTTAGAGTTGTCAAGTGAGCTGTTTAAGAAAATTGTCAAAACAAATAACTAGATCATCACCTGTGAAAAATACTTAAACGGTAAATTTGTTCCATCAACACCTTTATATATTTCACCCTGTTAAATATAATTGATTATTAAATGTGCTATCTGTATACATACAGTTTATATATTATAGCTGATTCAATCATTTTGAGTGAACTGCACCCGTATGTACCGGTCTTTTTAAATACACATGATCAGAGCTACTGAAGTAATATTTTACTGACTTAAATTTGTTGGCTGTTCATCAATCGCGCACAATTCTCTTCTCCTCATAAAAGGTCTGGGAAGATACGAAAGTTCATTACGGCATTGAGAATATCAGATGTGTTGCTTGATTTCTTAAATTCCTATGAGGTTCCCTAGAACTGAAGCATCATTCTTCATTTCACATCTCTGCCAATAGTAATCTTGAGCTAAAGGTAGATACTTTTGAAGACCCTCAGTAGATACTCTGAATTTTGGCCACTGTTAGACCATCACTGCAGAGCAAGGGGAGAAATACCGTGACAGATGCGTGCGTTAATAAATAAGAAATATTGGAAAGATAGACCAAAATCAAGCAGAGATAGTAGCAGGGATGATTGATGAGGTAGAAACTCGTCAGAATAGGATTTGATATCTCACGAGGGACAGGCAAAGAAATAATACACACATAGAAAATGTAAAGAGCACTGTCCCTCGTGCAGGTAGGCTGCACCAACTTCTTCCGTTCCTCATGGTGTCTGTTGCAGTTTGTTTTACTTGATGACATTGCAACATGACTGACATTTGTAAATCTCATTTCTGTGTTGCGTGAAACAACGTATTCCCCAAGACGTAACCGGATGTCCGTCACACTGTGCCAAGGGTCGCAAGCTAAGTACGATCGCGCATTATACCGACTGTGTATGTATGTGTGTGCCTATGTGTGAGTTAACGTATGTGCATGTTTGAGAGCAAGAAATAAAAGACAGAAAGAGAGAGAGAGTGTGTGTGTATGTGAGAGAGAGTGCAAGAAATAAAAGACGGAATAAGAGAGTGTGTGAGTATGTTAGAGAGAGCAAGAAAAAAAGGTTGAGAAAGAGAGAGAGAGAGAGAGAGAGAGAGAGGGGGGAGAGGGAGGAAAGAGAGACAGAGAGACAGAGATATATATAGAGAGAGGGAGCGTTCAAGATCGTCTGGATGGAAATCCGTGCTGGTGGCGGCTAAGTGACGACATTTCCGCTGGGAATAAGTGATGCAGCAATGTCAGAATAAGAACGTCACGCGATTCGTCTATGATGGTTATACCTTGTACTTTACAGGATCTGGAACATTTAAGTCTCGGCTGCGAGTTACTGGGACCAGCCGTTCATAAAAAATAATTGGATATCAGATTAATTGTCGGACGACAAGGACGTGACCAGTATAGAGACGCGGTGATTGAGTTTATAATGTTTCGTCCTATGTGGAATGAGAAGGCGAAGTTGAACTATTTTTTAGGTTTAGTTGCCATGACACTGGTGATTTTCTTGTTGTTGCTCGAGACAAAAAAGTATCAGTGAAAACGTCTTCTAATTTTCTATCGTCGTGATATGACAAATGTTTCTTTCTTTGGTTTCTTTTTTTAAGCGGTATTTATTATGATAGTACTTCAGCCCAAGAATGGAGTGATAATCTAGATACTGCTGATGATATGAGGCGAAGAAAATGGTGACAGAAAACATTGGATAACTTTAGTCAATAAGTAAACCAAGAAATTACAGACTTTATAAATGGTTAAAATATTATATGAAGATCTCCATTGTAGAACTGATAGAAACAAGCAGACAAGTGATAGATGTACATGGTGCAGGAAAAAGACGGAGACAGATAAGACATGCTTTGGTAAACCCATGTACTTGTTTTAGTATCAGACAGCCGTCCAGTTGTAGCGAACAAAAGAAATAGAGATCGACCCATAAACTCGTGGAGAAGTGACCTGGAGACTAACGTACAAAAAGAAGAACTTAACAGGCATGACCTTAAACACAAATCAGAAGGGTCACTATAAGAGACTTGCTATTCGCTGATGACGGTGCAGTCGTCACCAAAGTCAACAGGAGCTTCAGCGCTTGATGAATCGCTTCACCCAAGCATTCAAGGACTTTGGCCTCACAATAAATCTAAAGAAAAAAGATTGTGCTGAGTCAGGATGTGGATGTTGCACCAGTTATCACTATCGATAACCGCGAATTGGCAGTGGTGCACCACTTTACATACCTGGGGTCTACCATCAACGACAGACTCTCTGTGGACACTGAAATTGACAGCCGTATTGGCAAAGCTGCTGCTACCTTTACCCGCCCTCACAACGCATGTTTGGGGAAACTATAAACGCACAACGAAGACCACAGCTGCGGTATATAACACCTCCGTCACCAGCACACTTCTATATAGCAGCGAGACATGGACGACCTATGCTAAGCAAGAAAGAAGGCTCAATACCTTCCATCTACGGTGTCTACGTCACATCCTTTGACGGTCGGCGGCTGAGGATCAAAGAAGAAGAAGAAGAGGTTGGACGGGATATTTTTCTTCATTAATTTAAAAAAAAAATCTTTCTCGACGCTTATTAACCTTCTAGCCCTGGTATTGTCCGGCCGAAAATGGCGTCTACGTCGTTCAGCCTCGTTTTCGATTCTGACATAGTTGGCGTCACTCTCTATGAATCTAGGGCACTAGGCACAATAGATCACCTTAGAGTTGGGGTCATTAACTAATGACTATGATTGAAGATGCCTAGACTCTTCTTCTTCTTCTTCTTTGTACACTCTCAGACGTCCACTTGAATGTTCTCAAAGAAAGCAGTAGTCAGTTTGAGGCTATTTGAATCCCCGTAAAGCTTTTCCACGAAAGGAGCTGGCGTCGGCCATATGCACTTTCTCTGTACCACATATAAGGGGCAACTTTGAAGCAGATGTTCAGCAGTCATTTTATCAGCGCCACAGTTACACTGATCGGTAGTTCCTATCTTTAGCTTGTTGAATAGATGGTATCTCAATCTGTTGTGGCCAGTGCGGAGTCTGAAGATTACCACTTGTTCTCTTCTGTGGAGCTGGTAGTAAGCATCATTCTGTGTGTGCCCTGGATGTTCTACATTCCATTTGTTTCTGTAACTGATTCTGATAAAACTCTTTGCCTCCTCAAAAGTTATGCTTGCATCAGGCTGAGGTAGATGTGAACCTTCTTTTGCCATTCTGTCAGCCTCTTCATTGCCGGCGATATTACAATGAGATGGGATCCACTGGATCACAACACTTTTGAATCGTTGACAAAGTTTGTGGAGCACTACTCTGAGATCATCCAGGTCTGTATTATTTTGTCTTTTCAACGTTGCAATTACTGACTGTGCATCAGTAAAGAAAGCAACTTGTCTCTCTGCCGTTTCTTCTGTCAATATAACCTCTGCTGCAGTTTTCAAGGCCTCTGCCTCTGCTCTGAAGTTGCTGGAGAATCGTCCTGTCGCCACTGACATCCTTTTTTTTGCACCAGTGCTTAAGGTCAGAAAGACACCCCCACCTCCATTTTCGGTTGCATTTGTTGCTGATCCATCTGTGTATGCATAGGTCCAGGTGTTGCGTGGATAATGTTTCTCTATGTATTTTGTCGCTATGGATTTTCTATCTGTTGCAGTTTGGCTCTTTTTACTTTCAATTCCAGGAATGTTTTCTATCATTTTAGGGAAACGATTTTGTTTCCAAACTGGAAGCTTGTGTGCAGTGTAGATGGGTTTAACAGTGGATATTTCATCTATGGATACTGCTCTCATTTGTGGTTTGGTTGATTCTACAAAATTACTTCGTTTGAGTCTTTGCCTTCTAAGAGCATTTATTCTATGGCACATTGGGTGGTCTGTTAGTCTTTTGAATTTTTCGGCCTGTTGTTGAGCCCTGCAGTCTCTTCTATCTGTCATTGGCTGGAGGCATGTAATCTTTTCGAGTTCTTTTATAGGTGTTGACTTCATGCCTCCCGTTATAATTCTCATTGCTTGATTTTGGAGTCTGCTAATTTTATCGAAGTTTGTCTTAGCTGCTGTTGCCCATGCTGCCATGCCATATTCAAGAACTGGCCTCACTCGCCCTGTGTACAACGTCTTAAGCACTTTCTCATCTGCACCCCAAGTTGTTCCAGCAAGTTTTTTCATAATTGCCATTCTTTGTCTAGCTCTCATTCGATTTCTGTCAACCTGTTTTTTCCAAGTCAGACGGCGATAAAAAATAATGCCTAGATAGTTCGGATTTTCATTTAAATGAAGATTTACTCCGTTTAGTACTAGTTTGAAGCTCTGAGGTCTAGTTGAGAGGGAAAATACAGTGTACGTTGTTTTCTCTTCATTAATCTTCATGAGCCATGTTTTGGCCCACTCTTCCAGTGATGTTAGTGCTTGCTGCATCAGAATGTTTGCAGTAGTGATACGTTCTTCAGAGATCCACAACGCTAAGTCATCTGCAAAGGAAGCATTGTGTGCTATTTGTTGAATATTGTCAGTTATGTCATTTATGTATGCAAGGAACAGTGTAGGTGACAGGACTCCCCCTTGTGGGACACCCTGCTCTAATATAAACTTTTTACTAGTCTGTCCTTGCAGCTGTACTCTGGCGGTTCTATTTTCCAGGTAGTGACCAATCCATTTGTCCATTCGCCCACATACACCACTTCTCTGCAGTTTGACTTTCAATCCCTCTTTCCATACTGTATCGAAAGCTTTTTCTAAATCTACCCAAACCACTAGCGTGTGTTTTTTTTTTTCGTGGAAGGCATCTTCGATTTCCTGATCTATATATGTGATTTGATCCTCAGTGGATCTGTGTTTTCTGAATCCTGCTTGTTGATGGTTTAATAGGTGTTTGCTTTCCAGGTGCCACATCAGTCTGGTATTTATCATGCGCTCCATCAGTTTTCCTACACAGCTTAGTAGGCTGATCGGTCTGTAACCATTTGGTTCTTTCGGGTCCTTGTCTTTCTTTGGTATAAGTATCAGTATAGCTTCTTTCCATGCCTGCGGGACAATTCCTCTTTTCCAACTGTAGTTAAGTACTGCCAGAAGCTTCTTTTTTGCCCTTGTGCCGAGACCTATTAACATTTCATTGGTTATTCCATCTTTTCCAGGCGACTTCTTTTTCTTTAGTGACTTTATTGCCTCTTCCATTTCTGCCATTGTCAAATTTGTCATCATATCCTCTTCAGGTGCAGTCTGTGTGTTGTCATGAATCAACTGTTCATCTGTGACGATTTTCTTACTTTCAGCGGGGACATCAATGTGATTTACGCTAGCAAAGTATTCTATAAATGCATTTGCAGCTTTTTTGCCTATCAGCATATTGTCGCCGTGTTTCAGTGCGATTTGTTGTAATGAGATCCTTCGTTGTTCAAGGCTCTAACTAGTTTCCATAGCTTATTTCCGTCTTTATCTAAGTTTAGATTTTCTGTTTTTTATTTCCAGCAGTCTCTTGATTTATTTAATGTTTTTCGGTATTTTGCAGTGGTGGCTTTGAGTAATATGTTTGCTACAGTTGTTTGTTCTCTTTCTGCTGTGTTTCTGACCTCTGTTACTTCATCTTCAAGCCTTTGAAGTTTTTCAGTCCAGTAAGGTTTGTAATTTTGTCTTGCCCCCCTGGGAATGGAATCAGTGGCTGCTTGTAGTATGGCTCTGTTTAGGCTTTCGACCATCGTTTTCATATTGTCGTGCCATGTGTTAATGGTTTCACAAAACCTGTCTGACAACATTGAAAACTTGTCCCAGTCAGCTCGTTTGTAGTTCCATCGAGGAAGTAGTTTTTCTTCCTGCGGAACAAATTCCATATTTATGACCAGTTTTATTGGTTTATGGTCACTACCTGCGAGCTGATCAAGCACATGTCTGTCTATTTTATGTCTGATATCTCCGCCTAGACTCGAGTCTTACCATGTGTCGTAGATGTTTTTCAGATAGGTAATAGATATTTATAGTCCTGTTTGAGCAGAAGTGATAGTGAGACTATATGAGAGTAATGTGTAAGAAATAGTTTCTGTTTCACGAGGTGATCGTGTAAGAGAAAGGACAGTCTCTGGGTTGAGTAATTTTACTAATACAGCCTATCGTACGACTATCTTTAAATCAGACGCACTTTCTCTCCTTATACAAAATACAAGTTACACTGCACCCACGTGCACACAATTATGTGACAAATACGCTCAAGACGTGAAAACAAACTATGGATAACAGATAGGGTAGGGGTTGACCAACACAATAACTTAAGGTTTAATTAAGTTTATTTATCAATAGTACTTTACAACATAAATCATAATACAACAATAGATCATGGTTTTACAGACAAAATGAAAACTTATCAAATAGATTCTCCCCTCTGGTAAAGGAAAATAGAAGATCCCAACAGAGGTAAATTCACCAAAAAGATCAAATGTTAACAATAAGTGTACGGGATAGTCCGTAAAGAAAACAAAGGACAAGTCCCTAATTAATCTATCCGGTAAATACTCAGATTAATTAGAACAAAAGAGAAAAGATGTGTATGATAGTGGTTAACAACAGAAATAAGTTTCTTTCTCCGTTCATTCAATTCACATACGTACAGTAGCCACTTTCATAATTCGCTTACCAATAGATGTCGCAGGCATTCTGTGGAAATAACACTAATAAGTAGCACGACTACTCAGTGTCATACTAAATTTTGCCAAATCCAGCCCCAGACTAGCCGTAGTTGCTGACTGTACGGTTCACGGTAGTCGCTAGAGTTAGGGATTTAATTTTCGTGGGTAAAATACGGTATCTCTGCCTTCAGTTGGTTGGAGTAAGGTTCATACGTGGTGGTCACCGACATAAGATAAAGAAACCAGATATATTCTGTGTTGTCTAGTGTCAGACAACTACTTATGCTATGGATTTCAATATCTACACACCTTCATACTTGTCTCGTACCACTAGAGGACGACCACAGCATACAGTAGCTGACAATAATTAACTTTAACACCGTTGACAGGTAAGTTCCCTTTTTAATAACACATTGCACACAATAAAGCACCACACGGCTCATAATACATGTAAAATACACTGGCTACAAATGCCAATACAGCTTGCATTAATAACAACGTAATATATAAAAATCATACCCACTGGTATGGCCATCCTGAATGGACATCACAATGACTTTCGCTCACCGGCGAACCTATGTACTACGACTAGGCGAAAACTAAATCATAAATGACTCACATCACCGATCTACAAAAATGCCGCTAGAAAAAATACATTAACAATCTAGCAAAATGCACTACATCCAAAAAATCCCATGAAGGAAAAGGCCACCACCAAATCAGAACGACGATGGCAAACTCACTACAGCAAAACGCTGACAGGGAACAAAAGAACAACCTATCCTGGTCGATAGCCAGAAAGTCAACTAACATTTTGCGCCAGAATTTGCGTCCACTTCCTTTCCTGGTCACCTGACCAAACGGGTTTTTTATTCTATCAGTGTAGCCACTCACAGCGTTACCAACATAATATTTTGTCGCACATATATCAGGTGACATCCACCTTCCTCCCCCTTTTAGAAAGAAACGAAGTTTTCTTCCACCGGAGGAGTCACGCCCAACCCTTTTTGGAGTATGGACGAACAAAACGCCGAGACGGCACCTCCTCTTCTACCTAGAGAATGCCAAAGCCGTCCAACACCATTGTCGTTCATGCCTTCTCACTCTATGTACTAAACACAATATGAGCATGAACTAATCCACCCTAGGTACTTGGTAGTCGTGAAAAATAACAACGACTGTCCAAACCTGGTCTATCAAACACAACATATGATACATATTAGTTATTCATATCTACGCACTAATAATAAGACATAATCTCATAGTATAAACAATCCTGTCTGCACCCCGAAAATATACCTTAATTATAACATGATTTACCCATACGTTGAGTACAACTTTATCCATATTGCCTTTATGGCATCATGACACATAAATCACATACCATAATACATTTTCATAAACATCAACTCTAATGATTTTACTACATTTCCTCCATAAACCAAAGTAAATACTCTCTACGGATGCTCCTGTCCCACACCAATTTCATAACCTGGACAGGACATCCGCTACAATGTTATGTACCCCCTGAATTGGTAAAATAGTAAAGTTGAATTGCTGCAGCGATAATGCCCAGCGTGTCAACTTAGCACTGGTGGATTTAGCCGACTGCAAAAATAGCAGTGATTTGTGATCTGTTTGGAGCAAAAAAATGCGCCCCCAACAGGTATCGTACCAGCTTAGACACCATGGCACATAATTACGTACACTACAAAGCATATCATAATACAGCATAAACACGCATTGCACAGCATTACATCATCACTACAAGTTTACAAAATCCTCATATTGATATGAGAATAGAACTAGGGGCGTGAGTCAGACTCTGAGGTTCGGTTTGCGTCAACCGAAACACCTTACTGAACACGAACCCGAAACCTAACTCTCGCTATTGTTGAACTACCTTGTATTAACAGATGGTTCTGAAGCAACGACATATGCTTCAGCCTAACTGCATCACGCGCACCACACCTATTCGCGAAAGTTACTAGCGCAACCTTGGTATTGTCGCGCAACGGCAGTACCTCCACAAATCTAATCGGCGCGACCTCATCAAACACTCTTCTGAGTGTGCGCCAACTAGCACTCAGGGGAACGTTACGCACACAAACTGTGAGATCACTAGCTTTCGGACCCTCGTATAAGTTCCTACTGCTCCTAATCATGTTATTTGGTACTTGCCGCGAACCGCGTCTACGATGTACCTTCAAGTCATCCGCTGCGGAACTCTGGAGTTGTTGGGCCGCTGTTCCAGCCTCACTCATGGCCTTGTGCACTCCCTGTACATTGCCGACGATTACATCGGCAATCGGATACTCAAGGACGAACGCGTTCACTCTACCCGAGAGGAACAGAGTGTCCACATTAATACTCGCCTGGGGGTAAGACTCCACTTTGCCCCCGAACGTGGTGCCCTTTACAGTTTTTCCTGTAAGGCAGGAGTCGTCGATACACGACCGACGCACCCCTATTGTAGTGCATCCAGTGTCCCTCAACACCCGGACTGGTCTATTCTCCACCTTGCCTTCGTGGAGAATCACCTTGCCAGTCTCATGGACTGCGGACAGACATGGTGCCGCGTGCCCGCATTGAAGCACTAACCTCTCGTTCGCGTGGAACAGAGGGCGACACCCCGCACAGTCCTCGCTGTTGATTGTGTCTAACACCACCGCGGAATTCGCGTGTTCGATCGGGGGAGTGCAAATGTCGGCATAATGACTCCTGTCACCACAATTGGTACACATGCGCTCTTTCTTCTTCTCATCGCGTGTACTTTTGCTGGAGCTTTTCGATGACGAAGACCCCGCATCAGAGTCAGAAGATCGACTCTCTGAGGAACCACTCCTCTGCTTCGGATGTTTGGTTTTATACCAAAACCGGTCTTCATCCTGAGAGTCTTCGAAGCGTACCTGCTTTCGCGTTTGGCGCTCCCCTTCGTCGCTATAACTATCATATTGTCGGTTTTGCCCCCTCGGCCGACCGTTCCAATGAGATCGAAAATTCCTATAGCTACCTCTACGTGGTTGATAGGGACTGGAAGGCTTCTCATACTTCTGCTCTTGACCTCAGCTTGCCTTGTCTGACTGATTTCACCAAGGCTGGCACTGAACTTTGCCGACACCGGCTACTAAGTCTTCTGGCAGGCCTGACTTCTGAATGGGTTTGCCCGGGTGGGCAAGGACATAATGGTGCCCTAATTGGGCCATGAACTCAATGTCCTTTGGTTGTCGTTCCTGAAAAAACGCAACCAACTCACTGGAACACGAGGACAACACTTTGTCCCGTAGCACTAAGTCTATCAAGCTATCATAGTCCTTCGTTATCCCCTCCATTTCGATCAATCTATTCAGCAGAAGTTTGATCTTCGAGATAAAGTCCTCGAAGTCTTGGTCTGCGCTTGGCATCGCGTTTTTAAAACGCGTCCGGTAACCGTCAGCAGTCAGACGGAACCTCCGGAGCAACCTTTCGTTCACTTTGCCGTAATCGGCCCTTTCCTCTAACGGGAGGCTATAGAACGTCTCCATCGCAGGCCCCACTAGCAGCGTCGATAACAGAGATGGCCACTGATCTCAGTCAGCCTTATAGGCCACACATTCGGCTTCGAACCTCTCGAGGAAAAAATCTAAACTGTCAATTTTATCATTAAAATTCGGCAGACGCAGCCTAAAGGGACGATTACCCCTCCAGGAGTCCAGTTCTGACCACTCGCACCCACTTCCAATTTCTTTAATTGTATTTCTTTATCAATTCTCATTGTCTCCCTCTCTAACTCTAACTCTCTATCTTCTCTCATCTTCTTTTCTTGCAATTCTCTCTCTATCTTCTTTTCTTCCAATTCTCGCTCTATTTTCTTTTCTTGCAATTCTCTATCTTCTCTCAACTTCTTTTCTTGCAATTCTCTCTCTATCTTCTTTTCTTCCAATTCTCTCTCTATCTTCTTTTCTTCCAATTCTCGCTCTGTCTTCTTTTCTTCCAATTCTCTTTCTATCTTCTTTTCTTCCAATTCTCGCTCTATCTTCTTTTCTTGCAATTCTCTCTCTATCTTCTTTTCTTGCAATTCTCTCTCTATCTTCTTTTCTTGCAATTCGAACTCTCTCTGTTTGCACTCGTTTTCTTCTTTCATTTTCTTTTCTTGTTACTCGATTTCTTTTCTTTTAATCTCTAGCTGTTCAGCTCGAGCATCTCTTAAGGCATTCTGAATCTCGACTGAATAAAATTCAGCCTTGGCATATTCACTTAGTTCTGTGCCAGTGTACCCACATTATTTCACAATCTGAATGAAAGCCTGTAGGTCCATGGTGTACACTCAGAATACTCACTATTATCTCTGGCTATCGATTTTTCCTATACCACTACTCAGTCGTATATATTTAACTTATATCACCAGATAACTCTCTGCTTACAAAATATGCAGTAATAACAATAAATATTGATATCACTAGTTCAATATACGCATATATATATGCATGTAAGCATATATCACCTGACCTCTCACTGTATACACATCATCAACCTTTACCTCTTATAGTATAGATATAGTTTTACTTTGCTACTTGGCTACTGTCTCATCACTCTGAAAATTTGGTCTTTCTGACCACTTATTCTCTGTGATACACTCAAACAAACTTACAATAGTCGACAGTTGTATAATAACAACTGATGAAACTTTCTGGTGCTCTGACACCACTATGCCAACTGGACAATAAATCAGCTTTTACTCCAACGTCTGTTACTGGCACCCACACTGGTGCTATACTCAGATAATGCTTCACTTACTACTAATCTTAATAATCTATGTTATGCAAGTGTTTCCTATGGCAAAATGAGCACTGCACAGATGAAAGAAACACACACACACCACACTACGAAAACGAAATTCAAGTCAAGAGGAACAAGATGATAGACCAAGAAGAGAAGAGGTAGATTTATATATATATATACAGTGCGTGACTGCGCACGAACGAGAACAAAGGATACCTGTAAACGTATTTACAAAATAGAAAGATGGAACAAGAGAACACACCACTTAAACACAACAAAAGAATTACTGAATGTACACGACAATGTAAATACAAACTACACAAATACGCCTAACACCAACAGGGCTTAGAATGTTAAGTAGGACAGTCGCAGGAAAACCCTCTGCCTTACTCCACCACTAAAATACACAGCCACACCCTATAACGAATCGGTCTAATTCAATCTTTTCCAACAGGTAGGCCAAGATTGAATTAAACTCACCACCCTTCCTCCCTTGAACACACGGATATACTATTACACAAAAGACTAAACAACAACTACAATCGACGATGAGGTGCTGAAAGCTATCTCCCTACTAGGCACTAACGAAACACTCCAGTCAAAATAAACTAAATAACCTGTAAGTAAAATTATTCTATAACATATCAAAATATATAATACAAATACTAACTATCCACATATATACATACAACGTTCTACCCAGAAAGTAGAGAAAAGGAGCGGAACAAAAGGAAAGAAAAAACAACTACAAACTAAGAAGCAAGCTTCAAGAAGCAAATAAAGAAACAGCACTATACTATAAATAGGATCAGATTCAAAGACAGAGAAGAAAGTTTATAATTTAGAGGAAAAACATGAAATAACACTATATAATATCCTACAACAATTACAAACAAAACTTAACTGAAGGTCCAACAGCGCTTGAGCAAGAAACTTCCACAGCACTAGTAATGAATGATGAAAACAGAACAAACTTCACTCACACATGTTCATTCAATCCGAAAAAATATAAGTCCAAAAGATCAGGCTTCTCTGAAAGTCTGTGTGCCAGTCAATAACAATAGTGTTCCTTGGCACGGTATAGTACCATCTATCAAGACGACTACACTGTTCTACACGGTGCTACCACAGCGCTGTCCACAATAGAAGCACGACTGTCTATTCACACGAAAGTTCAGCGGCACAGCCAGTTTCACAAGTCTATGTGTCGGATAAATAAGTGTATGTCCCTTGGCACTATGATGCATACAGATATATATGTCCAAACACCGATCACTTGACAGTACGACACTTGAGATCTCCAGCCGTCCTCTACGCCACTTCGAACAGCAGGCTTCCGACTTCAGCACGGTCAATTACCAGGGTCACGACGGAGGTATGGGTAGTCTCTCACAGGTACGGCACATCGGACAGGTATGATGATGACATAACTTTGCAGGAACGCGGGGATATAATGACAAAATCTCCCTCCTGATGACATCACAGTCTAACACTCGGGCCCTAATCACACAAATATTGACAAAATCTCCCTCCTGATGACATCACAGTCTAACACTCGGGCCCTAATCACACAAATATTGACAAAATCTCCCTCCTGATGACACCACAGTCTATCACTCGGGCCCTGATCACACAAATATTGACAAAATCTCCCTCCTGATGATACCACAGTCTATCACTCGGGCCAAACTATTCCACCGAAAATAGCCAAACTAGTCTCCTCTACATTCTACATGAACCACCTAACGACAAATGTCACTCCGCTGCTCCAACTGGATCACTATCCCTAAGCTACAACACAAACCTGCAATACCTCAAACTGACACGACAGATGCACGCTGTAACTTGAATCCACTGCCCTTGCCATACATCCTTTCTATCAATCGACACTGTAGCACCAAAATTAACTTTTACCACAAAGCCAAACACACTGACCAAACTCTCTGAACTTGAAAATAACACCCGTACACTGTGACCTGCAAACAAAACTAGGTTGCGTATCGTGACGCGTCACGCTTGACCGCCTACAGGTCACTACTGCTAACTGGCAAACACACAAACAACCAAAAGTAACTCACTACCGTGACTTAATAATACTGTGAAGGCGCCAAGACGGCTACAACCTTCTACCACTGTGTGTGCAAAATTCTTTCTGGCCTGTATATAGAACACATCGGCACTACGGCCTTGCTGCCAAATATCATATACTACTGTGAAACACTGGCCCCATGGACTATAGGTTCACGAGAAAAAATCGGACTAGTCCTCCAGATGTCAGACAACTACTTATGCTATGGATTTCAATATCTACACACCTTCATACTTGGCTCGTACCACTAGAGGACGACCACAGCATACAGTAGCTGACAATAATTAACTATAACACCTTTGACAGGTAAGTTCCCTTTTTAATAACACATTGCACACAATGAAGCCCCACACGGCGCATAATACATGTGAAATATACTGGCTACAAATGCCAATACAGCTTGCATTAATAACAACTTAATATATAAAAATCATACCCACTGGTATGGCCATCCTGAATTGAAATCACAATGACTTTCGCTCACCGGCGAACCTATGTACTACGACTAGGCGAAAACTAAATCATAAATGACTCACATCACCGATCTACAAAAATGCCGCTAGAAAAAATACATTAACAATCTAGCAAAATGCACTACATCCAAAAAATCCCATGAAGGAAAAGGCCAGCACCAAATCAGAACGACGATGGCAAACTTACTACAGCAAAACGCTGACAGGAAAGATAAGATCGACCTATCCTGGTCGATAGCCAGAAAGTCAACTAACTTTTTGCACCAGAATTTGCGTCCACTTCCTTTCCCTGTCACCTGACCAAACGGGTTTTTTATTCTATTAGTGTAGACACTCACAGCGTGACCAACATAATATTTTCTCGCACATATATACTGTGACATCTAGCCTCTGACCGCTGAGACACTATTTGAAGTTACACAAATGTTGCTGACAATATATTTGGCCACAGTTTGCTGATGAGATTGGTAAAATGAAATCTGGTAATAGTTCTGGTCCAATTAACCTTTACAATTATTGTTCTAGTTTGGTCTCTCTCATAAAATGAAGAAAATGGACCGCACAGGTCATAGCCCGAAGACTCAACAATATTATAAAGTTTCTGGTTGCTTATAAGATTATAAGACTATTGAACGTAAGTTCATATGATCGTAAGTCAGCTAGTACGCAGGTTTTGATCGCCTAGATTTTAGGAAAGAAAACATAAACATTTAAACAAAATATCAATATTATATCTACCACGTGTTAAAGTAAGCCTTCTTCACCGCTCCGTTATAAATTAGATTTAAAACACAAGGGTCTAGCTTATCCTATCGTTTTAACGTGTGATATGAACACTAGTCATTTAGGAACTTTACATAAAATGGATAGAAGTAAATAATATATACCGTCAGTAGACAGTTATTTAATGTATGTACTAGTCAATTTAAAACATCTCTTACTGAGAAATAGCGGGTAATTTTTACTTTACAGCTGGAAAAATGTAGCTATAATTTATTTAATGCGTTATTCAATTTAACACAGAAAATCCCAGTGAAATATAAATGAAAACTTTAAACACACCAAATCACTTAAGATGCTAGTATATAGATTACCACAAAACAGAAGAAACTGAAAATATCTCCACGAATATAAGAAGTACTGTGTACGAAAACTCTCATAATATCGAGCTAGTTATTCTCACGAATTTTGTGAGTGACTGATATCTGAGCTAGGAGAGACGAGGAATATATTTATGGATTCCGTTCTTTCGCTCCTTAATGCGAAAGTCACACATCCGACCAGGGCCGGGCCAATTTTCCGTTCCATTCTGAATAAAAGGTAATTTCTTCACCTCTGCTGCCTTTCAGCTACGTAAGTAATTCCCTTGAAAATGTAACACTCTAAGTGCGTCTCAGGCTTATCACTCCGTTTCTCTGATCAAAGAACGATTACGCCGTAATGCTCACTTCGCTCTGTTCCACGTTCGTGCTTAATTACCAGATGGCTCGCGAGTTAATTGCGATGGTGAATCAGGCGTTACTGTATAGCAAAAAAATAAACTAGATAGGGAGCTTCAAAAGTGGATGATCACTGCACTATTTCCATATGTGACATTACGTCCGGGCTTGAAGACATGAAACCTTTTTATGTCTCCTCTATGAAAATACCGCTGCTGTTATCCGTATCTTGCAAGTGACTGCTATCTTTACTTTCCCTTTCGTCCGCACTGCTCCAATTTTTACTCATAAAATCTGCTCAGACGTTCTGTTTTCCCGCTTGCCTTCGGTTGGCGTTTGAAAGAGTGTCGCCGAGTTTGACCTCGTTGCAAGATGCCGTGTGTTTGCAGTGGGTTTTTCCTGCAACTATCGTCATCTTCTGTTGCTATGGCGACAACCAGAAGATGTTCGGGGGAGGGCACCGGTCTTTCCAAGTATTTCTTTAGCATATTTACGTGGTAGACCTTTTCCTTTCCTTTAATAGAGATCTTGTAGTTAGTTCGGTAGATCTTTTTAGGGACGGTAAACGGCCCTTGCCATCCGATGCGAAGTTTGTAGCTTCCGGTTGGTAGTAACAACAAAACTTTCTCCCCTGGTTGTAGTTCTCTCTCTTTCGCCGCTTTATTACATCGTTTAGCGTGCTTTGCGCGTACTTTCTTAAGGTTGGTTGTTGCTAGATCCCATCCTAATTGTAACCTTTCCTTAAGTTGCGATACATATTTGCTGGCTGAGACGACTGTCTCATCAGACTTCTGGTCTGTCAGAGACCGCAGTAAGGCTTCTCATCATGAGACGTATACTTTCCAGAACGTTGTCTCCATTACAGCTGCTCTGAACGCATCACGATTCTGGGCAAGTCGACCTGCATCAGCCAAAGACAAGTTCAGACTCTCTGTGATGTCCTGGGTCCACCGTCGTCTAGGTCGACCCCTTCCCCTTTTCCCAGGGACCATGCCTTCCATCACTGTTTTTTCCAGACTATTATGTCTTTTTATATGACCGAAAAATTTCAGCTTCCTTATTGCGATGGTATTTAGGAGCCTATGTTCCTGTACGTTTAGTGAGTGCAGTACTTCTCTGTTGGTCTTTTTTTCTGTCCAGGGTATTCTCAACATCCTTCTGTAGCATTTCATTTCGAATGATGTAATCTTTTTTGCAACTGTTTTATTGAGTGTCCAAGTCTCGCAGCCGTATGTTGCTACTAGGAATATACATGCTCTGATCAGTTGTAACTTTGTTTCTTTGCTTGTGCCTTGCCATAGGTTTTTCATCTGTATTAGTTTATGTGAAGCAATTGCAAGTCTTCTTTTAATTTCTACTGCACAGTCGCCAGAGCTGTTGATGATTGATCCTAAGTATTCGAATTCATTAACACTTTCCAGTTCTTCGTTATCAATTTCAATTTCTGGTTTGGTCTTTACTTTGTCTGTTGTCAATACGTTGGTCTTCTTGGTGTTTAGGTATAGATTCTGGGCCTCGCTGTGTTTTTTGGTGGACAGAATTAATTGTTCAAGTCCTTCTGGGTTGGTCGATAGTTGGACGGTGTCGTCAGCATATCTGATTTCCGGGATCTGGTACCTGCCGATGTTAAATGAGTCAAACTCTGTGTGTTCTTGGTCATCTCTTACGTTTCTCATGATATTCTCATCATAAATGTTAAACAGCTAAGGGGAAAGGGTACATCCTTGTCTTACTCCTTTCTGTACTTCAAACCATTCTGATGTTTCCCCCTCTACTCTTACGGCTGCCTAATGTTCTTGGTACAGCAGTGCGATGAGTTGTATAAGGTGGTTTGGAAATCCCATATTTTTCATAATAGCCCATAACTGCTGATGTTGTACACAATCGAAAGCTTTGGTGTAATCAATGAAACAAGTATGTAGGTCAACGTTGAATTCTCTACACTTTTCTATGATGATCCTCATGTTGAATATATGATCTCTAGTGCCTCTACTGGTCGAAAACCCGCCTGTACTTCGTTTATTTCTGTTTCTAGCTTTTGTTGCATCCTTTTCATTATGATTTATAATAGTATTTTGCTGGCATGGCTTATAAGAGCTATAGTTCTGTAGTTTGTGCACAGTTTCAGGTTGCCCTTTTTATGCAAGGGTATGTAAATTGATCTTTTCCATTCCTTGGAGTATGGCTTCTAGTGGCCCCTTAATAGGTCTGCCGATTAAAAGAGTAGCTGGTGGTAAACCTGTAGAGACATGTGGGACTTCCCTGTAGGCGAATAAGGCTCCAGCAATGAAAAGGTCCCAATCTTCAGGTTTCTCTTGTCCCAGTTTACTTAACGTCATGGTGAAGCTTCCGTAAGCACGTTCCACTAACCCACTTCCGGCCGGATTATAATGGCTCGTGTAGATGTGCTGGTTCCTCAAGATCTTAACGATCTCCTCCATCAACAGGCTATGGTATGGGGATCCGTTATCTGTCAAAACTTGTTGAGGGAATCCCAACCGTGTAAATATTTGCACGAGGGCTTCTGCCACATGCTTGGAAGCCGTGCATGTTAGCGGTATAGCTTCGGCCCACAAAGTGCATGTGTCGACTAGGGTCAGGATAAACCTGTTCCTTATTTCAATCTTTCTAGGGGTCATAAAATGTCGATTTCAACCCGTTCAAATGGTGTCCCCACTGTTGGCATTTTTCCCGTGGGAATTGGGGGTGTCAAATGCTTGGGTGCCACACGTTGACACTGGGCGCGGGATTTCACGTATCTGATAATATCAGTGTTCATTCCTGGCCACCAATAGTGAGTCGATATTCGCTGAAAAGTGGCGATTTGTCCCATATGTTCGCTAAAAGGAAGAAAGTGCCCCATTTCTAAGATCTGGTTTCTGTACTGCGTCGGTACTAGGAGCTGATTATGCCCTTGATCAGGGTTGCCCGTTCTACGATAAAGTACGCCATCCTTAGAAAAAATGTCCCCGTTGTGTCTGGGGTCCTTGGCCATGGGCAGTTTCCTAAAGCAGGGTGCCAAGGTAGGGTCCTTTTGTTGCGCCTCTTTTAGTTCCTTAGGTAACAAATTTGGCGCAGGCTCCCGTTCCTTCTTGGTTTGCCCTCTTGTGGTTACTGCTGCCACCATTGGCTCTTTCGGTTTCCCAATAAACACATATCTACCGCCAAGTATGACTGGGTAGATCGGGTCATCCATAACAGCCGCTTTGATCACACCTCTGACAAAATCAGAGTGTATCTCCAACAATGCAATGGGAAGCGAAATGGGTGCATCTCCTTTGAAAACTCCACAAAGTTTCACGGTGTCTTCTGTCTCTTGACCAGGTTTGACCAAATGCCTTGCGACAATAGAATCATAAGATAAACCTCTGTCAAACAAACAATAGATTGAAGTCCCGTTCAAAATAACAGTACCTCGCATTGAGGGCCTCTCCCCCTCAGGTTGAGAATCACTGACATTAATTCTTCCTTGCGAGGCTCTTTGCAAGCATCCGATGAGATGAGGCCCGGTGTGCTCGCTCTGATCAGATGTCCCGTGCGCAGGGGTTTTCCCTTTGCCACCCTGTCCTTTCTGGCCGCGCTGCCATGTAGACCGGTTAGGCTGATCAGAATGCTGGATGGGGAACTTGTTTTTAAAGAATTTTGATTTTCCCTGGGGAGGGTTCTGATGTAAAGTTTCTCTTTGATTATAGTGAAGGGAAGAATGGGAAGACTGCTCTAGATTATTGTATCGAGAAGGCTCATCTGTCGGCTTGCGTTTCGCGTTGGAAAGCTCGGCCAAAGCATTTACGTAACGTTCAGACCTACTGAGGATGTCATCCAACTTTACTGCGCCTTGTTCAGCCAGAAATCTACGGGTTTCGTTTGACAACGTGCTTTTTATTTGTTCTGTAAGAACAAAGTCCAGAAGTCCTTCAAAAGTGAGAGGGAGCTCGAAAAGTTCCATGCACTTTGTCAAATAGCCGCCAGGTGTAAAGAGAACTGGGGAAATGTCTCAGTGCTTTCCTTCTGGCTGTTTCTGAACAGGTGCAAAAATTTGCGAGCGTTCATTTCAAAACTGTCCAGTAAAGCCTTCTTTAACATGTCGTAGTTGTCTTGATGGCTGCTTCCCAGTTTTACGTACGGTGCCTTTCAAAGCCTGTGAAAGCTTTAGACACCACCGGGAACTCTCTAACCCATACAGATTCGCCATCCTCTCAAATTTCGCTAGAAACGAGTCAATTTTCTCATTGAGGCTAGGGAAGGATTCTAAGGCAAACAACATCGCTGTTAGTTGGGAAGATTGAGTGCTGGAGAGATCAGTTGACTCGGACTGGGGTGGAGACTCTCCATTACTGGAGGAAGACAGAGCACCCCGACTTTGTACCTCTTGGGCTTTAAGTGCCAATTCATGCAGTCTCTCCCTTTCGTTAGCCCTGCGGGCTTCCATCTCTGCCTCAATCTTCTTCTGTTCCAATTGACGATCTTCCGCTTCTTTCTCCCAACTGCTGCTACCTTCTCCCTAGCTTCTGCGCTCTCTTGTGCTTCCTTCTCCCTAAATTCTGCTACTTTCTTCTCCGCGTCATATCTGTCAAGTTCTTCGTTGACAAACGCAGTCACTTCTTCTCTTTGCAATCCTGTTTCCTTTGCTTCCTCTCTTAGCTTTGCTCTAAGTTTAGTACGCTCAGCCATGTCAAATAACTGGATGCGACTTATCCGGGAAAGAAAGAAGAAAAGAAGGAAAGAAAAACTCAATCCCTAACCAACTTACGAGAAAAATACAAAAAAAATTATGTTATTAAACTGAGATACCTCCTATCCCGTTATCAGTTATGTAATCTATCGCTGTTATTAACTGGCACTTAAGCTCCTAATACAGACGACTAAGCCAAATAAATGGTAGATTAGCTAACCACTGGAAAAAACTACTATTACTATCGGTGGAAAAATATGTTTATTATAAAAAATTAAGGAGAAAAAAAAATTTCCTTATTTTATAAATCCACCAAAACTCCCCCACCTGAAGTCCGTTAAGAGTAAGGGACGTTATTAACTAGACGTGAAGTCAGAATGCGGTCCTTTGCTTAAGCTCAAACCATGCTGCTCCTTAAAAAAACCCAGTGATTGTTAAACAATCACGCGCACTAGCGGTCTTAAAAAAAATTACCATATATTTCATATCTCATATATCTGTCAAAGATTGAACTCAGAACAATTGCACGTAACTCTATGATGCTCTGGAAAGAAAACCATTTCTATATGTGTGTGTGGTCAAACACGCAGTAACTAAGATCGTTGTCTAGGGGTAATTATTTTTATTCCTTAACTCACAAGACAAACTCACAAACACATTCTATCTAGAGTTAGACTATGTATTTTAACAGACGTTAGTCAATTACTAGACTCAGACTTTAGAGTTCAGTCCCGGGACGAGCGACCATTAATGTCGTAGATGTTTTTCAGATAGGTGATAGTGATACTATGTGAGAGTAAGGTGTAAGAAATAGTTTCTGTTTCACGGGGTGATCGTGTAAGAGAAAGGACAGTCTCTGGGTTGAGTAATTTCTCTAATCCAGCCTATCGTACGACTATCTTTAAATCAGACGCACTTTCTCTCCTTATACAAAATACAAGTTACACTGCACCCACGTGCACACAATTCTGTGACAAATACGCTCAAGACGTGAAAACAAACTATGGATAACAGATAGGGTAGGGGTTGACCAGCACAATAACTTAAGGTTTAATTAAGTTTATTTATCACTAGAACTTTACAACATAAATCCTATACAACAAAAGATCATGGTTTTACAGACAAAATGAAAATTAATCAAATAGGTTCTCCCCTCTGGTAAAGGAAAATTGAAGAAGATCCCAACAGAGGTAAATTCACCCAAAAGATCAAAAGTTAACAATAAGTGTACGGGATAGTCCGTAAAGAAAACAAAGGACAAATCCCTAATTAATTTATCCCGTAAATACTCAGATTAATTAGAACAAAAGAGAAAAGATTTGTATGATAGTGGTTAACAAGAGAAATAAGTTTCTTTCTCCGTTCATTCAATTCACATACGTACAGTAGCCACTTTCATAATTCGTTTACCAATAGATGTCGCAGGCATTCCGTGGTAATAACACTAATAAGTAACACGACTACTCAGTGTCATATTAAGTTTTGCCAAATCCAGCCCCAGATTAGCCGTAGTTGCTGACTGTACGGTTCACGGTAGTCGCTAGAGTTAGGGATTTAATTTTCCTGGGTAAAATACGGTATCTCTGCCTTCAGTTGGTTGGAGTAAGGTTCATACGTGGTGGTCACCGACATAAGATGAAGAATACAGATATATTCTGTGTTGTCTAGCCTCTGACCGCTGAGACACTATTTGAGGTTACACAAATGTTGCTGACAATATATTTGGCCACAGTTGGCTGATGAGATTGGTAAAATGAAATCTGGTAATAGTTCTGGTCCAGTTAACCTTACAATTATTGTTCTAGTTTGATCTCTCTCATAAAATGAAGAAAATGGACCGCACAGGTCATAGCCCGAAGACTCAACAATATTATAAAGTTTCTGGTTGCTTATAAGATTATAAGACTATTGAACGTAAGTTCATATGACCATAAGTCCGCTAGTACGCAGGTTTTGATCGCCTGGATTTTAGGAAAGAAAATATAAACATTTAAACAAAATATCAATATTATATCTACCACGTGTTAAAGTAAGCCCTCTTCACCGCTCCGTTATAAATTAGATTTAAAACATAAGGGTCTAGCTTATCATATTGTGTCAACGTGTGATATGAACACTAGTCATTTATGAACTTTACATAAAATGGATAGAAGTAAATAATATATACCGTTAGTAGACAGTTATTTAATGTATGTACTAGTCAATTTAAAACATCTCTTACTGAGAAATAGCGGGTAATTTTTACTTTACAGCTGGAAAAATTTAGCTATAAGTTATTTAATACGTTATTCAATTTAACACAGAAAATCCCAGTGAAATATAAATGAAAACTTTAAACACACTAAATCATTTAAGATGCTGGTATATAAATTACCACAAAACAGAAGAAACTAAAAATATCTCCACGAATATAAGAAGTACTATGTACGAAAACTCTCATAATATCAAGCTAGTTATTTTTACGAATTCTGTGAGTGACTGATATCTGAGCTAGGAGAGACGAGGAATATATTTATGGATTCCGTTCTTTCGCTCCTTAATGCGAAAGTCACACCACCGACCAGGGCCGGGCCAATTTGCCGTTCCATTCCTGAATAAAAGGTAATTTCTTCACCTCTGCAGCCTCTCAGCTACGTAAGTAATTCCCTTGAAAATGTAACACTCCAAGTACGTCTCAGGCTTATCACTCCGTTTCTCTGATCAAAGAACGATTACGCCGTAATGCTCACTTCGCTCTGTTCCACGTTCGTGCTTAATTACCAGATGGCTCGAGTGTTAATTGCGATGGTGAATCAGGCGCTACTGTATAGCAAAAAATAAACTAGATTGGGAGGGGCAAAAGTGGATGATCACTGCTGCACTATTACCATACGTGACACAATGCTTATTACAATTCTACATCAGCACTGCGGAAAAACTGAATAAGAAGACATTTGCTGATGATGGCATATTGTTATATAATATACATTATATATATATATATATATATATATATATATATATATATATATATATATATATATATATATATATATATATATATATATATATATATATATATATATATATATATATATATATATATATATATATATATATATATAGTAGCACATTAAAAACGCACCACTATTATATATACTGATGCCGAGAAGCTGGGAAAAAAACGTTTGGGAATGGATTTTCCCCGTGTTTGTCATGAGGTAGAGAGCGAATGGCTGCTGGAATGGAAAGTGCATGATTCAACCCTCGGGTTTGTGTACAGACTACATGAAAACAATAAACGTTACACGTGCAACACGATTCTCAGCAGCTATGACCCTGAAAATGTGTACGCGTTGTGGCAGTATTCTCGTTATAAAAAGGCCGTTGAGACAAAACACCCAGTACATGTGCTTGAAATGCCACGACTATCTGAAAACGACCGCCAACGAGCCATTGGTATGTTGGAGACCGGAATGAGCTCGCGGGCCATTGCCAGAAGGATGAATTGCCACCACAGCACTATTGTACGTCTCAATGAACGTTACGGAACCACTGGCAGTGCCCGGGATAGACTTCGGAGTGGCCAACCACGAGTTACTACCCCTGCGTAAGATCGTCATATTGTGCTGAGTCAACTAAGGAATCGTTCTCTCCCGGCAAGTCAAACAGCAAGAGCAATAGGGAGTAGACGTTAGCAAGTCTCTTGAATGACAGTCATACGACGACTCAGAGATACAGGCCTTACTGCAAGACGACCTTATGTTGGGCCAAATTTGACTCACAGACATCGTCTGCAGCGCATGCAATGGGCAGAGCAACATGTCAGATGGACTAGACTGCAGTGGAATGCTGTCCTATTCACAGACGAGAGCAGATTCAACATATCCTTTGCTGATGGACGTATGCGGATTTGGCGACGGTGTGGAGAGCGCTTTGCAGATTGCTGTGTTCGTCAGCACAACCGATTTGGGGGTGGCAGTATTCACATTTGGGGAGGATTCAGTTTTCACCATCGCTTGCCTCTTCACGTCTTCCGTGGAAATGTTAATGCTGTGACATATCGAGATAAGGTTCTGGATGCATTGGTTGCTCCTGCGTTCACAAATTATCCAGACTTGCAGCTTCTCCAGCAGGATAACACACGCGCGCACACCGTATGCATTACACAGTAATATCTACAGCAGCAGAACATTGTGACGATTGATTGGCCTGCCCTTGCACCAGACATGTCCCCTATAGAACATCTGTGGGACGAGCTTAGACGCAGAGTCTACAGGCAAGGTTCTCCAGCTAATCTGCAACAGCTCGAAGCTGCTCTTACACGTGAATGGGACTTGATTCCCCGGAATTTCCTTCAGAGATTTGTGCGTTCCATGCGGAGCCGCTGCCAAGCTTTGTTTGCAAGCACGCGGTGGACATACCAGATGCTGAGGATAGTGTGAATGAATTTTTTTAATGGTTGCATTTTTGGTTTTCTCTCTTGCCTGCACAGAATGCAATGAATTTCATAACAATCAAATGTACAAATTAATGACCAGCATGGATTCATAGGAAAATGAATAAAGATTCCAAATATGTAAACTTGTAAACACTTATATTTACATTTCATACTCTGTTCCTGGATTATACAGGTGGTGCGTTTTTAATGTGCTTCAGTATATATAAATATATAAATATATACATATATAAATATATACATATATAAATATATATGTAAAAGTGCGTCATATGACGGGAATTAATATCAAAACCCTAAATAATTAACCGCAATTTTATTTATTCAAATACTTGTGAAAAAATAATGTTAGGTGTGAACATCCGATCTTCCACGGGAGGAGCACCTTGAATGTCTGTTGTTTTAATCGGCCGGATAACTATATTATCACTGGGATCTTCAGGGACAATTTGATCGGAACTATAATAGATCTTTAGCTCACCCGAAAGTTTTGTTAGGATTTCTATATTCAAATCTAAAGCCTCCTTATGCACAAAATGACTCGTTGGAGAAATAAAGGTCCGTAGTGTGGGCATTTATACATCTCTAAGCACTTGTATACGAAGATACATATTTAAACAGCTTCGCTGCAATAGTCTCTTCATCAGATACAATTCACTTAGGTGGTGAGAATAGTTATCAACATGTTCTTCCATTTTTTTTATTCCCGTATTAAAAACCAAAATATTCGTTTTACAGTCAGTGTTAAACGAAGTCTGAACATGCACGCCGTTCACAGAGAGATGTTAATGGCGCATGCACACCGTCCTTTGCGTATTTTTCTTTGGTGAGTGTTACTATTTTCCGGAGAGTATTAAAAAACCAAAATATTTTTTTTACATTCGATGTTTAAGGACATCTGAACATGCACGCTCGTTCGCATGGCGCATGAACACCAACCGTTGCGCACTTTTCTTTGGAGAGTGTTACAATTATTTGGAGCATTACGAACGCAAAGAATGACAGAATGAGTTGAAAAACTATATATATATGGACTAGCAATAACCCGTCAATAATGACGGAAGTAAATTAAATGAAAGATCTGTTCATGCACTCTGAACACATATGGTCCACGTCCAACGAAGCGATCGATTTGGGCACCCATGATGCAAAGCCCAAGACTGAATTATAAGAACGGATATTTTCCTTAAAATGTCGATTTTGTGGATGCGCTGGGTTGCTCAAAAGATCCTTGAGATACGGAGGAAAAGGACGCCTCTGCTCTCCTTCTTGCTCCAATTGCATACTGGACGGAGATTTTTTATAGTGTGTTTGACAAGCAAGCAGGTACCAGCTAAGGAAATTCGCGTCAAACGACAAATAAAATTTCCGTGGATCACGCAAGAAGTGCTGGAAACTATAAGGCAGAGACATCAAGCGCACAAAAATAAGGACCTCAGCACATATAGGGTACCAACGGGCTGATCACCCGTTTGCCAGTCACTTCGATTACGGAAACAACAGCAGATGGATTGATTTGCCATTGCCCTAAAGACGCCAATAGGTGTGATGGGAAACAATGGCAAAGAAAGCCTATCTGCTGTTGCCCTAAGACGCCACTAGGCGTAATGGCCACTGACTGCTTTGACGTCGGTGGCTAAGGACGGAAGAAGAAGAAGAAGACATATACGGTACTAAGGAACAAGGTTCAATATTTAATTCGCAAAGAAAAGAAAAATCACTTTAGAAATCTGGTTGAGAACAAATCAAATTGTAAGGAGCTATGGAAGGCAATCAACGTAAATCATCAGACTCATTAACTCCCAACACTTCATTTACTTGCACACTTTCAGGCAGAAATGGATAGTCTGAAATCCACAATACCACCTTCCTCTAGTGACTTAGATTAACTTTCAGCATTCTATGAGAAAAAATGAGCAAATTCAGTTCTACCCGACATTCCCTTGATGATAATTAATGAAGTGTATAATTATCTTTTTAGCCTTAAAGATAATAGCTCATCAGGGCTTGATGGAATTAGCAATCGAATACTGCGTTATGCTGCACCAGCTATTAGTGAATCACTAACTTATATATATAATCAATGTATCGCTAAGAGTTATTTTCCTTCGGCCTTTAAAATCGCCAAAGTATATCCCCTTTTTAAACCTGGTTCATCAGATAATAGTAATCTCGGTAATTATAGACCAATTTCTCTTTTATCATCGCTTTCTAAACACACTAGAAAAACACATACATAAAACAACACTACAGTACCTAGTTAGCAATGACTTGCTAATTGACAGTCAGTTAGGATTTACACTGTAGACAACAGCATTCATGCCACACAGCCTTAACTAAGATGATAGACAATTGGCACCTCAACATCAATAGCGATAACATATGTGAAGCAATATTTGTAGACTTTAGAAAAGCATTCGATATGATAGATCACGTTATTTTAATAAGAAAATTAAAAACAATGAAAGTTAACTTTAAACAAGTGTCATTATTTAAATCATTCCTCTCCGACAGACAGCATGTAGTGTTTTACAATAAATCCTTGTCAAGCCCAACCATGATCAATGCTGGAGTTTCTCAGGGTTCAATTTTAGGTCCTTTACTTTTTGCCGTATACATAAATGACCTGCCACTACACATCAAGCACTCATCCTGCGACCTATTTGCCGATGACTGTACCATTTACACAAATGATAACAGTTGCAACACACTAGAAGTATTATTACAAACTGATGTAGACAATCTTATCAAATGGAGCAACAAATATCGAATGCAAGTAAATATCATTAAAACATAATGTATGATAATATCAAAGAGGCAAAAATTACAAAACTCACAGAAAACAACACTTTAGCTCTATATTGGCACCTCACTAATTGATACTGTAAATGAACACAAAACACTAGGACTCATAGCTGACCAACATTTAAGTTGGAACTCGCATGTGCTAGCACTGACCAAAGAAACGGCTCAGAAAGTTTACCAGTTAGCTAAGGTCAAATATTTTCTAGATATCCCAAATACAAACACGCCTAGACTATTGCTCCACAATCTGGGATGGCTGCTCCATGTCCAACACAAAGAGACTCCATTTATAACAAAAACGTGCAGTGCGCTTAGTTTCTGACAAACACCTAACACACTTAGTAGATCTACATAAACATCTTAACATATTACCTCTAAGAAAGCGGTTTCTCTTCAACAAAGCCAAATTCATTCACAAAATCCTATCACAGAATGCTCCAACCTACCTGTGCCTATTTTCGAATACAACGGAAAACACAGCCAACGCTTAAACATATTACACGTGCCCAAGCCAAGGCTTGACTTGTTCAAGAAAAGTTTGGCATTTTCTGCTGCTCATCTGTGGAACAATCTTTCACACGACCTAAAAAGCCCGCTTAGTCCATATTGATACAATTGCAGACTTTTCAAATATATCGTGAGTGCAGATTATATGCCACCCTAATTTAGTTATGTTCCCAAATCATTTTCTAATTGATGTGTATTTTTTAAGGATTATTCTGCCCTGTTCATTATTGATTATGATAAATTCCTGTAAATGTGTGTAACTGTTATACTTTTACAATGTTGGGATTTTAATTTGTTTTATTGCATTGATTTTGTTTATTTTTATTTTTTTTAATAATATTGAAAATGCATTTGTAGGATAAATGAATTTAGTATGGGAGACGAGATAACGGATGGGCTGAATGTTAGACAGGCCTGCGTGCCCAATTCTAAACCATTTGAAGATAAAGTTCGTACGTTCGTACTATCTGATTCTTCTCTTGTGTTAGGGAGAGCAAAGACTAACACGGAGTTCCTACTCACTCAATAGCAGACTGTTCAAATATTTCTGGTGTTCCGATTCTATACTACCCTAATGGGATCATACTCGAATTATTGTCTGATTTACCGTATACATGTTTTGGATTTGTTTGTTTGTTTGGTTTTTTTTTTCATTATGTTCTTGTTTGCTTAAACAAATACTTTATTTTAATTACGATTGGGTAATGTCATTGTATGCTGTTATATAACCTTTATAATGTTTTATGCTTTTAATTTAATGCTTAAAGTAACATATGGGAATGAAAGGGTATAGTATGCAAGATAAGTGAGAATGGAAGGGCAGAATGTTAGACGGGCCTGCGTGCCCAATTCTTAACCCATTGAAAATAAAGTTCGTTCGTTCCAACAGCACTGTACCTTTATGGCAGCAATATTTGAGTGTACCATCGGTTGATCTTTCCACTTGAAAATTGAGAGAGTGACAGAACTGACATTCCTGATCCATTGGGCCGCAGTTGTGTACAGCAACTGCATTCTCGTCAAAGGCATCATGATTTGGAATTGTTGGACTACGTGCAGCTCTTGATCGTCTCACTTGTTGTGCAGCTGCTGCTATACGTTCGGTTGCTTCTTCTGAAGTCTTCTTTGCTCGTTGTGATGCTTGCAACTGACGAATGCGAAAAGCTTGTGTAATGCGTTGAGATTCTTGCTCTTCTGCAGACTGATTTGCTCGTTGTGACTGACGCAGTGCCTGTCTTTGTGCCGCTTCTTGTTGTCGTCTTATTGCTGCTTCTTCTAGAGTCTCTCTTGCTCGTTGTGATTGACACGATCATCTCTTCCTCTTAGCATCTGCAGCTCGTTTTGCAGCCATCTTAACATTTTGATCCATAATCATAAGTCTGCAATACTTTAAATTAAAATTTTGTTTTGAAGAAATGTCGTTAATTGGTTTATTGGGCCCAGTCTAGGCAAAGAGTAAAGGCACTTTGCAGAAATAAGGACAGGTAGTATAATGCATGTTTAGCTCGCAAATCAGAGAGCAGCTATAAGGTTACAATAAGCTGTCAAAGTAAATATAAAGCTGAAAAGAGCAGGAAACAGAAGACAGGAGGAACCCCAGATAGAAATATCAGCGCTGAAACAACCAGATATAAAACAGAAATATTTAATCGATGTCAAAAATAAATATCAACAGTTATTGACAGAAAGCATGGAGCAGTATAGAAGAGAAAACCCAGGAGAAAAAGCAACCGCAAAATGGGAATGCTTAAAAACAAGCATACAATCAGCAAATGCAAATATACCTAAAAAGGAGTCTAAGAAAAATCAAATTTGGATGACAGATGACATCTTGAATAAAATGGCAGAAAGAAAGAAAGCAAAAAACACTCCAGAATATAAAACAATAGACAATGACATACGTACTTTGTGTAGACAAGCAAAAGAACGGTGGATAGAAACAAAATTCAAGGAAATAGAAGACTTTGAAGCAAAGCACATGACAAGAGATATGCATGAAGAAATAAAGAAATGATCAAATCGGTCGCGGTTTGCACTAGGAGGAAGCTGTATCAAGAACAAAAATGGTGTAATATTACTTGATGAGAAAGACATATCAAACAGATGGGCAGAATACGTAAAAGAACTATTCGAGGACAACAGAGGTAAAAAAACCATCACCAGATTCTAATGAAGGCCCAAACATTCTCAGATCAGAAGTAGAGAATGCCATTCATATGATACAAAAAGGAAAATCAGCAGGCATGGATAACATAAAAATTGAAATGATAGAAGCTCTGGAGAGCTTTGGTATAGATACAATCACAGAAATATGCAACGATATATACAATACAGGATATATACCACACGACATGAAGACATTAGTTTTCATAACGTTGCCCAAAAAACCAAATGCAACAGAATGTTCAGACTTCAGAACAATCAGCCTGATGAGTCATGCAATTAAGATACTGCTCAAAATCATACAGGAAAGAATAAAAAGTAAAGTAGACAGCGAAATCCAAGAAGAACAGTTTAGTTTTAGACGGAACAGTGGAACAAGAGAGGCAATATTTTGCCTAAGAATATTAGCAGAAAAATATACAGAGGTCCAAAAAGTATGTATATGTGCTTCATTGACTATAAGAAGGCTTTTGACAGAGTCCATCATGAGAAAATAATTGAATGCCTCGAAGACATAGGTATTGATGAAAAAGATATAAGAATACTCAGTAACCTTTATTGGGAGCAAACTGCCACAGTAAGATCGGGAAGGAATTATTCACCATACATAGACATAAAAAGAGGTGTCAGACAAGGTTGTGTGCTGTCCCCCTGCCTATTTAATTTATACACCGAAAAAAATTTTGAAACAGATACAGGAAATACCAGGACTGAACATCAGTGGAAGGTCAATAAAAAACCTTAGATATGCAGATGATACCGTGTTGTTAGCTGAAAGCGAACAGTAGTTACAAGAACTAGTGAAGCAAGTGAACAGTATAAGTCATGAATATGGACTCGACATTAATATTGAGAAAAGAAAAACTATGATAATTAGCAAAACAGACGATAAACCCACATTAAAGATAAGCGTAAATGGGAAAATCCTGGAACAAGTCAAGAGCTACGTATATCTTGGTCATATAATAACAGAAGATGGCAGATGTGAAACAGAAATCAAGAAGAGAATAGTGTGGTGGGTTGATATTAATTATATATTTATATCTGTGTAGCAGATGTGAAGTCAGCTATGCAAGCTCCTGAGGAAGTTTACCTTCTAACTATATGTCAGGAAACCTGTCCTGCTTCCACCAATGACTACCACCCACTATGTATGTTATCCCCAATTTATAAGTTCTGATGTATGGATGTTGTGTAGCTACGTGTCTAGGGTATATGCAATGTATGTGCAGAAAATAACAACAACCACACTTTAAGGTTAATAAACAATTATGTGAACAACTCCCTATTGAATTTTGGTCTGAACAATTTTTTTCAAATGTATTAAGTATAATTGAGTTGATTCATAAAAAAAAAAATTAAGATTAAACATCTATATACAGTTACACACAATCTAGTTTCACTACTAAAGTCTTTTTATTTCTGACTAGGAAGTGTTCTTGTTGTAATACTCTATTCCAAACTAAAGCACATATTTTGGGGAATCACTACTGTCATCATTTTATTTAATCTGGTTGAAATATCAAATTGTGGAGAATAGTTCAGTGAATTCACAAGGCCCCAAAACACAGGGCTTATCTTAAGATAGGTGTCGAAAATTCTGCGATGTCCTGGTTATAAGTCTTCCTGCTCACATCACTGCTCAGCTTTCAGGATTCAAGATAAGGTAGGGCCCTCAAATCATATGGCCTCGAACAGGTACCAGGGTTGAACAACAACGTGACTGGCTCACTTCAGTTTCACACCCAGAAACTCGAAATATCGAATTTTTTCACTATGTAAGTTAATTACAGGCCATAAATGGTCACACAAGATCTCCTGCTGAATAACAGAACAGCGAAGACATCTGATCACACTTGTCTGTAAACGTTATTAACTTTACATGTGAAAGTTTAAATTGAAAGTGGCAAGGAACGCTCGTCTTTCTGAGTATTTATTTCACTTTCTTAGTTATGCTCAGCAACCAATCAGGGGACTTCCGTTCCTACGCGTCTTTTTTTCAAAAGTTAACCTACTATTTTCAAATCAGGAGACACCCCTTTCTATTGCCTCAATATGGCTAGCTTCAGTAAAGAAATCCCATGCACGTCTATATATGTCTTCATTCTACCATATCGCTAGTATTATCTAAGTCATGTTAATCCAGAACGAAAATATTTACTTAGTCTACCGTTCGTCATCTAATGTATAAGGTTTCACACTTCTGGCTATTATTTTTACCATTTTCGTCTTTCCTTTATATTTATTCAAATAACATATCTTTCTTTCTACATCAAGATAATATATTTAGACTAAAGAATATTATATATTTAACAACTAATTAGTAGCATTTTAATCTTCATTTTTAGTCTTTATTTTTCCTTTCGTTCGTTTTGGCCATTTAGTTTCAGTTTAGAAATTCAAACGAGCTCTATGCATTTCCCCCGTTCTCTCCCTTGTCTTTTCCAAGAAATACACCATTTCTAAAAGTATACTACCATTCACGCGTGCGTTTTGGGTAAGGCTTGCAAGTCTGTAACGTCACATTGGCATTTTCAACTATCGGCGTTTTACGCGTTAACCCTTTAGGAACCGAGAAATAAAACTAGTCTTACAACTAGGGGGAATTTTGCGAGACCATATGTGGGCGTGTTGTACATACAGATTGTATTTTACGACATAATGTCCCCCGTTAGAAAAGCTTGCAATGGTAATGCAACTTTCAATATCTGTATGACAACCACGATCCACCTGCTTTTCTCTGCCTCAAAGTGATCATGAATTTATTGCAGTGGGGTCTTTCAAAGTAAGCACAGCTCAAGAAAGCTGCCCCAGACCTCTGCAATCCAAGAGTCTAATTCAGCTGCAGATATTACTGTCTGTCTTATGCTGATATAAATCAAGTTTCACCATTCCTCTTCACTGAGTCTGTCCCAGGACATGTCCAGAGAGTATTAGACGTCCCTCAAGTTTGCAATAGTTATGAAGGATAATCTATAAATGGTGCTGGCAGAGTAATATAGGGGTTATAGTAATGTCATTATCTGCCTGGCTAAACACTCGGAGTAGTTTCCATCCAAAAGCATCATTCAAAGTCAATGTGCTCCCTACGAAGTGCACACAGCCTTCCATTGGCCTGAGCTCAGGCTTGACTGAATTTGGAACATCCTTTACTATTTTCCATATATAATTCTATAATGTGCCACTCAAATTGAGGCCATATTCACCACTGTAAACTTATCCTTACTATAATTTTGGTGAATTAATATGAAATGTGGGGAATGAGTTTCTGCATCAGAAATCAATCCGTCCTTAGCATTGTTATGTAATATGTGTGATCTCAATCTACTGTCCGTCCAATACTTCCAAATGGATTGTATAGGCGCGGTCAACTACCTCTGTTACTTGGGCCTTTATACTGCTAAATTAATAGCCATATTGTGAGGTGAGAGTGACATTAGGCCAACTGCCCAACCTTCCGCTGACCACTCCCCTCGAATGATCACTTAGTTTTGGGTTCAATTCTGGCTGATTATCATCAATGCTAATGTTTGCCAGTTCCCGGACTGCGGCTTCAAACTGAGTCTGGAATGACTGGGTTTTGATTATGTTTTTTCTGGGTGCCATATGCAGAGATGCTAATGTGAATATTTTTGGGGAAGACTGTTTTTGGAAAGGGGTTTTCCTATCCACTGTGTCTACCCTATCCTGTTTATTTATACTTTTACTTTCCTTCTTATTTTTAGACCCATATTTTTTTTCACGCTGCTTTCTTAGCAGGGGAGTATTATTTTTCCACCCTGTGGAGTTCACCTTGCAGCACTGGTCGCAGGCGTCAACAAATTTATCAATGTCTTCAGCTATACCTGGCCAGAAATATGCTACAGATGTCCTTTGACGTGTCGTACCCATCTTCTGGTGTACACCGTCTGGTAGAACATGTGCTTGTGCCATCACGTTTTCCCTATAACTTCTGGGCAGCACTAGCTGTCCCTCCCAGTTGGATCCTGCTCTAGCTTTCCTGTAGAGCAGTCCCTCCTTCATATAAAATTGTCCCTTTCTAGGGTGTGTATGGCTGTTTGGCAGTTTGCCAAAGCAAGGTTTTAATGATTTATCCTTTTCCTGGGCCTGTCTCATCTGCTTTGGATGAATAGTTAGTGGTGGTGTGTCCTCCTTTCTAGGGATCGACCTGACCTGAAGTGTGGTCATTACAACAGGTTTTACCGGGCTTTCTAGAAACACATATTTCTTTCCTAACACCAGCGGGTAATTAGGGTCTTCACACACGGCTGCTCTAATCTCTCCTTCCACGTACCTTGTCTTAACATTGATCTCGGCTACTGGAAGTGTCATGGTGGCTGTTCCCATGAGGGCCCCTTGTATCTCCACTTTCTCTGTGGTATACTGGTCAGGGTGCACCAGGGTTGCACTCACGACTGAGTCATATTCCAATCCGGAATCATAAAGGCACCTAACGGTGGCTCCATTACATAACACTTCTTCACAGGTGGGGGGATGTTGAAGATTAATATGATTCTCTGTCAGTTTCTTCCTCCCCTTGTCCACTGTGATGATGCATGCCGCGCGATATGGAGGAACTTTCCTACCACAGTCAATAGTATTATGGTTTTGCATCCTACAGATTTTACACCATTTTCCCTCTGGTCTGTAGGATTGCCTTTCATTATATTGCGAGTTTCTGTCACGTTGTTCGTACCTGGGCCTATCATAGTTTTGGTTTATTCTTGGGTTATGATCCCTAGTATCAAATTGGTTTTGATTGCCTTTATTATGTTCTAATTGCTTCTTCCTAGCTCCAGCCAACTCTGACTGGGCTGCTAGATATCTTTCAGCTACATTTAAAATATCCACCAGTCTCTCTGCACCCTGTTCTGTGAGAAACTTTCTCAAGTCTGGAGCCATGGACTCTCTAACCTGCTCCATCATAACCATTTCCTTTAAATCTTGGGTTTTCCCCCAGAGCAGTCCATTTCTCCAAATAGGTCTCTAGTCGGGCCGAGAACTGGTGGTAGGTCTCCCCTGTGAGTAATTTAGCCTGTCTAAATTTCTTCCTATAAAATTCACAGTTTTTCTCGTATCTGACCAATAGTGCATGTTTAAGAATGTCATAATCGTCTTGGTCATCTTTACTGAGCTTGGAAAATACTTCATAAGAATTTCCCCTAAGTCCCTGGGATACTTTAAGGCTCCACCTATCCTTCTCCAACCCATATGTTGTAACTAAACTTTCAAAACGGCTAAGGAAGGACTCAATATCATCGTCTTTCTCAATAAAAGGATCCAAATGAAACCCCATGGCTGATGAGGAGGCCCCCTGGCTTGCAGCTGAGTCGGAAGTGGATGGGCTAGTTCCATTTTCAGGAGCATGGCCTTGTAACTCTAACTCTCTTAGTCGTAACTCATGCTCCCGCTGTAACCTTTTATCTTCTGCTTCCCTTTCAGCAGCCAGTCTTTTGTCTTCCCTTTCTGCCTCCAACCTCTTTTCTTCTTTCGCTCGTTCCGCCTCCCTCTGTAGACGTTTTTCCTCCTTCTCAGCCTCAAGTTTCTTTTCCTCCAACTGCAGCCTCTTAATCTCAGCCTCCCGATCAGCCTCTAATTTCTTAAGTTCTCTAGCATCTTCTAACATAATTCGTTTCTCCTCCGCCAATCTATCAGCCTCTAATTTCTTAGCCTCCCTAGCATCTTCCCTTTCTCTGGCTATATATTTATCAACCACTGCTGTAACATAATCAATTAAAATCTGTCCCTCCATACCCATTTCCTTCGCAGTCTGCACAGCAGAAGATCTGTACTTGGCCAATTCTGCCATCTTAATATTCTAACCAATGTGATTTAAATAAACCAAAATATCTAATTAATCTCTAATTAACAGGACAACACAGAGCAATGTCAATTCACCAAAACCTCCACTTATTTACTTATTATATAACTTTGGAAATCCCGAAACGAGCCAACCCCACTATATGTACTAGAAGAAGGTTCAAAATCCCGGCTTGGCCCCCAATATATGTGGTGGGTTGATATTAATTATATATTTATATCTGTGTAGCAGATGTGAAGTCAGCTATGCAAGCTCCTGAGGAAGTTTACCTTCTAACTATATGTCAGGAAACCTGTCTTGCTTCCACCAATGACTACCACCCACTATGTATGTTATCCCCAATTTATAAGTTCTGATGTATGGATGTTGTGTAGCTACGTGTCTAGGGTATATGCAATGTATGTGCAGAAAATAACAACAACCACACTTTAAGGTTAATAAACAATTAAGTAAACAACTCCCTATTGAATTTTGGTGTGAACAATTTTTTTCAAATGTATTAAGTATAATTGAGTTGATTCATTAAAAAAAAATTAAGATTAAACATCTATATACAGTTACACACAATCTAGTTTCACTACTAAAGTCTTTTTATTTCTGACTAGGAAGTGTTCTTGTTGTAATACTCTATTCCAAACTAAAGCACATATTTTGGGGAATCACTACTGTCATCATTTTATTTAATCTGGTTGAAATATCAAATTGTGGAGAATAGTTCAGTGAATTCACAAGGCCCCAAAACACAGGGCTTATCTTAAGATAGGTGTCGAAAATTCTGCGATGTCCTGGTTATAAGTCTTCCTGCTCACATCACTGCTCAGCTTTCAGGATTCAAGATAAGGTAGGGCCCTCAAATCATATGGCATCGAACAGGTACCAGGGTTGAACAACAACGTGACTGGCTCACTTCAGTTTCACACCCAGAAACTCGAAATATCGAATTTTTTCACTATGTAAGTTAATTACAGGCCATAAATGGTCACACAAGATCTCCTGCTGAATAACAGAACAGCGAAGGCATCTGATCACACTTGTCTGTAAACGTTATTAACTTTACATGTGAAAGTTTAAATTGAAAGTGGCAAGGAACGCTCGTCTTTCTGAGTATTTATTTCACTTTCTTAGTTATGCTCAGCAACCAATCAGGGGACTTCCGTTCCTACGCGTCTTTTTTTCAAAAGTTAACCTACTATTTTCAAATCAGGAGACACCCCTTTCTATTGCCTCAATATGGCTAGCTTCAGTAAAGAAATCCCATGCACGTCTATATATGTCTTCATTCTACCATATCGCTAGTATTATCTAAGTCATGTTAATCCAGAACGAAAATATTTACTTAGTCTACCGTTCGTCATCTAATGTATAAGGTTTCACACTTCTGGCTATTATTTTTACCATTTTCGTCTTTCCTTTATATTTATTCAAATAACATATCTTTCTTTCTACATTAAGATAATATATTTAGACTAAAGAATATTATAAATTTAACAACTAATTAGTAGCATTTTAATCTTCATTTTTAGTCTTTATTTTTCCTTTCGTTCGTTTTGGCCATTTAGTTTCAGTTTAGAAATTCAAACGAGCTCTATGCATTTCCCCCGTTCTCTCCCTTGTCTTTTCCAAGAAATACACCATTTCTAAAAGTATACTACCATTCACGCGTGCGTTTTGGGTAAGGCTTGCAAGTCTGTAACGTCACATTGGCATTTTCAACTATCGGCGTTTTACGCGTTAACCCTTTAGGAACCGAGAAATAAAACTAGTCTTACAACTGGGGGGAATTTTGCGAGACCATATGTGGGCGTGTTGTACATACAGATTGTATTTTACGACAAATAGGAATGGCCAAAGCTACATTCAACAACATGAAACATATACTGACATCCAAACAGTTATCTCACAAATTAAAACTGAGAATCATAAAGTGTTATATATATTCTGCATTTCTGTATGGTGCAGAAACATGGACGATGAATAAGCATTTAGAAGAAAGAATTGAGGCTCTTGAAATGTGGATATATAGAAGAATGGGGCGTATCTCATGGAAAGAGATGAAAACAAATAAGGAGGTCCTAGAAAATCTCAGAAGAGACCCCGATGCCATCACAAGAACAGCTATGCTTTGGACCCCTGAAGGAAAGCGAAAGAGAGGCCGACCAAAAACAACTTGGCGGAGGACTGTGGAGGCTGAGATGCAAAGAATGAACCAGAGTTGGGGCACTGTACGAAGGATGGCCACCGACCGTGCAAGGTGGAATCAATTTGTTGTTGCCCTACAAGACGCCACTAGGCGTGATGGCCACTGACTGCTTTGACGGTCGGTGGTTAAGGATCGAAGAAGAAAATCTAGGTATGAAAAGAGAACTAATGAGGGAGGTCAAAGTTCGGCAGCTAAAATACTTTGGCCACATAAAAAGGCATAACACCTTGCAGAAGACCATAAAAGAAGGGAGAGTTGAAGGCAAACGTGCAAGGGGAAGACAGCGCTATAAGTGGGAAGATAACATCAAGAGGTGGACAGGAAAGAGTCAACCATTTGCGACAACAGTGACACACAAACGTGAAAAAACTAATTATAAATGGGTATGGGTCTGACCAACACACAAAGTTAAGTTTTCTTGTTGTTTATTATCACTAAACTGTTTTATAACATCAAGTTACCCAAAGATATCAAGAAAAGCATTTACATATAGAGGAAATAAAGAATGGTGCGCCTTTACCGTATAAAGGAAAATAACCCAAAGAAAATATTTACCCAAAGGTTGAAGATTAGCACTAGGTTTACGGAATAACAATATTGGTACAATAAAGGACCAAGTAAAGTAAACAGAATCAAATCAAACCACCAAAGATTTATAGATAATTTCCAGCAACAATAAAATCAACACACGCTCTCACATTCATGTGGCCACCTCTCACACTCTTACCTATTTTGTATTTTTTCCCTGGGGTCTGTGGTATCCCTTGGTAAATTTATTCCATGAACATAATCCCTACTGTTTCTGTTGACTAATGTATCATCCCCAGCTGTCGAGGATACAAATTGGCCCCAGTTCATCCCAAAAAGACAAATGAGGTGAATGCCGAATAAGTTTACTTCCACGATGAATCCTGGTGACGATATAAGTCAGAAAGAGGTGTCTTCACTGTTCTAAAAAACTAGCACTGTTCCTCCGATGGGTGCATAGGGGAATGTGAGTATAGACACAGGAACTACAACTGAATATTTCCGTTGCGACAACTCTTGCAGTGTTGACGGCGGGCGGGGAAAAACAGTCTTGTTTCTCGCTCGTTCTGGTTATAGGGTTACTACAAATATGGAATAGTGTGATAATCCTTGGTGTTTACCGTTTTAAGAGAGGAGAACACTTCTAGAAAAGCTGGAAAAATCCGGTTGTTACAAATGTTACAAATGTTGATGATGGATTTTCTATCGGCCGACTCTTTGTCAGAGTGCCAGTCCTGCACTGTGCATATGTTAGTACTCCACTTAGATTACAACTGTAAGGTGTTGGGGAAAATAATAATAATGTTTCAGGTATGCGCCACTGTTGGCTGATAAAAATAGTATCCTGGATTTGGTAAGTCCAGTATTATAATTTATAGCTAATACACTCTTAACCACGGAAATGGAAAAGAAAATGAAAATACCTCTGGTCCGTGTACTTGGGGTCAGGTCTGCTAAAAATACAAGAAACATTTTATCAGAAAATGCTACCACTCTATGTAAATATAAATATGTGTAGACGGGGACACGATAATCTCTCCTCCGCTCTGTCAAATCTTGACGAATTTAAAAGATACACGGTGTTCGTTCTACGTCTACATAAAGACACCGCTGGCCGCGGAGGTGGGTCGGACTGAGTCAATGAAGACTCTCCCGCACCTTCTCGCGGCTGGCAGTCACACGCACAGTGTGTTATTTATTATTATCTTCTCACAATGCGCCACGTACATATTATCACCTATCATTTAGTATCTAGTAAATTGTCAGTGTCTGTTAATTTGTCGTAATTCATTTAAAAAATAATAGATGCTATAATAACAAAAATTATAAAATGAAATATAACGCGTATTCTGTCCTCCCACTGTCAGTCGTTCTAACACCTCTAAGTTCGGCCTGGTTAACCGTCTAAACTGTAAACACAAATTACCGTCTCATCTCAGCTAAGTAGCGGTCGGGGGCGTGATCTAACATTTTAATTGAATATCTGGTTATGAAAATCGCTACGCGTTATTGTATTTAATACGCCTTACTAGCAAGAAAAAACCTAAGTGAAGTATAAGTGTTTAACTTTAAATGCTATCACCGTGAAATACTTCTAACACTTAGAACTATTTTCCTCTTACCAGAAATACAGAATTAAATCTCCACGAATCACTTATAACAATCCAAAAGAAATGGTTTAAGGCTGCGCGCTAGATTCTTCTCAAATTCTGAGTGACGACTGATAGTTGGGTTATAGAAAAAGTAGTGTATATATATATATCATTAATTTCCTCTTGATCTCTAATGCGTTATTTCGCGCTCCTGTTTCACACCAAAATTCAGAAGCTAGAGGTATCAAGATGAAAGACTTTACGTTTCGGTCTTCCAGAGTTTCTCGTCTGGAGCTTTGACCGACATCAAAAGACTTTCTGTTCTACTAGCAGTTTTCCTTGCAGGATTCCCGTGTTCCCAGATCAAAGGGTACTCAGGATTCTAGATTTCCCTGGGTAAACTTCAAAGGGCCTGTTCCAACTCTCTCACGTGCTGTCTGGCTGTCGAGTATTATATGATTGACAGATGAGCTCGCGTGAGTGGAACGAGGTGTGACCATGGTGGGATTTGTTTCCTGCTTTGACTGACAGGTCTAAGAAGATTGTAAACACAACGTTGGCTAGTGTTTAAAGAAAGAGGGCGGGGCCAAATGGCACTTTGCAGAAATAAGGACAGGTAGTATAATGCATGTTTAGCTCGCAAATCAGAGACCAGCTACAAGGTTACAATAAGCTGTCAAATTACTGTAGGCTCTTTTCCAGTACACGTCACAAGAAACAATCAAAAACTTACATTTTAAGGTTATTTTCAACAAAATGATGAGTTAAATCTGTTTCCGGAATGAAACTGAGTTCTTATATGACTTTTCTTCGTTGAGTGTTACTTTCTTCGGGAGAGTACAAATAAGGGAAACAATACAATTAAGTTCTAACTTTCAACCACAGTTGCATCCCTTAGATGTGACCGACGTACAAACGGCGAGAATTCTGGATTGTGATTATAATATATAATTACATTCAATTATAACATATGCATACTGTTACGGGGTATTTTTATAATATTCAGATGAGTAGCTAGTGACTCAGACCAAGTTCAAGTAGGGGTATGCACATTAAACCCCGCACACAGCCTTTTTCCACCAACTGTAAATAATACTGCCAAAGGCCAGGCTGGACAATTAAACATGTATTTTAATATACACCACGATGCTCCTCAGGTATCATTAGTAAAGCCATTTGACATATAGGCATAATCTAGTAAGACAGTCCTCAGTACGTTTTCGTAACGTCTGTCTCTACAACGCTGTCCTTGACAGGTTTTCTCATAAAGTTTATTTAAAGTTCACAACTCACATGCACAATATTCAGAATTCCTTTCTTACAAATAATCTAGCATCAACCCACGGAGGTGTATGGGTGATCTAGAGGTCGAACACTTTAGGAATAAGTGGTGAGGTATCATTTATAGGAGCTCTACACACATGCGTCCGCCTGCCTTGAAAAACACACAGAAAAGACCCCGAAAGATCCTACACTTCTGCTAACATCGACCGTAGACTTTTGCTACTCGGCCCAAAAGGCAATGACGTACTTCCTGTAACCAATGGTCACCGGTCATAAACAAATATGACTCCTTGTCGAACAGATTTGATATCGACAGACATGTTATAATTTTTACTCATAACATCTACTCCCCACGTCAAATAATGGAAACGAAGTTTCCATTATTTACGTGGTGTGAGTTCAGATTTCACTGAAGTGAAAAGATGGTATCATCAAGTTTCACTGTTAGTAGAACTAGTATAGCACCCAGGTTTGTGCCACAGAGTAGGCAATTAAACACTCGAGGTGTGGACATTAGTAAGAAAATTACCAAAGCCATTGACTACAAAGGACATAAATCATTTTGACAGCAACGTGAGGTAACCATAGCAAGATCAGCCAACATGTAAGAAAAAAAAATGATGATTCAGTCCAGCCATTACTATACTGCTCACCGTCCAAAAGACCTATCTGTCACGTCAAGTAACAGTAATCACTAAATGTCATCTTAATTAATCGTCATAATGCAAAGCATTGAAATAGATACACTTATGTAATAAAACCAATAGATGACATGAGGCAGACAACCAACTAATAAAGTGTATGACTGCGACATTTTTGTCAAATGAATAAACGTAAGTGTACCTCAGAATTATGTCATCACCATAACATATTAATGGTAAGAGAAGCAATTCAAATTTGTATACGACACATTAGTGTAAGCAATAGATAAGATCAAGCCTATGTGTTGTACCAATAGATAATAGTATGGCGTACCAGCCAATTAATGTTGCAAAGTCCAGTGTGAGTGTGACATAAATCTGTGTCAAAGACTAAACAATCCTGGTGAATTCACATTAATCACCTCTTAATATTACCCATAATAGTTAAAGTCTATAAAGGAATGTCATTCCGCTAATTAATAAATGTTTATACACTGTCTTTCGACGTGTGTTGAAATCCATCGTTGACCATGTCCATGATTGTTCTCCTTGCGAAATTAAGTCAGTACGAATCCAAATGTCATTACACACAGTAATCAGCAATCGAAAATTAGTCCAATTGGATATTTCGTTCTTATGTCCCCTTGATATTTCGAGTCAGTCATTTCAGAGTTATGTCTCTTTATGTGGAGACGTTAGTTATTCCAACTAAAAGTGACAACACATGACCGTACCAAAATTGTCTGGAAATGACATCATTTTAAACATTCTACATAAGGTGTGTTCAAAAGTCTGTAACTTGACTATAAGCACTGTCATTACGGCACAACATCTATATGGAGTGCGATGAGTTCAACAAGATATTACACCATTTTGAGCATTGTAGAATTCATCATCATCCTGTTGATGTGTAAACCGCTTTCTTATATCAGCAATGTGATCACTGTACAAATTTAGTAGTGTCATACGAACACGTTATTATAAACGTAGTAGTTTCTTGATCAGGAGATCATGAAGTTTGTTCATGGGTTAGTTGAAATTCTGTGAGTCAACCGTACCTGTAGAGTTGATAGGTGATATAGGGTCTTTTATACACCTTGACAGAACACCAGCCAAGACATTTTGGCTTCCCTTAATTGCCTTGATGTCATAGTCGTATGGTTGAAGTGCGAGGGAGGCTCTGACGGCCCTTACGTTTTTTAATCTCGCAGTCTTGAGAAATGTTAGCGCTTTCTGGTCGGTTTCCAGGGTGATACGTGCTCCCATTAGGTACCGTTGTAACTTTGTAAAACAGAAGACGATCGTCAGCAGCTCCCTTTCAACAATGGGATACCGCTGCTCTGTAGGCGATAATTTCCGGCTGACATATAGTATTGGGTGCATGTAGTCTCCAAACTGCTGCATCAACGTTCCTCCGATCCCTGTACCAGAGGCGTCTACTCTGAGGGTAAATGGAAATCGAGCGTCAGGTAATCTCACAATTGGTGATTTGGAAAAGCAACTTTTTAGTAAATTTAAAGCTACATCGCACGTATGCGACAAGATAATTTAGTTTGGTGAGTCCTTCTTTACCAACGAGGACATAACTGAAGTAATATCAGAAAAATTAGGTACGAATTTTCTATAGAAATTCATTACGCCTAACAGACTGCGAACTTGTTTCTTAGTCCAAGCAATTTCAAGATTCAATATTTTCGAGATAGTAGAATCCTTAGGTTTAAGAAACCCACCTCCAACTGTATGACCAATAAAAGAAATTTCAGTGAATCCTATTCTTGTCTTAGAAGGTCTAGCAGTAAAATTATAAAGACACAAGGTATTCAACAAAGACTGAATTCCGAGAACGTGTTCCTCCCACGTCTGATGAAATAGACAAATATCATCAATATAAGTTATTAAATCCTCACGGTCAAACAAAAGTTTACGCATCATGCGAACAAAGGTAGCAATAGATAATCTACTAAACAGAGAATCTAACAAAGTAAAATGCTCAGCATAGCAAAGAGTATTTCGCATAGACAAAGAATGGTCTCTAGATGTGTGCAATCTACACACACGAGCATTAATATGTACAACCCTATTAGCCACATCATAAGTACCAGAGGGAAAGAAGATCTCCTGTACTTTATTGGGGGAAAGAAAACATTCACACCCCTGCAAACGAACAAGTATGGATTGATCATGTTCCGTAATCGGTGTAACACGACCTGTAACACCCGACGAAAGAAATAGTATTATTAAAACCGCTACACTACCCAATGTAGCGACCTGCACATACCACATGAAATCAAAGGATGTCAGATTGACATCAGACAACACTCGACATTAACAATGTATGGTACCACAACATCAATGAGAGATGTGGATGGTCTCACATCAGGAACATTGTCAATGACAATCCTGTGTATCACATCATCCATGCTGGATGTGGTTGGCTCAATATTAGCAGCAACCAGTGATTCACTCGAGTCAAAATAAACATCCGATGATTCCTCACCATTTTGGAAATCATCATGGGGCTCCTCAATGATGGGAGTAAGAAATTTACTTTCATCAACATCATCCCTACCCAAAACTGTCACATTGAGTCTGAACATGGAACCGAACATGTACATGCCTAAGAGCGTGTGCTCTGGTATTATCACCAATGGCAGTATATACATGTCGTTGTTGTTCCCACCTCAAAATGTCATCATCAGTACACTCACGAAGTCCAGGGATATTCCCTAAAATTATCCCAGCTACTGGTTTTGACAACAGACATAATATAGTTCTGCCTGTGAAATACGGGCTATCTAAAACACTTCTGCAGTGGGATAGCATTCCACTGTACCCCCAAATGTAATGCATTGGACCTCATCTCCTGTGTAATGAGCAGGGTCCACCAATGAACTGCGGACCCCCACAGTGGCCGATCCAGTGTCCCTGAGTACAGAAACAAGTTGATTGTTCACAAAGCCCTTTTCAAATACCACTGTTCCTGTCCCATTATACGAGGGCATCACTGGCAAAGAGTGTCCACACAGGAGCCTAGGAACTCCTTCTGGCTGAAATAAAGAGTTACATTCAGAACAATTAGCACTGTTGGATTAATCAACACTACATGCATTTGCATGAGCTAAACCACTATTATTCTGAACTGGATTATTGTAACCAACATGTACGACAGCATGTGAACGTTCAGGATTTCTTGACTGTCTGAAGTTATTGTTCTGTTGAAAACCTTTGCTATTGGAAGAATTGTCATTATTCCTATAAAATGACCTTTGTCCTCTGCCTGATCTGAAATTATAACCTCCTCTGTTTTGATAATCATTAGGCCTGAAAGAGGATTGTTGATTAAAATATCCATCATCATTGTAATGGTTATAATTTCTCTGACGCTGTTGGAATTTTTTGTTAAAATTAATTCTGCCTCTGTTAGTGCCATAGTTATGATCTCTGTTCACTCGACAGTTCCTGTCCATACTGTTTGATCTCTGCCTAGGTGAATTATAATTACAGTCCTAGCAGATGCCACTGGTAAGGAATCCTTAATGTTATTTTTACCAAGATTCCTACCAGGATGTGCGACTTGATATTTACGGCCAAGAATTTCAAGGTTTGACAAAGTTTCAGTTTTTCTTTCCTGTAGAAATGACAAAAAGTCGCCACTAATTGAAGACAAAACCTTGTCTCTCAGAATCAAATCAGATAGCCCCTCAAAAGTTGTTTTCAATTTTGGACAAATCAACCATCTAGAAAAGTAAAGTTTAATAGATGAGATAAATTCAGTAAAATCTTTTGCTGAATCTGGTAAGAATGATTTAAACCTCAACCTATAACCATTCTCGTCCAATTGGTACTTCTTTAGCAACCAGGCTTTTACAGCCTCATAGTCATTTCTAGTCTGATCATCCATAGTACAGACTGCAGTGAGTGCGTCACTCACCAATACGTTCATGAGCCTACTGGACCAGGTAGCTCTATCAATTTTAAATTCTTGGCAATATGTTTCATATCTATTTAGAAAGCATAAATATCGTCGATATTTGAGTTAAATTTTGGCAAATTGAGCTGAAATGTGGAAGCATAGTCTCTTTTTTCAGCACCACTGTAGCGAGGTGATATTGAGGAGGATGGACAGCTTGGATGGAATGGAAGAATAAAGATAATAATATCTTATTGAGAGTCTACGAGTTCTAAGAAACTGCCTCTCCTCGGGAAATAGTGTACTAGAAATCCTTAATACAAAGAGAGTTCTGGTAACTAAATATGATATTTTCTGGACGATAAATTTTTCCTCAGGAATCCTACAAAAGGACTGTGTAAAGCACATAAGGTTGAGAAAGAGATTTGATGTCCAGCCACATTTAAAATATCCCGACCCAATAGAAGTTAATTGTATTATGGCTGAGCCCCCAGGGTGTAGATTTATATTTAAAACAAAATACAACCCAATAAAGTTTACACGAAAAATAACAAAGACGCTGTTATGTTAAATTGAATATAAGGGTATAGAATCTTACATTTCTTATTATACATATAAATATGAAAAAAGAGTTTAGCTCTACTGTTAAGAAAAAAAAAAACAACTAGTTTGTCATCATATGCACAGTAGATCTCTTCTATGGTAGTTTTGCTGGTAGGTGTTAATACTCATCTCCTCAAGGACTGTAGTAGCTGCGGAGATGATTTGTGTTCGGACTCTCTTGGTTTTGTATGCTCCAGCACCTTGGTCTCATAACAGTTAATGGGTTCAGAGGGTGTCAGAGTTTGCTTCCCTGGACTCAGTGCACATCACAGATAAGGATGGGGTAAGTCACCTCTGCTGAATACCTCTTCTGTTTATGGGATGTGTGGTATGGAATGGGTTACTGGTTGATAGGATATGGTGGGTAGGGGTAATTGTTGGTACCGTGGACTCATACCCTGGTTTGTATCCTGGACCTGGTTTAGGTATCTGGTAACCGCCACCTGGATGGATTTTGTAACCGCAACCTGGGTTTTTACTTTGTAACCACAACCTGGGTTTAGTACTATGTAACCGCAACCTGGATTTAGTACTGTGTAACCGCAATCTGGGTTTGTACCTGGTAACGGCAAATTCGCTCAACTGAATTCACTACGGATATTTGCAACAAGAAATGCCCACTTGGGCCCAGAATCTGTCTCGTCCGAATGATGATTAGCGTTCTTATGCTTAAAATTCCCTCCCAATTCCATGATGAGGTTCCCGGGCAGGGGTGGGCTGTGTCTTGGGTGGTATTGGTGAAAATTCATCTTGGTCACAGGTATATCAAGTTAACGATATTTAAACTATCCCTAGCAACCACTCTGTACGTGTTTGCAGTGCCAGGCAGGGTTTCTGCCCCTTTCTTGATTTACGTCCAGTTCGTGACTTCGGACTAGTCGTAGGACTGATTTTCACCTTTTAAATTGGAAAGACTTAGGCTGGCCAAGGGAATAATTTATTACCATGTGCCGTGAGAATCAGCTAGCGAAGACTGGGAAAGAGAGAGAGACTTTTTCATTATAAGAATGAAAAAGATATGTGAAGGGAATTTGCTACAATCTAGTGAGAGATTTTTTGTAGAGGAATAAAAAAAATGGACAGAAGAAATAGTGGGTGAGAAGTCGTTACACGACATCAGCCCCCTTTTGAAAGTTCGGCCAACGGCCAACTAAGTTCGAGCCCACTCTTCTCTTATGTCAGACACTACATTCATGTATCGTGTCCTCTGTTTCTTCAATCCAAATATTTCCTCTTCTTCCTCTGTCAAACGGTATGCCTGTAATCCACACATGGCTATCCGTTTCTTCTTCAATAAGTAGTTGAGGTGGGTTGAGCAAGCCTGCTCGCAAAATTATCCTCCTCTTCTTTTCTCCCTTATGGATCCTCAATTAAAGCTTTCCTACTGGCAAAGAGCTTGCCCTAAAGCCTACACTCTGCTTACAACTGGATCTATTGCAAATAGTTTTGCGTGATGAGGTTGCCAGCCTCATACACAACCTTTTTTTAGTCATATTGCCTGACTTGCCTAAGGACACATACCTATCTCCCCAGGTATGAGAGCGTGTATGATCCTCTATCGCTGTTTCTCCAGTGACAGAGAAAGATAAATCTGCCAGTTGTTCTTGTCCACCAGGTACCAAGGAAATTTGGACCTGCTTCACTTTCTGATCCCAGAGAGTGGGTGAGGTTATCGGAGCTGACTGAAGACTAAGTGCTTGTCGTAAATTTATTTTGAGAGAAAAGAGTCGTAGAAATAGTGGTCCGGTTTAGAGTGGAAAATGATGATGGAAAGCTCAGTGATAGAAAATGTAGAGATTTAATAGTTACTTCACAGCGTGCTGGAGGAGAGTAAAGACAGACTTATTTACGACAAATCGTGTCTCTCAATCTTCTCTTTCACTCTCCTGGTCAAACAATTATTTGCCAGTTTTCCAGACTCGCATCTGCGCGCACACCGATTCGGTGTTTTCAAACACACACACGACGTTGATACAAACTATATTAAACGAATAGGGGAAATGTTGGGCTTTGGGTATATCCAACACACAGAACAAAATGAGTTTAGGTGATTTTATTCACTTTAAACATCAATCACTAAAAATATCAGATATTACATAAATTATCATAAGTACACAAATGCAAATAACAAGTTTGGGAGGGGGTGAAGAAGATTGGTATCGACTAAGCCCTTCCCGCTCATTAGACAAAGACAAACCCAGTCCAGAGATAGATAATATCAGGAACACGGGTACGTTAACCTAACAGTAAAGTTAATTACTCTGAAAGAGGTGTTACCAAGTTAGGTATAAGTGATAGAAAAAAAAACCTGTTCTTCCCAGCTGTTCTTCCCTTTACTAAGCAAATGGAAAGGAGGTGGTTTTAAACAGAGTTAACAAATTATCAACTATCCCACTTAAAGGAACAATGTAGGGTATACAGGAAAGATATATGTTACCAGGTAAGCAAGTTAACAAAATGGTCACACAAAAGAATTAATTTCCTGTCATTCATACACGCGCTAGCAAAGGCCTTCACTCATCTTGCTCTCACTTACCGATTGTGAAAAAATCTTGCACTCCATAGAATAACACAACAGCAGTTACACCTCAACTAAATGTATGAGTGTTTGTTCAAGTTCTAGCCCCAGATTATCGGGTAGGCGGTCAGCACATAAAAGGATCCCGTAATCGCTGGAAAATGAATCTGTAGTTGTGTCTCTTTTCTTAATAACAGTTTCTATGGGAGGGCACGGTCTCTGATACCGGGGTGAGGATGGTGTGGTCTATTTGACTATGCCGCTGATAATAAAATTCTTACGCGTGCTGGTACACTTTATCCGTGAGGTATGGTTTAAGTCCAGTGAGAAAACTAGTCACATCACTGTTCAGGAAATTATGAATTATCTCTCTGTGTCAGTAAACTAACAAAGCTCGGGCCAGTGTTCTTCTTCCCGTTACGACTTAAGTTGTTTGATGGTGCGTTAAATTTGTCTTTGGGTGTGCTTTCTTTGCTATAAGTTAGATAGCGGAATTCCAAACATAGAATCGCCTCAAAGATTAAAAATTTACACAGTCTCAACAAGTTCTGCGTCAGGGGAACTCTACACACTGTTTATGCTTTGCTTTGCTTAGATTGATTTCTTTATTGCTTTCTTAATGCTGGGATCGCACAGGTTACGATCACTCTGTATGAAAGAAAAAAAAGACATGTAATATACCGAAAACAAATAACCTTCTAAAGCGCGATGAATTTCCCGTTAAGCCTATAATACACTCGAGTATTTAATTATGTATTTAATAAACACTGCGCGAGTTCTAGTGGTTAAAAACACACATCTATAAAACTAAGACTTAACTGAATTTATTAATTATAAATTCCTTCGCGACTTTAAAAGTTAATTTAAGCATCTATTATCTTTTGAAATAATATAATAGATAGATCATTATATTTAAAACTGGAACTCTTGAGATGGTTTTATTAAATAGATTTAAATTAACACAAAATCCCTTTAAATAGAATGACTGAGCTAGACCACTGATCACTTTACACAATATATATTACCACTTTGCACAGAAATAGAAATCACTGCAAATATATATAAAATCCAGGGGAAAATCTATAACAAGATTTCAATAAACCTAGTGCTTCTGTAAAGATCTGGCCAGCGAGTGATAACGTGTCTAGTTCTTCATGGTCTATTTAGCTAAAATGAAATGTAAGTTGAGTGGGACATGATAAACTTGACAACTTATTTGATCTCACGAACTTTTGGGGATCTGACCGCCAAATCAAGAGATGAAGCCGCCCCCTGGTCTTCGTATCCGCTCGCTGCTGCCCGTTTCGCTTTCCCCCGTTCGCTCGGTTCCTCGATTGACACCGAGACGCGAAATAGCGGCAAGCAACTGCGTCTCGTATCAGGGAAAACTACTGTCTTTGATAGCGCCGATAGTCTCCCTTAAGATCCCTCGGTCTGTCTCTTTGATCTCGTCGCTGTATCCTACATGAGTCCCGGTGGAATGCGTTCTGGCAAACGAAAAGTTACAACAAATGTTCAGGGGTTCTAATGTTATGAAAAGCTAAAGGTCCCTTTAAATCATCCATCATATCAGGGAAAATTCACTAGTCAAACTAGACGTACGTCACAGTGCTCGAGGGTCATGTTCCTCTACAGCCGTTTCTTCTGTGTTAATGGAAGATATTTCTGAAACCTGTTTCATCCCACCAGGTACCAAGAAACTCTGGCACGGCTTCACTTTCTGCATGCAGATAGTGGGTGGGACTATCAAAACTGGTTCAGAATTACGTGCAGTGGGGTTGTCATCCCCTTTGCACTCTTCCAATTTTTCAGTGAAAATATTGGAAGATGAGTTAGGCATTGGAGTCTCCATATCCTGTTCAGTCACGACGTCTCTGGATCGTGCTGAGTCTCCTAAGATGATATATTTCCCTCCTTGAGGTAGGGGGTAAATTCGTTCATCTAATATTGCGGCCTTTACTTTGCAGTTTACAAAGTTCGACGTAACTTCTACATAAGTTAAAGGCAAAATCATCCTTCTGTTGTTTACCATGGGTGCTGTTACCTCAACATCCTCTTCGGCGTCTTGATCAAGGTCGATGACAGAGGCTGAGACAAAGGCATCACACCCAAGACCTTGATAATACAAACAGGTGATTTGTTCTCCATTTACTGTGGCAGTCTCCACATTTTGAGAATCCCTGTATCCACTCCGGGCCTTCGTCAAGTTCCCATCCATGGTAGGGACCTTAGCTTTGTATGAAGTCTGTGGGATTGGGTCTCGGCGCCTACAGTCTAACTGATGTAGGGTGGCCGACAGGTGATGTTCAAGAACATCCCTTCCCTTCCCATAGGGTTACATAATCCTTTTCCGGTGAGTGATCCTATTTGGGTGAGCGATCCTATTTACCAGGTTTTTGGTGCGGTTGTTTTCAGTATGCATGTTGTGAGTGTTTGCTGAGGATGAGGACGGTCTCTTCAGATTATCAGCACTCTTGTGCTTAATCTTGTTCTCAGGATGGTCTAGCTGTCTCCGTTTGGATATACATACCTCTGCTCTGTCTGAGCCTGCATTCTGAGACATAGACTTGGCTTCATGTGGTGCAGTTATATTTACCACTGAAGATGGTGATGCAACTGGCAAAGGAGTGGCCTGATGAGTATTCCAAGATTCAAGTTTATCCCTGGATTCCATTTTTGTAGGTTGAAACTGAGTTTCCATTTCTTCCTTACACTGGAGGGATTTTTCTTGTCTTTGTCTCTCATGATCCACATTCTCTTCCATGCATTTTGCTCTCCGTTCCTTCCTTTTCGCTTCTCTCATCCTGCATTTTTCCATCTTTTGTGAAACAAAAGTATCCAGTTCTTCACCGGAGAGTTCACACTCAATGGCTAACTCTGTCCAGAATGATCTCCACTCATCCAACTCTACAGATTCTTCCATTTTATCCGTAGTGGTTCGTTGAGCGAGTATGAAATCTCTAACTCACAAACAATAATTAAGGCAAAAATACTTTCTATAGTCTTAACTATACTAAAGTATTACAAAACCATATATTATATCAAACCAGCTTTATATAACCATCAAATTAAAATATAGTTAACAATAGGTAACTAATTACCAGCAGTACCACCAAGAAGAGTTCTCATAACACAACTCAAAATATGTGTTTTTCTTGCAAAAATGAATATGTATTTTAGTCTAGGGTAATTTATATGTCCCCTCTTTAATCTAATCCTAGACTTGGCCACCAATAAGTGACAAGTACCTACAGCAGTAGTGGTCTAGGAAAGATAAAGAGTTTTCATATCTCAGACAAGTGTCTAAATATGAAATAAGAGTTAATCCCGGACACGAGCGTCCCCACATGTCGCGTGGCGATTTTTAAGAAGATGGATAGCTTGGATGGAGTGGAAGAATAAAGATAATACTATCTTATTGAGAGTCTACGAGTTCGAAGAAACTTTCATCGGGAAATAGTGTTCTAGAAATCCTTAATACAAAGAGAGTTCTGGTAACTAAACATGATATTTTCTGGACGATAAATTCTTCCTCAGGAATCCTACAAAAGGACTGTGTAAAGCACATAAGGCTGAGAAAGAGATTTGGTGTCCAGCCACATTTAAAATATGCCGACCCAATAGAAGTTAATTGTATTATGGCTGAACCTCCAGGGTGTAGATTTATATTTAAAACAAAATACAACCCAATAAAGTTAACACGAAAAATAACAACAGACGCTCTTATGTTAAATTGGATATAAGGGTATAGAATCTTACATTTCTTATTATACATATAAATATGAAAAAAAGAGTTTAGCTCTACTGCTAAGAAAAAAAAACTAGTTTGTCATCATATGGACAGTAGATCTCGTCTATGGTAGTTTTGCTGGTAGGTGTTAATACTCATCTCCTCAAGAACTGTAGTAGCTGCGGAGATGATTTGTGTTCGGACTCTCTTGGTTTTGTATGCTCCAGCACCTTGGTCTCATAACAGTTAATGGGTTCAGAGGGTGTCAGAGTTTGCTTCCCTGGACTCAGTGCACATCACAGATAAGGATGGGTTAAGTCACCTCTGCTGAATACCTCTTCTGTTTATGGGATGTGTGGTATGGAATGGGTTACTGGTTGATAGGATATGCTGGGTAGGGGTAATTGTTGGTATCGTGGACTCGTACCCTGGTTTGTACCTGGACCTGGTTTAGGTATCTGGTAACCGCCTCCTGGATGGATTTTGTAACCGCAACCTGGGTTTTTAATTTGTAACCACAACCTGGGTTTAGTACTATGTAACCGAAACCTGGGTTTAGTACTGTGTAAACGCAATCTGGGTTTGTACCTGGTAACGGCAACTTCGCTGAACTGAATTCACTACGGATATTTGCAACAAGAAATGCCCACTTGGGCCCGGAGTCTGTCTGCTCCGAATGATGATTAGCGTTCTAATGCTTAAAATTCCCTCCCAATTCCAGGATGAGGTTCCCGGGCAGGGGTGGGCTGTGTCTTGGGCGGCATTGGTGCAAATTCATCTTGGTCACAGAGATATCAAGTTAACGTCATTTAAACTATCCCTAGCATCCACTCTGTACGTGTTTGCAGTGCCAGGCAGGGTTTCTGCCCCTTTCTTGATTTACGTCCAGTTCGTGACTTCGGACTAGTCGTAGGACTGATTTTCACCTTTTCAAGTGAAAAGACTTAGGCTGGCCAAGGTAATAATTTATAACCATTTGCCGTGAGAATCAGCAAGCGAAGACTGTGAAAGAGAGAGAGACTTTTTCATTATAAGAATGAAAAAGATATGTGAAGGGAATTTGCTGCAATCTAGTGAGAGATTTTTTGTAGAGGAATAAAAAAAATGGACAGAAGAAATAGTGGGTGAGAAGTCGTTACACAACATAAGCCCCCTTTTGAAAGTTCAGCCAACGGCCAACTAAGGTCGAGCCGACTCTTCTCTTATGTCAGACACTACATTCATGTATCGTGTCCTCTGTTTCTTCAATCCAAATATTTCCTCTTCTTCCTCTGTCAAACGGTAAGCCTGTAATCCACACATGGCTGTCCGTTTCCTCTTCAATAAGTAGTTGAGGTGGGTTGAGCAAGCCTGCTCGCAAAATTATCCTCCTCTTCTTTTCTCCCTTATGGATCCTCCATTGAAGCTTGCCTCCTGGCAAAGAGCTTGCCCTAAGGCCTACACTCTGCTTACAACTGGATCTATTGCAAATAGTTTTGCGTGATGAGGTTGCACGCCTCATACACAACCTTATTTTAGTCATATTGCCTGACTTGCCTAAGGACACATACCTATCTCCGCAGGTATGAGAGCGTGTATGATCCTCTATCGTTGTTTCTCCAGTGACAGAGAAAGATAAATCTGCCAGTTGTTCTTGTCCATCAGGTACCAAGGAAATTTGGACCTGCTTCACTTTCTGATCCCAGAGAGTGGGTGAGGTTATCGGAGCTGACTGAAGACTAAGTGCTCGAGGGTCATGTTCCTCTACAGCCGTTTCTTCTGTGTTAATGGAAGATATTTCTGAAACCTGTTTCATCCCACCAGGTACCAAGAAACTCTGGCCCGGCTTCACTTTCTGCATGCAGATAGTGGGTGGGACTATCAAAACTGGTTCAGAATTACGTGCAGTGGGGTGGTCATCCCCTTTGCACTCTTCCAATTTTTCAGTGAAAATATTGGAAGATGAGTTAGGCATTTGAGTCTCCATATCCTGTTCAGTCACGACGTTTCTGGATCGTGCTGAGTCTCCTAAGATGATATATTTCCCTCCTTGAGGTAGGGGGTAAATTCGTTCATCTAATATTGCGGCCTTTACTTTGCAGTTTACAAAGTTCGACCTAACTTCTACATAAGTTAAAGGCAAAATCATCCTTCTGTTGTTTACCATGGGTGCTGTTACCTCAACATCCTCTTCGGCGTCTTGATCAAGGTCGATTACAGAGGCTGAGACAAGGGCATCACACCCAAGACCTTGATAATACAAACAGGTGATTTGTTCTCCATTTACTGTGGCAGTCTCCACATTTTGAGAATCCCTGTATCCACTCCGGGCCTTCGTCAAGTTCCCATCCATGGTAGGGACCTTAGCTTTGTATGAAGTCTGTGGGATTGGGTCTCGGCGCCTACAGTCTAACTTAAGTAGGGTGGCCGACAGGTGATGTTCAAGAACATCCCTTCCCTTCCCATAGGGTTACATAATCCTTTTCCGGTGAGTGATCCTATTTGGGTGAGCGATCCTATTTACCAGGTTTTTGGTGCGGTTGTTTTCAGTATGCATGTTGTGAGTTTTTGCTGAGGATGAGGAAGGTGTAAAGTGCAATCTTTACTATCTTGCAATATAATACATTTATATACTTATTATGTTCGCAAATATTTTGTAAACAAAGTATTTCCTTTTTAAGTGCTTAAGGAGAAGTCATTTTTGAGTTACTTCCCTTGAAATGAGTTCCGTCATCTTCGATCGGACTCCGCGGACGAATTTAGGCCTACTGCGATTTATTCTTTGGCTGGGTAGGAATAGATTGTTCTTGCTTCAGTATATCTATGGCCTGAATTTATACGTAGTGTTTGTATGAGTAGGACGAGTCTGTCTTATATATGTATATCTTTACCTTTCTAAGTCGAACTATGTTGGTTGTCGCTAGAAAAGGTCAAAGGCTATGCAGCGGAAGTATCGCTAGCAGGGGGTGTGATTCATGGCTGTCATCCTGTCGGGATGTCGAATTTTGTTGTAGCCGGCCTATCGCCGAAAAAGTGATCTATAAGTAGATGGGGAAAAGTGATAGTCATTTAGACATGTTGTATGTACTTTACCCCAGTGTTTATTCTCTTTTGCCAAGGAATGGCAAAGTTATATTTCGCATAGAAAGGTAAAACCACAATTTATTATGAACTTGGGCTTCGCCATCGTTGTCGATAAGCAGATGCACAGTGGTACTTCTGAAAAGAATATTTATTCAAAGGAAGATGACATTCCTATGTATCCGCAATAGATTATATGATATTATTCAATTACCTCTATGATAGAAGCTATGAAGAAATGAGGACATTTAACGAATGACCAATTTTGGTCTGTATCCAATAGTGAGTGAAGCTCACGAGAGAAGCACCGCCATGTTGAAATCCATATACTTTGTATTTATCGAGTGAGAAAAAGGGATGCCTGTACTATCGCTCGATGAACCAAGAGATCACTGCTACATGTGAGAACCCATGTCTGGGATTCCTATATCTTTATGGAAAATATATATATATTGAACTTTACGTGAAGGGATATTCGCTAGACGAGGTTAGGTCTAGGAGCCTTCCTATATATTGGTTATGGTCTGACGTGCCCAGTCAGTAAAGCCAGATGATTTACATGATGGAACTCTGAATGCTTATTTACGAATGCTCCATTATGATATTTGCCAAGCATGAATGCTAACTTAAGATGATATTCCTGTGATCAACATTATGCTGTCTATGTCGACATTTGTTCCTGTAACCATACACGTACTGTCCAAGTGTGCGTCCCATTAAATGTTATAAAAAGACCACCGTAGTTCCAGTACTTCTTGAATTCGAACAGTGTGAGTATGAGTGATGTACTACCAACCTGTCAACTCTATCGAATCATTCTACCATTCGCGTTCTGACATTCACATACACACTCATTGTCTACACTCACATTCTTGTCGGAGCCTCATCACGTTCCAGGACAAGATGACCTGTATGACCAAAACTGTGCTGGGTTTAATGAGTTGACAATCGTTACACTTTACTACACCAGTCCCAACATCTACATTTATCAACTGGTGGACATTCACGTCATTTAACAAATAAAGCGTGATTTAACAACTACTGGCCAGTATGAGTTTATCAACTGGTGGGCCAGCTTCCTGGGTCAACCTGCACAGTGACCATATTGAGAAGTAAACTACTGAGACCAGACGTTCCTTGGGGTCTGTTACGACACACAAATACATCAACAGTACAACTCTACAGTGATGTCAGCGTGACCTGTCCTGTCGACAGTATGCAGTAACTAGGTCGGCGTTTGTTGACATTTGGTTCGTTGGACATTTGCCATACAACTGACAGTGTTACACAGCAAGCTTGGTTGAAACATAGAACATTACACATCAGGACTGGAGAATATTTGACAGTGTTTGCGAAAGGAAGTGTTATTGAACTGAGAAGTCCTACATCGATTGTTATCATTCACATCAACGATGGAGCTTCTATTTCTGTGTTGAATTTAAAATAATTAGACCAGAAGTTTTTGTTTAATAAAGTACCACAGTACTGTACTATTAGGCAGTGTAACTGAGCCTTCTTTACAACACATTCTTTCTGCAACACTCTATTTACATCATATTGCCATACTATTTATGCATTTATGTATTTATGTTTAAATATTTATATGTGATATTTGTTTGTATCCAGCGGGTTGTTGTTTTGGTTGGGCGGTGTCACACAACAGAGTATCCCACGTAATAGAGGGTCTGATGTGTGCGTTTCTATAGGTGCAATTTTCTTGATTGAAAATTTGCTGCGACAGCTGTTGCTATTAGTGTTAGCTGTGAAGACTGTACTCATTGTTATTTTTGTAATATTCCTCTGTTCTTTAGTTTGTTTTGATTTGTTTGTAATTTGTTGGTCTACCCTATTCTATCTTTCAGTTTTATTCTCAATTTATATTTATATACTGTGGCGTTATTTGTATTTGTTATCCTCTTGCGGTTTATCTTTTATTGTTTTTCCCATTTGATTTATTTCATTTCCGCAAATGTTTTCATGTTCTTCTGTATAACTGTTTTGTTTTGTGCCTGATCGACATACACTATTTTAAATATAGTTGATCATATAAATTGATGTACAAGAATCAACTGATAGTTAATTGCTATTACTAAAGGTACACAGTTGATGATATAAAACACTATTTCTGGTGCACTGCACTTATATTATAAAGTGAACCAGCAACTTATAGCTGTTATTATATAAGGATTTATACAAGACCTTTGTAAGGCTTGTTTCCCACAGTTATTGGGATAGTTAAGTACTATTTTCCACAGGTTACAAAAGTTATCATACAAGGTCTTTGATTAAGACTAAGAAAGTGAATTTATTTACTTTTGCAAATTACTGATCTTATTAGACAAGATGTCTACATTAGATTATTTTATCACACAAGGCAAGGCTCTTGATAAGACTGGTCAGCAATTAGAAGAATGGGCAGTTGCTCAATATGACAAAGCATTAGCTGCTGAAGAAAGAAAAGCATTGATTGAGGAAAAAAAATTACAAAGAGAGGATGAACAAAAGAAATTGCAGATACAGACTGATGAAAAAAGATTCCAGATGGAAATGGAAAAAGAGAAAAGAAAAGATGAAGCTGCTGCTGAAGAGAAAAAATTACAAGCTGCTGCAGAAGAGAAAAATGCAATAAGAGAACATGAATACAAAAAAGAACTTTTAGCATTTGAGTTAGAAAAGTTAAAGTTAACAAACATAAGTGATGGTAATCAAGCATCTGGTGGTAATGGTAAACCCTTTACTTACAAGGTCAAGGTACCAGCGTTCAACCCTTCCAGTGATGACATAACATTCTGGCTAAATAGATTTGAACGCTCGTGTCGAGCCCATAATGTGGACAAATCACAATATGCTAACCAGTTATCAGAAAATCTGAAAGGTGATTCTCTGACTAGTTTAAGTTTGGTTGAAGAGGCTGACAAAGATAACTATGATGTTATTAGGGCAGCCTTATTAAAGAAGTATCAGTTGTCTGAAGAGGGTTATCGGAAGTTGTTTAAGACAATGGTGCCTGAGGCGGGTGTAGAATTCTCAGAATTCATTGCAAGGACACGTCTTACATTTGATCGTTGGATTGAGCTATCCAAAACAGAAAAGACTTATGAAGCCCTTATGGACTTGATACTCAGAGACAAGATTATGTCAAGTATAAATAAACCTTTCCTCGAATTCTTACATGAGCGTAAACCTAAGTCTCTAAAAGAAATGGAACAGTATTGTACCCAATACGTCACTGCACATCCGGACGTAGCTATTAGCAACAGTAAGGTTAAAGAAGGTATGCCAGTTGCTTCTGCAACACCATACAACCCTAATCACTCTCACAAATTCCAAGGACCTCAAAATATGTTTAATAAAAAAGGTAACTATTACAGTTATCAGAACCAAGGTAACCAATCATTTCAGGGTTCTTCTTCTTCGAATACCTGGAGAAGAGCTGACAGCCCTCGATTCAGGGGTGGTCATAATTACAGGAACTTTCGCAAAGGAAGTCATTCTAGAAACTATCCAAGTTTTCCTTCATGGAGACAACAGGATCATAATTACCGAGATACTCATTATAATGAATATGATGATAGTAACCAAAGGAGCTATGATTCAAACCCGAGTAGGGGTTATAATAGTGGAAATAATGATAAGTACAGTGGCAATAATAACAGAGGTAGAGCACAATTCAAAAAACATAAAGCTCATTACCAGGCGAACTCTGCACAGCAAGAGTCCCACGAAGCCTATAAACAAAGTAAAGATAATGATGACTCTAATAATATGGCATGTGCCGCTTTTGATTTTGGGAGAGCATCTCAGTGCCCCCAATGCAAAACATTATTTGAGCCAACCACAGTGTCTACTTTAAGCTGTGGTCATCCTCTTCCCGCTCTTCCTGCGTCAAGCGCGCATGATGGGAGAGGTTCTCTTGTCTTACACAAAGGTTTAGTAAATGACAATCCAGTCTCAGTACTTTTTGATTCTGGATGCACAACTATTGGGGTTAGGCAGTCCCTCATAGATCCTTCTCATTCTACAGGCAAAGTAGTCAAATGCGTAACATTTGGCGGCACCATAGAGAAATACTCTACCGCTATCATTAGGATTGCTACTCCTTTCTTCACAGGAGATGTACACGCATGTCTTTTACCGAATCCGATCGCTGATCTTATCATCGGTCGCATTCACGGAGTCAAAGAATGCACTCCGGAGCAAATTTCCGTTTGGGAAAATCAAAATATGCAATCTGCTAATGCGGTAGTCACTAGAGCTCAAGCTCTCAATATGCCTGAAACTTCATCTGTTGAAGATAATGAAGTGCATAACCAAGATGATCCCTTGGTAATTTCTCGTGACTCGTTTATAAAACAACAAGAAGAAGATCCGACTCTTAAGAAATTCTTCACTCTTGTAACGAAAGGTGATCCGAATAAAGATTCAAATTGTAAATCTTGGATTACAATGAAGAATGGCGTACTTGTACGTATGGTGCAAGACTCCACTAAGTCAAGTCATTCTCAGATTCTTGTACCCAAGAATTTGAGAGTTAAGATCTTACAACATGCACACGACTCTCAGTGTGCTGGTCACATGGGTTTTTCCCGTACAAAGTCAAGAGTTCTTGCGGCTTTCTTTTGGCCTTTTGTGAACAAGGACATACGGATCTATTGTCGATCCTGTAAAGTATGTCAAGAAGTCAAATCCAAAGGTCCTCGTCATGCTGCGCCTATTCAGGCTGCAGATATTCCGATTCGTCCATTCCAGAAAATGGCGATAGACATCATTGGTCCATTCAAGATCAAATCTGCTAGAGGACATCAGTTTATCTTAACGTGTGTAGACATGTGCACACGTTGGCCAGAGGCTATCCCTCTAAAGAGCATTACTACCGCTGACATTGCAGATGCTCTTTGGCTTATATTTTCTCGGCTGGGATTCCCCGGAGAAATATTATCAGATCATGGCACCCAACTGATATCGGATACCATGTCTCAAGTAATGTCTACTCTACAGATAGAGAGATCTTTGAGTAGCATCTATCATCCTATGTCCAATGGGATGGTCGAGCGACTAAATAGAACACTTAAGAACTTATTAGGGAAGATAACTGAGGATCATCCTCAAGATTGGGATAGGGTTTTACCCGCGGCCCTCTTCGCGTACAGAGAGGTCCCCAATGAACATACAGGGTTTTCGCCCTTTGAACTTGTCTTTGGCGCGCGACCGCACGGCCCAATGTCTTTGCTGCATGATCTTATAACAGCTGACAATATTGACGATGACACAAAATCTTCTTACGAGTATGTCATCGCGCTGAGACAGAAGATTATCGAAGCATGCAAATTGGCAACGTCCTCTTCTGAATTTGCTAAGCAGAAGGCAAGACAATTTGCTAATAAGAAGAGAACTTTACGACAACTTTGTCCTGGTGACAAAGCATTTGTTTTGCTACCTTGTCGTGAAAATAGACTCCTTATTAGTTGGAAAGGTCCGTACGATATAATATCGAAAATTTCAGATGTTGACTACATCGTCGATATTAACGGGAAGCATAAAACCTTCCACATCAATATGCTTACGGAGTTCCATGAACGTCCTGACTATCTACAGCCTATTTTCCAGGCAACGGACGATTCTCATGTCAAACATGGTCATTACTCATCACTGTCTGTAATACAGGATGAGGAAACAAGTTTTTCGGATGTTAATCTTCCGCTTCCAATGATCCCACTTCATTCTAGTGAATCATGGAAAGACGTTACTGTTTCTCCTGATTTGTCTCTAGGAGAACGGCGACAAGTTTCGTCTATGTTACAAACATTTCAGGATGTCCTCACTGACATCCCTGGGCAAACTCATGTCATTGAGCATGACATTGTTCTAACTGAACATACTCCAATTAGGGTTAGACCTTATCCTATCCCTATACATTTCCAAACACAGGTTGAAAAGGAGTTGGATGAAATGATAGATTTACAAATAATCGAACCATCCACTTCTGCATATTCTTCGCCGATGGTTATTGTTCGAAAAAAAGACAATAACATACGTCTTTGCGTTGACTATCGCAAATTGAATCAAGTTACGAAGTTCGATGCTGAACCTATGCCTTTACTAGAAGAGCTACTTACTCGTCTTTCTAAATCGCATTTTTTCACTAAACTTGATTTGTCTAAAGGATATTGGCAAGTTCCATTATCCGAACTCGCCAAACCTCTTACCGCTTTCTCTACTCCCAGAGGCCTTTTCCAATGGAATTTTATGCCTTTCGGCCTTATGAACGCACCAGCTACATTTGTACGCATGATGCGTCGAATCCTATCGTATCGGTCAGATGTCATTGCTTATCTAGACGACATCTGTCTTTTCAGCGATACTTGGGAAGATCACTATTCAGGGTTAGTTGAATTATTATCAACTCTGCGTGAGTATAACCTGACAGCAAAACCATCCAAAGCTTGTATTGGCTTTAGCGAAATTGCTTTCTTAGGCCATCGAGTAGGTCACGGTTTCTTGAAGACAGAAGACCATAATATCACTAAGATACTTAACATCTCTATCCCTAGGACTAAAAAGCAAGTGCGAAGTCTTTTAGGTCTCATACAATTTTATGGACGTTTCATTCCGAATCTGTCCTCTATCATGGCACCTCTCTCTACACTATTAAAGAAAGGGTCGCCTAACATGGTTCACTGGTCTCATGAATGCCAATCTTCACTAGAGAAGATCAAAACTATGTTTTCATCACCACCTATTTTAGTGTTACCTACAACAGATAAGACATTTGTTCGTCGTAGTGACGCTTCATCCACTGGGATTGGAGCGGCACTAATGCAAGAGTACTCTGGAACTCTGCATCCTGTAATGTATATATCCAGAAAACTTAATGCTGCAGAAAGGAATTACTCGGTTTTAGACCGTGAATTATTGGCAATGGTTTGGTCAATTCTCAAACTCCAAAGATTCCTTCTGGGCGCGCATTTCGTAGTGGAAACTGACCAAAAAGCTCTTACGGCTATCCAAAGTAAGAACTTGAAGAGCTCGAGATCAACTCGATACGCAATCGCTCTTCAACCTTTTCATTTCTCTGTACGAGCTATCCGTGGTTCAGAAAATGTGATGGCGGACATTCTGTCCAGATGCCCACATGATGCCACTTAACTGTTAAATATTGGATCTTTTTAATATGTATAACTTTACAACAGTTATTTTTTGTTTCTTTACTAAGATACACATTTGTAATTTAATAATAGAATGATGGTATCTCTACTTAGCGGTTTATTGATGTTTATTCACCGCTGTTCTTTGATGATTGTTTCTTCATAAATCATAAATTTAAGATTATAGTGTGAATTTTTTATATGCATTGTATAATTACCAGAATTGTATTATACGTACATCACACCTTCCTGGAAACATTTATTCGTAGAGAAACAATTTCTCTCAGATTTTGAGATATATTCTCACCGGTTATATTAGGAATTATAGTTATTCCTGATATTTTCATCTGCGCAGTATTCTTGCGTTGTGAGCCTATTGTACGTTGCTCCTAGATGTATTTAAAAAAAAAAATTTTTTTTTTTTCCCGGGAGGTGTGGTAAGACTGTAAAGTGCAATCTTTACTATCTTGCAATATAATACATTTATATACTTATTATGTTCGCAAATATTTTGTAAACAAAGTATTTCCTTTTTAAGTGCTTAAGGAGAAGTCATTTTTGAGTTACTTCCCTTGAAATGAGTTCCGTCATCTTCGATCGGACTCCGCGGACGAATTTAGGCCTACTGCGATTTATTCTTTGGCTGGGTAGGAATAGATTGTTCTTGCTTCAGTATATCTATGGCCTGAATTTATACGTAGTGTTTGTATGAGTAGGACGAGTCTGTCTTATATATGTATATCTTTACCTTTCTAAGTCGAACTATGTTGGTTGTCGCTAGAAAAGGTCAAAGGCTATGCAGCGGAAGTATCGCTAGCAGGGGGTGTGATTCATGGCTGTCATCCTGTCGGGATGTCGAATTTTGTTGTAGCCGGCCTATCGCCGAAAAAGTGATCTATAAGTAGATGGGGAAAAGTGATAGTCATTTAGACATGTTGTATGTACTTTACCCCAGTGTTTATTCTCTTTTGCCAAGGAATGGCAAAGTTATATTTCGCATAGAAAGGTAAAACCACAATTTATTATGAACTTGGGCTTCGCATCGTTGTCGATAAGCAGATGCACAGTGGTACTTCTGAAAAGAATATTTATTCAAAGGAAGATGACATTCCTATGTATCCGCAATAGATTATATGATATTATTCAATTACCTCTATGATAGAAGCTATGAAGAAATGAGGACATTTAACGAATGACCAATTTTGGTCTGTATCCAATAGTGAGTGAAGCTCACGAGAGAAGCACCGCCATGTTGAAATCCATATACTTTGTATTTATCGAGTGAGAAAAAGGGATGCCTGTACTATCGCTCGATGAACCAAGAGATCACTGCTACATGTGAGAACCCATGTCTGGGATTCCTATATCTTTATGGAAAATATATATATTGAACTTTACGTGAAGGGATATTCGCTAGACGAGGTTAGGTCTAGGAGCCTTCCTATATATTGGTTATGGTCTGACGTGCCCAGTCAGTAAAGCCAGATGATTTACATGATGGAACTCTGAATGCTTATTTACGAATGCTCCATTATGATATTTGCCAAGCATGAATGCTAACTTAAGATGATATTCCTGTGATCAACATTATGCTGTCTATGTCGACATTTGTTCCTGTAACCATACACGTACTGTCCAAGTGTGCGTCCCATTAAATGTTATAAAAAGACCACCGTAGTTCCAGTACTTCTTGAATTCGAACAGTGTGAGTATGAGTGATGTACTACCAACCTGTCAACTCTATCGAATCATTCTACCATTCGCGTTCTGACATTCACATACACACTCATTGTCTACACTCACATTCTTGTCGGAGCCTCATCACGTTCCAGGACAAGATGACCTGTATGACCAAAACTGTGCTGGGTTTAATGAGTTGACAATCGTTACACTTTACTACACCAGTCCCAACATCTACATTTATCAACTGGTGGACATTCACGTCATTTAACAAATAAAGCGTGATTTAACAACTACTGGCCAGTATGAGTTTATCAGAAGGTCTCTTCAGATTATCAGCACTCTTGTGCTTAATCTTGTTCTCAGGATGGTCTAGCTGTCTCCGTTTGGATATACATACCTCTGCTCTGTCTGAGCCTGAATTCTGAGACATAGACTTGGCTTCATGTGGTGCAGTTATATTTACCACTGAAGATGGTGATGCAACTGGCAAAGGAGTGGCCTGATGAGTATTCCAAGATTCAAGTTTATCCCTGGATTCCATTTTTGTAGGTTGAAACTGAGTTTCCATTTCTTCCTTACACTGGAGGGATTTTTCTTGTCTTTGTCTCTCATGATCCACATTCTCTTCCTTGCATTTTGCTCTCCCTTCCTTCCTTTTCGCTTCTCTCATCCTGCATTTTTCCATCTTTTGTGAAACAAAAGTATCCAGTTCTTCACCGGAGAGTTCACACTCAATGGCTAACTCTGTCCAGAATGATCTCCACTCATCCAACTCTACAGATTCTTCCATTTTATCCGTTGTGGTTCGTTGAGCGAGTATGAGATCTCTAACTCACAAACAATAATTAAGGCAAAAATACTTTCTATAGTCTTAACTATACTAAAGTATTACAAAACCATATATTATATCAAACCAGCTTTATATAACCATCAAATTAAAATATAGTTAACAATAGGTAACTAATTACCAGCAGTACCACCAAGAAGAGTTCTCATAACACAACTCAAAATATGTGTTTTTCTTGCAAAAATGAATATGTATTTTAGTCTAGGGTAATTTATATGTCCCCTCTTTAATCTAACCCTAGACTTGGACACCAATAAGTGACAAGTACCTACAGCAGTAGTGGTCTAGGAAAGATAAAGAGTTTTCATATCTCAGACAAGTGTCTAAATATGAAATAAGAGTTAATCCCGGACACGAGCGTCCCCACTTGTCGCGTGGCGATTTTTAAGAAGATGGATAGCTTGGATGGAGTGGAAGAATAAAGATAATACTATCTTATTGAGAGTCTACGAGTTCGAAGAAACTTTCTCTCCTCGGGAAATAGTGTACTAGAAATCCTTAATACAAAGAGTGTTCTGGTAACTAAACATGATATTTTCTGGACGATAAATTCTTCCTCAGGAATCCTACAAAAGGACTGTGTAAAGCACATAAGGCTGAGAAAGAGATTTGGTGTCCAGCCACATTTAAAATATGCCGACCCAATAGAAGTTAATTGTATTATGGCTGGACCCCCAGGGTGTAGATTTATATTTAAAACAAAATACAACCCAATAAAGTTAACACGAAAAATAACAACAGACGCTGTTATGTTAAATTGGATATAAGGGTATAGAATCTTACATTTCTTATTATACATATAAATATGAAAAAAAGAGTTTAGCTCTACTGCTAAGAAAAAAAAAACTAGTTTGTCATCATATGGACAGTAGATCTCGTCTATGGTAGTTTTGCTGGTAGGTGTTAATACTCATCTCCTCAAGAACTGTAGTAGCTGCGGAGATGATTTGTGTTCGGACTCTCTTGGTTTTGTATGCTCCAGCACCTTGGTCTCATAACAGTTAATGGGTTCAGAGGGTGTCAGAGTTTGCTTCCCTGGACTCAGTGCACATCACAGATAAGGATGGGTTAAGTCACCTCTGCTGAATACCTCTTCTGTTTATGGGATGTGTGGTATGGAATGGGTTACTGGTTGATAGGATATGGTGGGTAGGGGTAATTGTTGGTATCGTGGACTCCTACCCTGGTTTGTACCCTGGACCTGGTTTAGATATCTGATAACCGCCCCCTGGATGGATTTTGTAACCGCAACCTGGGTTTAGTACTATGTAACCATAATAATAATAATAATAATAATAGCCCCTTCAGTCATAACTGACTATGGGAATGCGCCCCTGAGGTGACAGCCCTCAGCTGCTTATTTTCCTGGTGCTCCTTCCGACGTTTTCTCCTCTTCTCGGCTTCTTGTGTGAGCCTCTCTTCGCCCAATCTGAGGTGGTGCCGTAAATAGCATCGCCACTTAGTGCGATAGGCAGCTTCATCCTCCCATGTTGCTGGATCCATGTCCAGTGCCCTCATATCTCTCTTGCACACATCTTTGAACCTCAGCTGTGGTCGCCCAACTGTTCTCTTGCCATCTGCTAATTGTCCGTAGAAGATATCTTTTGGGATGCGACCATCTTCCATGCGGCGAACATGGCCAAGCCAGCGAAGTCTGCGCTGTCTAAGAAGCGTATACATACTTTGAAGGCCAGCACGTGACAACACCTCGACATTTGTCACTTTATCTTTCCACGAGATGCCGAGGATGCGGCGTAGACACCGCAAATGGAAGGTATTGAGCCTTTTTTCTTGCTTAGCATAGGTCGTCCAGGTCTCGCTGCCATATAGGAGTGTGCTGGTGACGCAGGCATTATATACCGCAGCTTTGGTCTTCATTGTGAGTTTAGAGTTTCCCCAAACACACGATGTGAGGCGGGCAAAGGTAGCTGCAGCTTTGCCAATGCGGCTGTCGATTTCTGTATCCAGTGAGAGTTTGTCATTGATGGTAGACCCTAGGTATGTGAAGTGGTGCACCACTGCCAATTCATAGTTATCGATAGTGATAACTGGTGCAGCACCCACATCCTGACTCAGCACATTCGTTTTCTTTAGACTTATTGTGAGGCCAAAGTCCTTGCATGCTTTAGTGAAGCGATTCATCAAGCTCTGAAGCTCCTGTTGGCTTTGAGTGACGACTGCAGCATCATCAGCGAACAACAAGTCTCTTATAGTGACCCTTCTGATTTTTGTTTTTGCCTTCAGCCTTGAAAGATTAAACAGACGGCCATCTGACCTAGTGTGAAGGCATATTCCTTCAGTTGCATCTCTGAATGCATGTTTCAAGAGTAAGGCAAAGAAGATTCCGAAGAGGGTCGGAGCCAGAACACAGCCTTGTTTAACGCCACTTCGTATATCAAAGGGCTGTGACATGCTTCCAGCATATTGGACTGTTCCCTTCATGCCGTCATGGAATGACTTTATCATTTCCAGCATTTTAGAAGGGCAGCCTATTTTCAGGAGGATTTTAAAGAGTCCATCCCTACTAACCAGGTCGAATGCTTTTGTGAGGTCTATAAAGGCGATATATAATGATCTTTTCTGCTCTCTTGATTTTTCCTGAAGCTGGCGGAGAGAGAAGATCATGTCTGTTGTTGATCTGCCAGCTCGGAATCCACACTGTGACTCTGGATATATGCGCTCAGCTAACTTGTGTAGTCGCATTAAGATGACTTTGGCAAAAACCTTACCAACAATACTAAGAAGAGAGATGCCTCTGTAGTTATTGCAATCACTTCTGTCTCCTTTATTTTTATACAGTGCTACAATCTTGGCATCTCGCATGTCTTGAGGAATAGTTGTCTCTTCCCAGCACTGGCACAGCATCCTATCCAGGGGATGTAATAGCGTGCTCTTACAGCATTTGATTAAATCAGGAGGAATCCCATCACTGCCTGGTGCTTTGCCAGAGGCCAAGCTATCAATGGCCTTGCTGAGTTCCTCTAATGTTGGTTCGGCATCCAGCTCCTCCATAGTTGGCAGACTGTTGACACCATCAAGGGCTGCAGGCGTAACGGTATTGTCTGTAGCGTAAAGCTCAGAGTAGTGCTCGACCCACCTCTCCATCTGCTTACCCTTATCGGTTAGCTTCTCTCCGCTGATGGTTTTTTTAGCGGTGCCGTCTTACTTTTATGGGGGCCAAGTGCTTTCTTTATACCGTCATACATTTGTCTAATGTTGCCTGTTTGCGCTGCGATCTGGATGCTCTCACTGAGCTGGAGCCAGTAGTCATTTGCACAGCGTCGAGCAGTTTGTTGAACTTTGCTTCTCGTAGCCCTCAGGATCTGTAGGGTTCTGGCACTCGGTGAACGTTTGTATTCATTCATAGCACTGCGCTTAGCTTCAATGACAGGTGCCATCACATCTGATGAAGCATCAAACCAGTCATTTGACTTGGCTGTTTTCTTACCAAAGGTGGCAAGTGCAGTACTTTGAATGGTGTTCCGTAGATGCTCCCAGTTCTCTGTAATAGTATCACCATGCTGAGGGCTACTGAGCACTTTCTCGAAGGTCGCAGTGAATTGAGCGATCATGAAAGGGTCTGACATCTTGCTGGTATCAATGCGTGGTTTCCCTTCATGTCTGACACGATAGAGTTTTCTTGGTTGTGCTCTGATTTTGCAGCAAACCAAGGAGTGATCTGTATCACAGTCTGCACTATGGTACGAGCGCGTGGAGGGCACAGACCTGAGGAGTGGCCTTCTGACGAGAATCAGGTCAAGTTGGTGCCAGTGCTTGGATCGTGGGTGTCTCCATGACACCTTATGCTGGGGTTTTGTCTGAAAGTAGGTGTTGGTCACGCAGAGGTCATGGTGGACGCACAACTCTAAGAGCCGTTGTCAATTTTCATTCATCTTGCCAATACCAAACCTGCCCAGACATGAAGGCCATGAAACATTATCGGCACCCACTCTAGCGTTAAAGTCACCAAGGAGAACAAGCTGTTCTTGCCTAGGTATGCTTTTGATAATTGCTGTTAGATTCTCGTAGAACTCATCTTTAGCTTCTGAGGCAGAGTACAGAGTAGGAGCATACACACTGACAAGGGTGATGGGACCTGTGCTAGTTTGCAGGCGGAGCGTTAACAGGCGTTCTGATCCATTCTCGCCTGGTTCAACCATTTTAGTTAGCGATTTTTTGACCGCAAAACCTACTCCGTGTTCTCTACCTTTATTAAGATCTTTCCCTTGCCAATAAAATGTGTAGTCCTTCTCGCTCACCGTTCCAGAGCCCGCCAGGCGCGTTTCCTGAAGTGCAGCTATATCCACCTGAAGTCGTTTAAGCTCATCATTAATTATGGCTGTCTTCCTTACATCGTTTACATCCTGTAGATTTTCGGATAGTCCAGTCAACATAGTCCGGACGTTCCAGCATCCCAATCTGAGAGTTTGCTTATTTCTATTTTTCGATAATTGCTTGGTGCAAAATTTTCTGTCCACAGTTCGGGTTAGACCCTAATCCCCATGCACCCAATGGGGAAAGCAGACAGTGGCGGGACAACACCTTATTGACTGGGGGCTGCCCAGCTTGAAGCGGGCGGTAGCTGTCCAGTGAGATCCTAGAACCTCTCCCACTGTCGGAAGTAGCCCCTGGCGCCATGCCCTACGCCAATTGGGCAAAAAGCTTATAACCGGTAACTGCTACTTCCCGTGTTTTGCCGACACCTATAGGGTGAAGCTGGAGTGTCCTCTCCAGGGCGCGAGCTTGGGCACAGTTATATGGAGATCAAGCTGTTGCCCATGCAGCATGTTCCCATTCTCCACACAGCCGGTAGATCCAAAGGAACGGCAGTAGCCGATACAGTTTGGTACTAGCCATGTCACAGGAGTTGCCAGAATAATGTAGAATCGACATTAGACTGCCTTAGGGACTCCGACTCCGGATTTATCCTCAGGGCTTACTCCCGAAGCCAATTCCATAAATGGATATTCCCGCAAGGCAGCGGTGGTTTGAATTCAGAGTTCCTTCTCTTAGATAAGCTACCAACCAAGGATTACGAGCCCTATCTGCCCGAAGCTGCTGGTTTTAAGGCGACAGTCGCTCGCCTTTGCCCCTTCTCCCGTCAGTGGAAACAGTTCCGCCGGGCTCAAATTGAGTCACACGTGAAGGCCGGGAGCTGGACTTGGTTGTCAGAGGCTGTTTGAGGCGCGTGCCATAGAAGTATTTTATCTGCAGTGAGAGCTTATCCTCACTACAACTCCCGGCAATAACAACCTTTGGAACCACTATGTAACCGAAACCTGGGTTTAGTACTGTGTAACCGCAATCTGGGTTTGTACCTGGTAACGGCAACTTCGCTCAACTGAATTCACTACGGATATTTGCAACAAGAAATGCCCACTTGGGCCCAGAGTCCGTCTGCTCCGAATGATGATTAGCGTTCTAATGCTTAAAATTCCCTCCCAATTCCAGGATGAGGTTCCCGGGCAGGGGTGGGCTGTGTCTTGGGCGGCATTGGTGCAAATTCATCTTGGTCACAGGGATATCAAGTTAACGTCATTTAAACTATCCCTAGCATCCACTCTGTACGCGTTTGCAGTGCCAGGCAGGGTTTCTGCCCCTTTCTTGATTTACGTCCAGTTCGTGACTTCGGACTAGTCGTAGGACTGATTTTCATCTTTTCAAGCGAAAAGACTTAGGCTGGCCAAGGTAATAATTTATAACCATTTGCCGTGAGAATCAGCAAGCGAAGACCGTGAAAGAGAGAGAGACTTTTTCATTATAAGAATGAAAAAGATATGTGAAGGGAATTTGCTGCAATCTAGTGAGAGATTTTTTGTAAAGGAATAAAAAAATGGACAGAAGAAATAGTGGGTGAGAAGTCGTTACACAACATAAGCCCCCTTTTGAAAGTTCAGCCAACGGCCAACTAAGTTCGAGCCGACTCTTCTCTTATGTCAGACACTACATTCATGTATCGTGTCCTCTGTTTCTTCAATCCAAATATTTCCTCTTCTTCCTCTGTCAAACGGTAAGCCTGTAATCCACACATGGCTATCCGTTTCCTCTTCAATAAGTAGTTGAGGTGGGTTGAGCAAGCCTGCTCGCAAAATTATCCTCCTCTTCTTTTCTCCCTTATGGATCCTCCATTGAAGCTTGCCTCCTGGCAAAGAGCTTGCCCTAAAGCCTACACTCTGCTTACAACTGGATCTATTGCAAATAGTTTTGCGTGATGAGGTTGCCAGCCTCATACACAACCTTATTTCAGTCATATTGCCTGACTTGCCTAAGGACACATACCTATCTCCCCAGGTATGAGAGCGTGTATGATCCTCTATCGCTGTTTCTCCAGTGACAGAGAAAGATAAATCTGCCAGTTGTTCTTGTCCACCAGGTACCAAGGAAATTTGGACCTGCTTCACTTTCTGATCCCAGAGAGTGGGTGAGGTTATCGGAGCTGACTGAAGACTAAATGCTCGAGGGTCATGTTCCTCTACAGCCGTTTCTTCTGTGTTAATGGAAGATATTTTTGAAACCTGTTTCATCCTACCAGGTACCAAGAAACTCTGGCCCGGCTTCACTTTCTGCATGCAGATAGTGGGTGGGACTATCAAAACTGGTTCAGAATTACGTGCAGTGGGGTGGTCATCCCCTTTGCACTCTTCCAATTTTTCAGTGAAAATATTGGAAGATGAGTTAGGCATTGGAGTCTCCATATCCTGTTCAGTCACGACGTCTCTGGATCGTGCTGAGTCTCCTAAGATGATATATTTCCCTCCTTGAGGTAGGGGGTAAATTCGTTCATCTAATATTGCGGCCTTTACTTTGCAGTTTACAAAGTTCGACCTAACTTCTACATAAGTTAAAGGCAAAATCATCCTTCTGTTGTTTACCATGGGTGCTGTTACCTCAACATCCTCTTCGGCGTCTTGATCAAGGTCGATGACAGAGGCTGAGACAAGGGCATCACACCCAAGACCTTGATAATACAAACAGGTGATTTGTTCTCCATTTACTGTGGCAGTCTCCACATTTTGAGAATCCCTGTATCCACTCCGGGCCTTCGTCAAGTTCCCATCCATGGTAGGGACCTTAGCTTTGTATGAAGTCTGTGGGATTGGGTCTCGGCGCCTACAGTCTAACTGATGTAGGGTGGCCGACAGGTGATGTTCAAGAACATCCCTTCCCTTCCCATAGGGTTACATAATCCTTTTCCGGTGAGTGATCCTATTTGGGTGAGCGATCCTATTTACCAGGTTTTTGGTGCGGTTGTTTTCAGTATGCATGTTGTGAGTTTTTGCTGAGGATGAGGAAGGTCTCTTCAGATTATTAGCACTCTTGTGCATAATCTTATTCTCAGGATGGTCTAGCTGTCTCCGTTTGGATATACATACCTCTGCTCTGTCTGAGCCTGAATTCTGAGACATAGACTTGGCTTCATGTTGTGCAGTTATATTTACCACTGAAGATGGTGATGCAACTGGCAAAGGAGTGGCCTGATGAGTATTCCAAGATTCAAGTTTATCCCTGGATTCCACTTTTGTAGGTTGAAACTGAGTTTCCATTTCTTCCTTACACTGGAGGGATTTTTCTTATCTTTGTCTCTCATGATCCACATTCTCTTCCTTGCATTTTGCTCTCCGTTCCTTCCTTTTCGCTTCTCTCATCCTGCATTTTTCCATCTTTTGTGAAACAAAAGTATCTGGATTTTGAGGAAGATAAGCTTGGATGGATATTTTCTGAGGACGATAAATTCTTCCTCAGGAATCCTACAAAAAGGACTGGGTAAAGCACATAAGGCTGAGAAAGAGATTTGGTGTCCAGCCACATTTAAAATATGCCGACCCAATAGAAGTTAATTGTATTATGGCTGAACCTCCAGGGTGTAGATTTATATTTAAAACAAAATACAACCCAATAAAGTTAACACGAAAAATAACAACAGACGCTCTTATGTTAAATTGGATATAAGGGTATAGAATCTTACATTTCTTATTATACATATAAATATGAAAAAAAGAGTTTAGCTCTACTGCTAAGAAAAAAAAACTAGTTTGTCATCATATGGACAGTAGATCTCGTCTATGGTAGTTTTGCTGGTAGGTGTTAATACTCATCTCCTCAAGAACTGTAGTAGCTGCGGAGATGATTTGTGTTCGGACTCTCTTGGTTTTGTATGCTCCAGCACCTTGGTCTCATAACAGTTAATGGGTTCAGAGGGTGTCAGAGTTTGCTTCCCTGGACTCAGTGCACATCACAGATAAGGATGGGTTAAGTCACCTCTGCTGAATACCTCTTCTGTTTATGGGATGTGTGGTATGGAATGGGTTACTGGTTGATAGGATATGCTGGGTAGGGGTAATTGTTGGTATCGTGGACTCGTACCCTGGTTTGTACCCTGGACATGGTTTAGGTATCTGGTAACCGCCCCCTGGATGGATTTTGTAACCGCAACCTGGGTTTTTAATGTGTAACCACAACCTGGGTTTTGTACTATGTAACCGCAATCTGGGTTTAGTACTGTGTAACCGCAATCTGGGTTTGTACCTGGTAACGGCAACTTCGCTCAACTGAATTCACTACGGATATTTGCAACAAGAAATGCCCACTTGGGCCCAGAGTCTGTCTGCTCCGAATGATGATTAGCGTTCTAATGCTTAAAATTCCCTCCCAATTCCAGGATGAGGTTCCCGGGCAGGGGTGGGCTGTGTCTTGGGCGGCATTGGTGCAAATTCATCTTGGTCACAGGGATATCAAGTTAACGTCATTTAAACTATCCCTAGCATCCACTCTGTACGTGTTTGCAGTGCCAGGCAGGGTTTCTGCCCCTTTCTTGATTTACGTCCAGTTCGTGACTTCGGACTAGTCGTAGGACTGATTTTCACCTTTTCAAGTGAAAAGACTTAGGCTGGCCAAGGTAATAATTTATAACCATTTGCCGTGAGAATCAGCAAGCGAAGACTGTGAAAGAGAGAGAGAGACTTTTTCATTATAAGAATGAAAAAGATATGTGAAGGGAATTTGCTGCAATCTAGTGAGAGATTTTTTGTAGAGGAATAAAAAAAATGGACAGAAGAAATAGTGGGTGAGAAGTCGTTACACAACATAAGCCCCCTTTTGAAAGTTCAGCCAACGGCCAACTAAGTTCGAGCCGACTCTTCTCTTATGTCAGACACTACATTCATGTATCGTGTCCTCTGTTTCTTCAATCCAAATATTTCCTCTTCTTCCTCTGTCAAACGGTAAGCCTGTAATCCACACATGGCTATCCGTTTCCTCTTCAATAAGTAGTTGAGGTGGGTTGAGCAAGCCTGCTCGCAAAATTATCCTCCTCTTCTTTTCTCCCTTATGGATCCTCCATTGAAGCTTGCCTCCTGGCAAAGAGCTTGCCCTAAGGCCTACACTCTGCTTACAACTGGATCTATTGCAAATAGTTTTGCGTGATGAGGTTGCATGCCTCATACACAACCTTATTTTAGTCATATTGCCTGACTTGCCTAAGGACACATACCTATCTCCGCAGGTATGAGAGCGTGTATGATCCTCTATCGTTGTTTCTCCAGTGACAGAGAAAGATAAATCTGCCAGTTGTTCTTGTCCATCAGGTACCAAGGAAATTTGGACCTGCTTCACTTTCTGATCCCAGAGAGTGGGTGAGGTTATCGGAGCTGACTGAAGACTAAGTGCTCGAGGGTCATGTTCCTCTACAGCCGTTTCTTCTGTGTTAATGGAAGATATTTTTGAAACCTGTTTCATCCTACCAGGTACCAAGAAACTCTGGCCCGGCTTCACTTTCTGCATGCAGATAGTGGGTGGGACTATCAAAACTGGTTCAGAATTACGTGCAGTGGGGTGGTCATCCCCTTTGCACTCTTCCAATTTTTCAGTGAAAATATTGGAAGATGAGTTAGGCATTGGAGTCTCCATATCCTGTTCAGTCACGACGTCTCTGGATCGTGCTGAGTCTCCTAAGATGATATATTTCCCTCCTTGAGGTAGGGGGTAAATTCGTTCATCTAATATTGCGGCCTTTACTTTGCAGTTTACAAAGTTCGACCTAACTTCTACATAAGTTAAAGGCAAAATCATCCTTCTGTTGTTTACCATGGGTGCTGTTACCTCAACATCCTCTTCGGCGTCTTGATCAAGGTCGATGACAGAGGCTGAGACAAGGGCATCACACCCAAGACCTTGATAATACAAACAGGTGATTTGTTCTCCATTTACTGTGGCAGTCTCCACATTTTGAGAATCCCTGTATCCACTTCGGGCCTTCGTCAAGTTCCCATCCATGGTAGGGACCTTAGCTTTGTATGAAGTCTGTGGGATTGGGTCTCGGCGCCTACAGTCTAACTGATGTAGGGTGGCCGACAGGTGATGTTCAAGAACATCCCTTCCTTTCCCATAGGGTTACATAATCCTTTTCCGGTGAGTGATCCTATTTGGGTGAGCGATCCTATTTACCAGGTTTTTGGTGCGGTTGTTTTCAGTATGCATGTTGTGAGTGTTTGCTGAGGATGAGGACGGTCTCTTCAGATTATCAGCACTCTTGTGCTTAATCTTGTTCTCAGGATGGTCTAGCTGTCTCCGTTTGGATATACATACCTCTGCTCTGTCTGAGCCTGAATTCTGAGACATAGACTTGGCTTCATGTGGTGCAGTTATATTTACCACTGAAGATGGTGATGCAACCGGCAAAGGAGTGGCCTGATGAGTATTCCAAGATTCAAGTTTATCCCTGGATTCCATTTTTGTAGGTTGAAACTGAGTTTCCATTTCTTCCTTACACTGGAGGGATTTTTCTTGTCTTTGTCTCTCATGATCCACATTCTCTTCCTTGCATTTTGCTCTCCGTTCCTTCCTTTTCGCTTCTCTCATCCTGCATTTTTCCATCTTTTGTGAAACAAAAGTATCCAGTTCTTCTCCGGAGAGTTCACACTCAATGGCTAACTCTGTCCAGAATGATCTCCACTCATCCAACTCTACAGATTCTTCCATTTTATCCGTAGTGGTTCGTTGAGTGAGTATGAGATCTCTAACTCACAAACAATAATTAAGGCAAAAATACTTTCTATAGTCTTAACTATACTAAAGTATTACAAAACCATATATTATATCAAACCAGCTTTATATAACCATCAAATAAATATAGTTAACAATAGGTAACTAATTACCAGCAGTACCACCAAGAAGAGTTCTCATAACACAACTTAAAATATGTGTTTTTCTTGCAAAAATGTATATGTATTTTAGTCTAGGGTAATTTATATGTCCCCTCTTTAATCTAATCCTAGACTTGGACACCAATAAGTGACAAGTACCTACAGCAGTAGTGGTCTAGGAAAGATAAAGAGTTTTCATATCTCAGACAAGTGTCTAAATATGAAATAAGAGTTAATCCCGGACACGAGCATCCCCACCTGTCGCGTGGTGATTTTGAGGAAGATTGATAGCTTGGATGGAATGGAAGAATAAAGATAATAATATCTTATTGAGAGTCTACGAGTTTAAAGAAACTGCCTCTCCTCGGGAAATAGTGTACTAGAAATCCGTAATACAAAGAGAGTTCTGGTAACTAAACATGATATTTTCTGGACGATAAATTCTTCCTCAGGAATCCCACAAAAGGACTGTGTAAAGCACATAAGGTTGAGAAAGAGATTTGGTGTTCAGCCACATTTAAAATATCCCGACCCAATAGAAGTTAATTGTATTATGGCTGAGCCCCCAGGGTGTAGATTTATATTTAAAACAAAATACAACCCAATAAAGTTAACACGAAAAATAACAACAGACGCTGTTATGTTAAATTGGATATAAGGGTATAGAATCTTACATTTCTTATTATACATATAAATGTGAAAAAAAAGAGTTTAGATCTACTGTTAAGAAAAAAAAACAACTAGTGTGTCATCATATGGACAGTAGATCTCGTCTATGGTAGTTTTGCTGGTAGGTGTTAATACCCATCTCCTCAAGAACTGTAGTAGCTGCGGAGATGATTTGTGTTCGGACTCTCTTGGTTTTGTATGCTCCTGCACCTTGGTCTCATAACAGTTAATGGGTTCAGAGGATGTCAGAATTTGCTTCCCTGGACTCATTGCACATCACAGATAAGGATGGGGTAATTCACCTCTGCTGAATACCTCTTCTGTTTATGGGATGTGTGGTATGGAATGGGTTACTTGTTGATAGGATATGGGGGTAATTGTTGGTACCGTGGACTCGTACCCTGGTTTGTACCCTGGACCTGGTTTAGGTATCTGGTAACCGCTACCTGGATGGATTTTGTAACCGCAACCTGGGTTTTTAATTTGTAACCACAACCTGGGTTTAGTACTATGTAACCGCAACCTGGGTTTAGTACTGTGTAACTGCAATCTGGGTTTGTACCTGGTAACGGCAACTTCGCTCAACTGAATTCACTACGGATATTTGCAACAAGAAATGCCCACTTGGGCCCAGAGTCTGTCTGCTCCGAATGATGATTAGCGTTCTAATGCTCAAAATTCCCTCCCAATTCCAGGAAGAGGTTCCCGGGCAGGGGTGGGCTGTGTCTTGGGCGGCATTGTTGCAAATTCATCTTGGTCACAGGGATATCAAGTTAACTTCATTTAAACTGCCCCTAGCATCCACTCTGTACGTGTTTGCAGTGCCAGTCAGGGTTTCTACCCCTTTCTTGATTTACGTCCAGTTCGTGACTTCGGACTAGTCGTAGGACTGATTTTCACCTTTTTAAGTGGAAAGACTTAGGCTGGCCAAGGGAATAATTTATTACCATTTGCAGTGAGAATCAGCAAGCGAAGACTGTGAAAGAGAGAGAGACTTTTTCATTATAAGAATGAAAAAGATATGTGAAGGGAATTTGTTACAATCTAGCGAGAGATTTTTTGTAGAGGAATAAAAAAAATGGACATAAGAAATAGTGGGTGAGAAGTCGTTACACGACAACCACCATTCAATACATTATCCTGTGGTTGTTGCAGTCTCAATTTTTCTATATGAAATTCTGCCATTTTAAGCTCTTGCTGTGCTTATATCTCAGTCAATTTTTTCTTCAAGAGCCATTTCCTCATGTCTCCTTCTTTCAACCAAATCTTCTTGTCTCCTTTTCTCAGCTAATTCTTGTCCTCTTCTTTTTTCAGCTAATTCTTCAGCTGCCTTGTTCTCCTCTCTCTCTCCAATTGTCTGTGATCTCTGAGTTCCTTCTCCACATAGGTCCTTAAAATCTCACCTTCCATACCAAATTATTGTCCAAGTTTCATGAAATACTTTGCAGTAGCCATGATTCACAATTATTGTGCTTTCTAATAGCTAAACAATAATGTAAATTTTATATAATGAATATGTGAGCAATATATTCAACAAATATTTCACCACTTCAAATCACCCAACTGCATGTAATAGTAGATAGTATTATAGATGTTATATTAGGAGCAACAAAAAAAATACAAACAAGTGGACTGAATACAGTGACAAGAGCTAAAAGAAGGGAATACTAATGAAGAAATAAGGCAGAACTGTATAAATGGTAGAACAAATAAACAAAATGTAGCTCTACCACACTTATGACAAGCACGAGTTTACAACATGTAAAACATCTAATAACTGAAGAATAGCAAGATAAGGCCAACATTAGTACAAACAATAATGAAGAAACTTGACGAAAAAATTACATCTAATTGTAGTGTGATGGAGTAGGCGAGATGATGATGATGATGTTGGGATATGTGATCACTCTCTTTTCACACTCGCAACCAACCCGATTCAACAATAAAACTCTGATTCTTAAGGCAGGGGCTGTATTTATTTTTACAACCCATTCGGTGACTAAGAGCACACTGAAGAAAACATTAAACAAATAAACCAGCAAACCAAACACCAAACAAACACCCAACAGTGCTCGATTGCTAATGTGTCATGTCTCTGTTCCTCTTCTACCGACACAGGGCTAGACTAACTTCGTTTCTCTCTTGTCTGGACTGATACTTCAAAAGGGCCACTGCTGGCCATCGCATGCTTTATATAGGCACTAGGCTAATCACTCAACTTACTGCGCGGCGCGTAGTAATTGCGCCACGCAAATAACATTCGCCTTTATTGCTCTATTAGGCATGAAAACACAAATATGGCCCACGACTATCAAATATAACACACGACTATCAAATATAACACAATTATAGTTTAGGCTTTATTGTGGCCTAAACTATTATATCTTCTATCACTTTTCACATCCCAGCATGCTGTGCGCACATCTAAAATATATGGGAGAGAAGGATGAAGCTGGGGTGTCTTTACGGCCTCATCACATATCTCCTCCCCTAGACAACGACCAATTTTCTCGGCGCCCCCAGGGCGACAGTTGTCACGGCCATCTCTTGGTTTACATACTGTAGGCAGCCTAGTTGTGGTAGTACGCCTATGGAAAGAGCTCCTTGAGGGACAGGCGGATATCAAGTGTTCTGTAGACTTGCATCTAAAACATCGTTTTGGAAGAGGGCCTTGAGGGCATTTGGCTGCCATGTGGCCTGAGAACTCACCACAATTATAGCACCTCAACCTGGTAGGCTTTCTCTGTGCCATGGGTCGCCTCCTACTTCCTTTGCATTCTTGACCGCCAATGCCGCACACAATGACTGCTTCCATGCCCTGGACCGATGGTTTGCTGTCAAATTCTACTCGTTCATTCCTCGCCAGACTCCGGAATCCCTTTCTGAAGATCTTGGTCTGTTGTACGAATACATCAATACCTCTATCATCTGGCGTGATGAACTCCCATCCCCTGTGGACACTATTCCACTTGCAAACCCCTTTTCGCCTTGTCGGTGCAGCTGCGTTTGTTGGTGCTGTCAGCTCACAGCTTTCCTTGACAGCAGCCTGACTCTCACATACAAGAAGGGCTAGTTGCGGTTCCTGTTGACACACCTCCTCGTCTTGCGTTGGCTGTTCCAGCGGTTGGCATGGTGCTCTCTTTCTCTGCACCTTCTCTTGTGCTGGCGAACTGGCCTTTGACATCTGTGCTAACTGGAACTTTAGAAGAGATAATTCTGCTTTGAGTGCCTCCTTTTCATTCTGATCTTCTGCACTTGCTATCTGCACCAGAGTCTCTGGCTTCTTGACTTCACAGAAAACAGCATATTCCCAAGGCCCCTGACTCACGGACTGGAAATTCCTGGTCATCTCACTGACTGGTGGTTGCTCGCTGTAGGCTTCTTCTACTATCTTGAGTAACTGCTCAGGGCTGGCCTTGGCTCCACCACGTATCCGTAATTCTCTAGATACCACTGGTGTAACGTTGTTTCAGATCCCGTCTACCTTGACTTCTGCGCAAAAGGGCGCCATCTTCCACACGGCCTCTACATCTTCCACAAACTCTTGCCAAGTGGGATTTGCCTTTCCGTCAAATAGCCTTACCTCTGGCACCTCCACGTGTACTACCTTCACAGGCGCATTGATCGAAGCCATCTTGCTGCAAGACTGCACTGCTGGGTGTTTACACTATTATATTTGCTCGTTTGCTGTTTGCTCAGTGTCACTGTCTGCCTGATCCTGTCGACGACGCCAATTGTGATGGGGTGGGCGAGATGATGATGATGATGATGTTGTGATATGTGATCACTCTCTTTTCACACTCGCAACCGACCCAATTCAACAATAAAACTCTGATTCTTAAGGCAGGGGCTGTATTTATTTTTACAACCCATTAAGTGACTAAGAGCACACTGAAGAAAACATTAAACAAATAAACCAACAAACCAAACACCAAACAAACACCCAACAGTGCTCGATTGCTAATGTGTAATGTCTCTGTTCCTCTTCTACCGACACAGGGCTTGCCTAACTTCGTTTCTCTCTTGTCTGGACTGATACTTCAAAAGGGCCGCTGCTGGGCATCGCATGCTTTATATAGGCACTAGGCTAATCACTCAACTTACTGCGCGGGGCGTAGTAATTGCGCCACGCAAATAACACTCGCCTTTATTGCTCTATTAGGCATGAAAACACAAATATGGCCCACGACTATCAAATATAACACACGACTATCAAATATAACACAATTATAGTTTAGGCTTTATTGTGGCCTAAACTTATATATATTCTATTACTTTTTACATCTCAGCATGTTGTGCGCACATCAAAAATATATGGGCGAAAAGGGGGAAGCTGGGGTGTCTTTACGGCCCCATCACAGTACCACAATAACAAACTTTACAATTAACAGCACTTTTACAACTAACAAACAGGGGTAATGATAAACTCAATAGCAGCAGATAACTCACAGCTTTGTAATGCCGGCCCAGCTATTTGGGAAAATCATAAACCAAACCCTACAGAACGACGCTCATGAATTCTTTTTCGACCATCTTCAGAGGTATCGAAAAAAAATTCACAAGTCCCTCCAACCTCCGACACTTAACACAGAAACATATAGTCACAGGAATACATGTAAAAAAGAACACTGTCAAACTAGATTTATCAAGTCTTTACGCTGCATGTATCAATAAATTTACTTATCTGCTCTGAAAAAAGAACACTCCTCCTGGCAACAATCTCTGTGTCAGGGAACAAACGATTCAGGAGCAGTACAGCGAGCAGTGTTAGGCCTAGATTTTCACAAGTCCTCACGACCAAGCAAGAACGCCATGTTGTTCGTTGACCGCTTGACGAATTACTTGGATAAAGACTTGAATATACGCCATCCTCGGGCAGAAAACTTGAGATAGGAACTCGTAATTTCGAAGGAAAGTCCTTTCCTGTAGATAACTTCAGCCTTCAAGTATACACTTGAAGATATAACAACAATTAATGTTCTTTCAGCCCCACACAGGTCAGCAGACATCGGGTGCCGCCATCTTGAAAATTTTTTATAGTGGCATGAAGATAAAGTCCGACGACTTGAAACAATCAATATTTTACTTGATTTAACTGGAGATCAGATCCCGGCTTGTGGCTCCAATTTTCTGCTGTTACGGGGTATTTTTATAATATTCAGATGAGTAACTAGTAACTCAGACCAAGTTTAAGTAGGGGTATGCACATTAAACCCCGCAGCAGCCTTTCTCCACCAACTGTAAATAATACTGCAAAAGGCCGGGCTGGACAATTAAACATGTATTTAAATTTACATCGCGATGCTCCTCAGGTATCATTAGTAAAGCCATTTGACATGCAGGAATGATCTAGTAAGGCAGTCCTCAGTACGTTTTCATAACGTCTGTCTCTGCAACGCTGTCCTTGACAGGTTTTCTCATAAAGTTTATTTAAAGTTCACAACTCACATGCACAATATTCAGAATTCCTTTCTTACAAATAATCTAGCATCAACCCACGGAGGTGTATGGGTGATCTAGAGGTCGAACACTTTAGGAATATGTAGAGAGGTATCATATATAGGAGCTCCACACACATGCGTCCGCCTGCCTTGAAAAACACACAGAAAAGACCCCGAAAGATCCTACACTTCTGCTAACATCGACTGTAGACTTTTGCTACTCGGTCCAAAAGGCAATGACGTACTTCCTGTAACCAATGGTCACCGGTCATAAACAAATATGACTCCTTGTCGAACAGATTTGATATCGAACGACATGTTATGAATTTTACTCATAACACATACATAGATAAATACATAAGAATCTTTATTCTCCATAAATGTGACGGTATCGCCTCCCCTGCTTTTCAGAAGCCAAAGCTCAAGAGTATATAATATGGGCTTCAAAGGTCCTTCGCAAAAGATTACTCTTGGCAGAGATGATTAATTTTAGCTCGCTAAGCCCGTACCTCTGATTTACTCAGTGGAGTTCTTATTATTCTGGTATAGCTCTGTCTAGAGAATGTGTAGTAAATTGACTGAGACAAACATGCAGTACATTTAAAATGATTAAATGGAAGTTAAATTTGTAAAATTACAAATAACACAATTTAATAACAACTTAAGTTTTAACAGTTCGAAAATAATTTGAAGGATTCATCATTGATTGATGATAGAATTCTTATGAAGAACGTTCACTTTGGCAGCTTATATATTGAACTTAGCTGCCTATGACGGTTTTGCTCCTTCTGACGGTTGGTTCTTTTTACACTGTTCACGCTCGTCGCTGCTCAAGGTTGTCTGGTGCAGCTTGTTTTCCAGAATTGTCAGGTAGAGTCTACTAAGTGGGACCCTCGTCTTAAAGCTTAGGCCACTGTTCCCTTCTTGTTCCAGAGATAGTACTTTCTGCTGGTACTACCAATAACTATGATAAAGAATAGAAACGAAACGCTCTTCTGAGTATTGCGTTTTCCGACATATAGTTATGTATCGCCTTTCTTATTCCACCATCCCAGTTCTACCAGAACTGAATTCACCCCCGAATTTACCCTCAGAATTCACCCTCGATGAGAATTAAATTTAATCCATCTGGATTTTCTTTACATTTAAATTGAATAGCTTTAGCTTTACATTACATTTAAATGAAAAGGTTAATAGTACAGATAGAATATGTTTACATTTACATTTCTACTGATTGAAAAGTGTTCAAAATATAAAATAAATATGTTTTCATTTATGTTTACACTGATGTGAAATGTTTGAAACTTCCATTAATTTTTAAAGTGGATATGATCTATTTTACATCTACACTTGTTGGAATGCTTGAAAACGTACATACATTTTAAAGTGAATATGTTTACATCGACATTTACACTGCTTTGAAAATGTAGCATTATACTTGTAATTAGAATGTACATCATTTCTTTCATCTTTCCCTCCCTGCTCCATATGGAACCTGGTACTAATTTATGATTTTAGTTCTCTTTTAGAAACTAGCAATAAAGCATTCACCAGCCTGTGCAGTGGTGGTTCATGAAATCATCATTCTATACGCTGAGGTAACCAGCCTCAAAGGACTTGGACATCCACTAGCTATTTTCACATATTAATATTTACACGGTAATATATATATATATATACAGTACTTTGCAAAAAAAATGGCAGTCATATTTTCGCAACGCAGCACACTCATAGAAGCAAATAATAATAAAAACTGTATGTCCAGAGGAAGATTGGTATCTCCCCTATCTATTAACACTGGTTTCAGTACAGTATAATGTTGCCTTCTCCAGCAAGGCAAGCCTGGATGCGGCGAGGCATACTTCCCACAAATGTTTGTAGGTAATTGTGAGTCAGACTGTCCCAGTATTTTTCAGCTACCTTCTTCAATTGTTCAACGTCTCTGAGTCCACTCTTTTTTAAATGATTCTTGAGTAGTGCCCAAACGTTTTCAATTGGGTTTAGATCGGGACTGTTGCTGGGCCACTTCAGCACTATCACATTCTTCTCTTGCAACCATGCTTTGGTGGTATGAGCTGTATGATTTGGGTCATTGTCATGTTGAAATGTGCACCCATCGGGGTACATGACCTGCATAAATGGCAGAAGGTGTCCCTCTAGTATGTCGATGTACCTTTCTTTCGTGAGAATTCCTGTGAAAACACACAGTGGGGTGACACCTCTTGCTGACACCCCTCCCCAAAGATGGAATTTCTAGGTATGTTTCGGTCGCTGGTACACAGGCGTTACAGAGCCTTTCGTCCAAATATTTATTTGAGCAGGATAAGACCAAACAGAACATTCATCTGAAAAAATCACATTGTCCCATGACAAATTTTGGTGTTCGTGGCACCAGTTCAAGCGCATCTCTTTGTGAGTCTCTGTGAGCAATGGTGACGAAATTACCCGCTTTTTTGTGTAATTCATCCTGTGTAGCTCCCGGTTGACAGTAGCATTAGATACCTCTGGGCTTCCCAACTCGATCATGCGCTGCCGTATGTTTTCTACACTCTTCATTGACCCAGCCCGAACGAATTGGGCGAGACGCCGATGGTCCTTTGTGTCCAAAATTCTTGGCCTCCCACTACCTTCTTTTCGCTCGATTCCATTACCTGCTTTTAATTTACTCACAACTCTGTAGACAGTCCGCTCAGGAATGTTCAAGGTTGTAGAAATGTTAGAACATGTTTGATTTCCTTCATTCCAAAGCTGTGAAATTAACATACACTTTGACTTTGTATCCATTTTCTGCCACTAGAACTAGAAATTGTCGTCTGCTCTATTATCAAGGGACGTTACTCTACGCTAACTTTTTTTTTACTTTTGGTAGTGTTTGCTCACTTCAGTTGAGTGCAAATTTGGGGCAGAACATACATATTTAATTAGATTTCAGCTTATTTAGCTGAGCAATATGACTGCCATTTTTTTTGCAAAGTACTGTATATATATATATGTATATATATGATAGGAAACTCTTTACAGAGCGATACAACAGGAAGCAATCTGATCATCAGAAGGGGTCCCCCCATCTGACGAGTGTTTCGGCCCTAATTACTGATTTACACTCTAAGGGGGGCGGGCCCACTTGGGTCATGACTCCCAAGCGTCTCAGCCTCCTGTTGTCTTGTATCGAAAATGAACCCATTTCACTTATGGTAGCAACTTTAATCCACAACTCCGCCAGCCGTGGAGGCAATTGTGAAAGTAACAAAGAGAAGACAAATTATTCCGCTCGTTCCGTCGCACACACTGAGACACCATCGTGAAGCCGACGGGTCTAGCCACTGCGCGTTCGCCACTGAAATTCTGACAGACACCCCTATAATATACACCACCTGTTGCCGCTCAGTCACAGCCCGTTCACTAGTACACCAAAAAACTCAGCGTATTGTGGACTTAGAAAAATTCCTGGTGTTTTCTGTACCACAGCGTTTATTGTCACAATTTCCATTGCTCATTGCGGTTGTTCCACAGCCAGCCTGATGCCTTTTCGGCAGTTTCACTAAGCCTCTTCAGTGCCCTTGTTCGCGACTGTCCCCTCAGCCCCAACAGTTTCAACAGATCATACACTGATGCAGCCACAAGCCCTCTTGCGCCCACTTCAACAGCCATGACCCTTGCAGTGAACCCATCGTGTCTCAGATCCGCGGCCAGATCACTATACTTGGCCGCTTTGAACAAATGTTGCTCGTCTAATCTGGATTCAAATGGCACGGTCAGTTCAATCAGTATGACCTGAAGCGTTGCGGAAGAATGAAGCACTATATCCGGCCGTCTCCGCGATTTTCTGATACTCTCTGGATATGCCCCTCGTCCAGGTAGGTCTACCGCCATCTCCCAGTCGTTTGCACAGTTAAGAAGAGATGGTAAATTGCTACCAGGATTACTCGGTTTGGGGTGTGCTGACTTTCCTGCCCTCAGAAAGTATGTATTTGCGGTGCTTGGCCTGGGTTTGCTATTCGATTTCATCCTTGCGAGATCTATTGTCGCAGCAAGCTCATTTAGCACTTTGTTATGGCGCCAAGTGTATCGCCCTTGCCCTAATGACACCTTACACGCTGAGAGCACGTGTTCGAGTGTCTGCCTCCCCTAGCACAGGGGGCACTGCTCATCATCCGACTTTCTCCATTTCACAAGGTTGGTGGCCGACGGCAGCAGGTCATACATTGATCTAACAACGAAGCTGAGCCTAAGAGGTGCCATATGCCATATATCATTCCATGTCAAGGACCTCTGCAGGGCTCCTTCCCATGTAGTCCATTGGTCTTGTTGGACCTGCTGCACTGCTTTTTGCAACCTCTTATCATTCTCAGCTCCTCGTATCTCCTGAACTACCATGTCTCTGCGCTCCCTGCTTGATGCCTTGGACCACCAGCGGATGTCTCCATGACCAAATCCCCGTCTATTCGTTTGTGTGTATCCGATTACCTCCCTCAGTTTGAGTGACTCTTGGGCAGCATCAACATCTTCTTCCACTCTCCACTTCCTTCCCGTTTTCAGTGTGGGCTGAATGGACTTAACCACGTCATCAGCTGACTCGCGTAGCATCATTGCAACTTTGTACTCTTCAACAATTGACTTAAAGGGAAGCATAAGTTTTGACGTTTTGCAGTACAGTGCTACATCTGACAGACCTGGTGGTACCCCTAGCCACTTTCTCATGAACTTGTTGACCTTCTGCTCTATAGCTTCCACTGTACTTGTGCTTAATTCGCATATAGGCAGTGGCCACAGCAACTTTGGTATCAACATGAACTGGAGACACCACAGTTTGAACTTTCCCAGGAGTCTGCTTTGGTCTATGATCTGTAGCCCTCTGTCTGCCATTTCTATTGTCTGTTGCACTGCCTTCGAGTCTTTTAATGAGGCATCGTACACCATGCCAAGACTTTTAACAGGTTCCTCAATGACAGTAGGGATTCTTTGGTTGGAAACCATGAATATGTCCTCTGCTATCTTCCCTTTCCTGACTGATAAGCTTCTCGACTTCTTGGGTTTGAAGCTCATTCTGCAACAGCTGACTAGTTCATCCAGGCGTGCTAACATCCTCCGGGCCAGGTGTTCATCTGATGTCAGAATTGTTGTGTCATCCATGAATTCTTTGAGCGGTGGCAAGTGACACATTCCACTGAGCTTTGGACCTATAGCCATTCCTTCAGCCGCATTGAGGATTACCTGCATAGCCATCACGAATAGTATCGGAGAGATGGTACACCCCATCGGTATTCCAACTTCAAGGCCAATCCACTTCGTTGTGTACTCTCTGGTTGAAAATCTGACAGCAAACCCTGCGAAATACAGCTTCAGCATTGCTGCAATCTCTTGTGGAACATGATACATTTCTAGGGCCTGCCACAACATCTGGTGTGGAACGGATCCATAAGCATTCACTAGATCCAACCAGATTACATGGAGTTTGTTCTGTCAGACTTTGCCTTTTAGATTGCTTCCCAGATCATTGTGGCATGCTCTAGACATCCTGGTGTTCCTGGGATACCTCTTTTCTGAATGGTAGTGTCAATATACCCATTTGCCAGGAGGTATGTAGTGAGTCTTTTCGCCATCACTGAGAAGAATATCTTCCCTTCCACATTGAGTAGTGAGATTGGCCTGAACTGACTGATGTCTGTGGAATTTTGCTCCTTCGGGATGTAGACTCCGTTCGCTTTTCAACATTCCTTGCTTACAAGCTGGGTTTTCCACGCATTCTTCAGTAAACGGAGCAGTCGTTTGAGCACTTCAGGGCATCTCTTATACACCACATATGGAACACCATTAGGACCTGGAGCTGACTTGCACCGAGCTTTCTGGACAACGCTTTCTACCTCTTGCACCTTTGGGGGCTTGGTGTTATATTCAGCTCCTGGCTTACTTGGCCATTTAAGGCCTGCCATGCTGCTGAGCGGACAATCTCTGCGACCATCTGAATATGTCATTCTAAGGTGTTCTTCCAGGTCTTCTTTCTTGATGTTTAGCGTACCCGACCGTGGCTGCTCAAACAGTTCTTTGGCAAACTTGAAGGGCTCCCTGAAGAATCTTTCCCTATCCCTTCGAGTCTTCCTTCTCTTCCTGCACAACCTTTCTGCTCTACAAAGGGCATTATGTTAACCTTTCAGGTGCTCCCAAACCTGTCGTAAACCTTCGTTCTCTGTGGCAACTGCGTTCTTGAAATGTTTTCGGGCATGCTTCTTCTGTTTCCTGATATCTTCTATTTTAATTTATCTTCTACTTTTTCGTGGTGGGTTACTTTCCCTTGCCGAACACTTTGCGACTGTGCAGATATATTATGTCGCCGAAGATTTCCAGCTTCTTCTCCAAAGTTATCTGCTTCAGGTTGTTTTCCAACTCTTTTGCCAAGGCTTCGTCCAGCTGTTCCCAAAGCCCTTTTGCACTGGCAGGTGGAAACTTGATTGCATCTCTCTTCCCGTCCAAGAAGTAAGTGAGATCATCATTAGGCACATCAACTAGAATGTACTCAGATCTGTGGATTGACTCCTGGCTGCGTTCTTCTAACGTCTTATCTGTCGAGACAGAGCGCTGTTGATCTCCTCCAGATGACCTCCCACATCCCTTTTTCGTTCGGTGGATTTTCATTCCTCTCTGAGTAGAGAAATTCTTACTACAGGCACATGGAAATTCCAGCCGTTGTTCAGAGCTCGAAGTCCGTGTAACGGGACTGGTCGATTCCAATGAGGTGCCTGTGGATTCATCATTCTCCCCCCCTTTCCGTGAATCCTGGGGGCATCTATTATTTTGGGTCCTGTAGCAATTGAATACAGCTTACGGGGTGCTAACCCGGTCAGCCGGTTTCTAGTCTTTCCCAGTGTCATCTGTCTTTCCAGAAGTCAATCGGTCTTTTCACATATATATATATATATATATATGTGTGTGTATGTATATATATATATATATATATATATATATATATATATATATATATATATATATATATATATACATATATATATGTTAGTTCACATGTTAGTAATGACATACAGAATGTAAAATCACAACTTACGCCAATCATGGATGTAACGAGAGTTGGTACCTCTTGCTTTGTTGTGGGAAAAATGTGTAGCGCGACACACATACACATACACAGCGCAGTAATAACACTCGGCGGATCTTGCTTTGAAGTTTGAAGACGGTAGAAATGTGAATTACGGTTAAGCCAGACGGTATTGCTGAAAGTAGGAAATAGCGAATATAGGAATGAATGGCTGACTTTAAAAGTTTGCATTTACTGGACATTAAATTTAAAACTACAAGAAAACGCCTGGTTGGAATACAATTAAATAAAAATAATTCACTAAAGGAGATAGACTATGAATTATACCCAAAAGGATATTATTCAAATATAAACGGTTTTAAAAAAAATTAATATTTTTCACCTTCATCACATCTGCTAAAAGTTAGCTAATAATCTTTAAAAATTGATTATGCGTACATGCCTAACCGGATGGCAATAAAACTAGGATAGAATGAAAGCTTCATATGGGGAAAATGAAAGGATACCTAGGAAGGAAGGAAGGATATAAGTGTGTAGTCAACAGAAGAGAAAACAAGTACAGGAAAAGCACAGATTGCCTCAAATCGCCACAAACCAGGAGATAAAACAAAAATCTTTTGGGACTTTAGGAGGTGCTTTCTCGGACGGGCGAGAGACCCAAATATAAGGGCAGAGGGGCGCGTTGAAAATCACACACACCAAATCCAGAAGCCAGAGTGAGAAACTGGAAGACAGCATCTGCAAGAAAAGTTCTTTTTTCACGCTGCATGCAGGGCAGATTAAATTCAGCCAATACAGTCTCACTGTGAGCTTATTAATCCTAAGAGGGTATGTAAGTTTATTAAAGAGATAGGTATGACTAATATCATTTTACTTCAGATTTTATTTACGATTTTATTGTATCAGATATAATAAAAAGGGAATGACGCTAACCAGAGATAACCTCCACCGGCATTGTCAGGAAGCATAACCATTAATTGGTTAGCCAAATATATCATGGCTAGTTCTTGCCTGGAAGCTTAACGACATACCAGCAAGTACATAAGTGACTTGGCATCCATGAGTCGAAGGCAAAGGTTATATCGTACCCATGTATCATAACATGTGATTTATTCATGTATTTTGTTAATTCTGCACAGTAGACATTATCTTATCATGCTATCTCTGAAACATACTACCATGATTCATTCATTTATATACAAACACTGAAGACATGGTCGCATCATGAACAGCAGTTGGTGGTAAGATTGTTGGAACACCATGGCCACCTATTACCTTTTGTTCCAGGTTTTTATGATCAATTTTTATGATCATTCCTGATCGAGAAACTAAAGACTTGAAGACCGTTGATCCTGCTAACTGAAGCCTAGAGGTCAACCAATCTTCAACACCTTAGTCCCCCGTAGTTATAGGTTGGGCTGAAAGACAGTCTGTTTATTCAAGTGTGTCTCAGGAACCTCGAGCAGACGTGGCTAATATCAGATGAGTTATGTATATCCATCCAACAAACACTGTGAGCAATTTCTAAAACGACTGTCTATGATGAGAACTAGATAGCGAGAGATATCAAAGAGATACTGTGACAAACTTTTTTGTAATTTCAGTGGAAGATAAATCCAAGACTTTTTCTATTATTTATTTTAATTTGTAACTATAAATAATCATACCTTTTACCATCTTCCAACCCCCATTTCTCATTACAAGAATATATAGATGTACATAATAAATATTGAAATTGTACTCATTTGACTTGGTAAATTTTTTTAACTGTTTAAATTATTTAATTATATTATCACATAGGGTTACTATAGCGAAAGTAGCAACTTATACTTCTGAAGCCTAAATCTATTGTCCAGCTAAGAGTATCCACAGCTGTAACTCACTTGTGATACCAGTGTACTTCTCGGGCACTGGAACTTCATCCTTTCTGGAGAGAGATTCTACTTCTTCTCTACCACTATTATCATACTAGGAAAACCTTTCGCTACATTGGGGGCTCTTTCGCGGGATATTATTTTTTTATCCTGAGCCACTATCTATGTATTCTTCTATCTTGAGCCACAAATAGTTTGTAAAAAGAAATTTTTTTGAAAAATTCTAAAACTTAGAAATTTTTCGTAATAATAATACCATTGAGTACAAAGTAAATACGAAACGCTCACAAGGTTTTAAGGAGTTGTCTTGTTCAAAGTAATTAATTGATTTTAATTAAGTTAGTTGATCAGTGAAGATAAAATTATATACCCTCTGGTAAGTAAGCATCATGGCTGGTTTGGTAAAGTTTCGATCTGCAATCATGCAAGAGGGAAAAGACGTAGGATTGACGGGTGATGCTCTTATACAGTATGTCACAAAGGAAGTGGACAAACATATGGACAGAGAGGAAAGAAAACTACATGCAGAGAGAGAAGCCAAACGCTTAGAAGCAGAGAGAGAATCCAAAAGACTGGAAAGAGATGAAAAGAGACTACTGTTGGAAGCTGAAGAAAGAAGGTTACAAAGAGCTCATGAGTTAAGTTTAAAGGAACTTGAACTCCAGGGAGCAGCTAGCTATCATGGTGCTAGCTCACCTCACTCTGAGAGTAGCTCCAACCGTAGCACGGGAAATGGAGCCATGAGTTTCCACCTGGATCCATTTACTGAGAAGGAGGACGCCATTGAGTCGTACCTGGATAGATATGAGAGACTGGCCTCTACCTATGGATTGGAAAAGGAAAAATGGAGCCTTAAGCTATCTCAGGGGTTGAGGGGAGTTTCATATGATGTTTATTTAAAACTCTCAAAAGAAGACCAGGAAGATTATGAAATCTTAAAACAAGCTGTACTGGTCAGGTACGAAAAGAATTCTGAATCTTATAGAAAGAGATTCCGAACTGCTAAGCTACTTCCAGGAGAAAACTATCACCAGTTTTCTGCCAGGTTGGAAACTTATCTGACAAAATGGATTAGCTTAGGAAAATGTCAAGATGTAAAAGAAATGGTCATGATGGAACAACTGAGAGAATCCATGCCTCAAGAAATGAGAAATTTTCTTATGGAGCAAGGAGCTGAGAGATTGGAAGATATTTTAACCATGGCTGAGAGATATCAAGCAGCTCAGTCAGAAGTATCAGGAAATAAGAAGAAGCAGGGTGAGAACTTCAAACCTTCACAAAACTTTACCAACTATGAACATAGGGACAATTCCAACAATAACAAACATAGAACTGATTATAAAGACAAAAACCCTCTAGGTCAGATAAGAAAACTTCAAGAAAGGAAGAAAAGTGGTGTAAATCTTGCCAAATGAGTAACCACAATACTGCGGAATGCAGACGGAAAAACCCTCCTCATCACGCTGCATGCCTTACAACAGGAAACAAGGGAAGGAAGGACCTGGCAGATAGTCAGAAAGACCTCCATCATCCCCCTGTCTGTGAGGAAGTGACCTTGAATGGCACCCAAGTACTGTGCTTATATGATAAGGCTTGGACTTTGACACAGTAGCGTGCTCTTCTCTGGTGAGTCCGGAACAGATAACCACGGAAACCGTGAAAATCAGAGGACCAGTCAAGGGAGCAGGAACCATGACACTGCCCATAGCCCGTATCAACATAAGATCTCGCTATGTGGAAGGAGAGATCAAAGCAGCAGTGATGGACAACCCTATCTACCTATTAATACTGGGATGTAGATATGTCTTTCTATGAGAACCTATAAGACCCATAGTGATGGCAACAGTCCAGACCAGGGCGAGCTCCAAGAAAGAGATGGACACTATCATCAATACTCATCCAGAAGAAATGAGAAAGGCTCAAAACGCTGACATACATTGACGCCTTGCTTTGGCAAATTACCTAAAAGCCATAACCCTCCAGAGAAAGGAGACATATATGAAAAATGGCCTACTATATAGAAAAGCTGGAACAGGACATGGACAGCTTTTAGTGCCAAAATGATACAGGGAGCAGGTTATGAAGCTAGGACATGCTATACCCTTCAGTGGACATATGGGAATAGGGGCCACGGGACAAAGGATAGCCTGTCATTACTTTTGGCCAAGGATCACAGAGGACATAAAGAGGTATGTGAGATCCTGTCCAGAATGCCAAAGAGTAGCTCCTAAACATAGGACCGCATGAGCAACACTGGGAGAAATGCCCATTATGGGAACGCCCTTTGAACGTGTTGCCGTGGATATTGTTGGACCCCTCAGTAGGACCAACAATAGAAATGCATATATCTTAACCTTGGTCGATACTTGCTCTATGTGGGGAGAGGCAGTAGCCATGTCATCGATAAATTCGAAACATGTGGCAGAGGCACTGTTAACAATATTCACCCGATTAGGTTTCCCACATCAAATATTGACTGACAATGGTTCTCAGTTTAGGGGAAAGCTAACACAAGAAGTAATCAGGATATTTCAAGCTAGACATTATCACTGTAGCCCGTACCACGCCCAAGGGAATGGTCAAGTAGAGCGGTTCAATGGCACGTTCATTTCAATCCTTAGAAAGTTGGCTAGCGAGAAACCTGAAACTTGGACCACATACTATTCTCAGCACTATTTGCCTATAGGGAAGTCCCACATAACTCCACAGGATTGGCTCTAGCTACATTGTTGTTTGGACGACCAAACAACGGTCCACTTGAAGCATTGTTGCGGACATGGACTGATGAAAAAGCAGAAGAAACCGTGACTTCTTCATACCAATACGTCAACAAGTTGACATCTCGTTTGAAAACAAGTTGGAAACTGGCCAATGATAACTTGAAACAGGCCAGGAGGAAGCAGGCTGCTTACTACAATAAAACAGCAAAAGATAGGAAACTTGAGGTGGAAGAAAAAGTTCTGTTACTGTTGCCAAGCAGCAATAATAAATTGCAAATTGGATGGCAGGGTCCCTACGTCATATTGGAAAAACTTTCCAGGACCAATTATAAGATTGACAAAAAAGGAAAGGAGAAGGTATATCATGTCAACCTTCTTAAAAAGTATTATGACAAGGAAGCATCAGAAGTTGCACATATCCTGACCCTGGCCATTGCAACAGAAATGCAGAATGAACCAATTTCCTCCATTGAATACCCCCTAACAACTACAGAAAATTATGCTCAGGTTAATGTGAGTGAACATTTAACTCTTGAGCAGAGAAAAAAGGTTCAGGAGGTGTTAGAAATCCATGCTGATGTACTCACAGATAAGCCGGGGTGTACTAATCTGTTAGAGTATGACATGACGATTACTGACCCTACACCAGTTTGTATGCGGACATACCCTATACCTTATGCAAAAGGACAAGCACTCAAGGATGAGATTGACTATCTCTTAAAAGAGAAATTTATTTCAAAGTCTGAATCTCCCTACAGTTTAAGTGTGGTGCTATTAAGGAAGCCTAGTGGTGAACACAGGTTATGCATTGACTATAGGAAACTAAATGCTATCACTGAATCTCAGGTAGACCCATTACCTGACACCAATCAGTTGTTTGCTACATTGAGTAAGGCTCGGTATTTTTCAAAAGTAGATCTAAGCAAGGGATACTACCAAATACCAGTGAAACCAGAAGTTAGGAAACTGTTAGCCTTTAGTACACCGGATGGACATTACGAGTTCAATGTACTCCCATTTGGTTTAAAGAATGCTCCAAGTATCTTCTGCAGAATGATGAGGAAATTGTTGGGACCATTACAAAATCCTCATATCACCAACTTCATGGGTGATATTCTGATTGCTACCACTACATTCGAGGAACACGTAGTAGCACTCTCCATGTTGTTGGATAGACTGAGAGAAACGGGATTGACAGCACGTCCAACTAAGTGTCATATTGGATGTGAGACATTGGAATTTTTAGGTTACACTATCTCTACAGGGCAAATGTCTCCTGACCCAAAGAATGTAGAGAAAATGAGAAAAGCACCAGGACCACAAACTAAGAAGGATGTAAGATCCTTTGTGTCATTGTGCGGGTTTTACCAGAAATATATACCACATTTTAACTCATTATGCGCGCCATTAACCGACTTAACCAAAAAAGGCCAGCCGGATAAAATACAATGGACTGCGGAGTGGGAACAGGCTTATACAGAGTTGAAAAATAAGCTGACAAATAAACTTATACTTGCCCTTCCCGATCTCACACAAGAATTCGTACTAAGAACGGATGCTAGCAATGTAGGCATCAGAGCAACATTACTACAGCGGGCACAGACACCGCCATATATGCTTCTACCCGTAGCTTTTGCCAGTAGAAAGTTAAATACAGCTGAAAGAAATTATTCTACCGTTGAACGTGAATGCCTCGCTTTGGTCTGGTCGATCAATAAATTTGCGCCTTTTCTTTACGGGAAACACTTCATTGTGGAAAGCGATCACCAGCCTTTGATGTTTTTAGCAGTGTCTAAAAAATTAAATTCACGACTTTTAAGGTGGAGTTTACTGTTATCTCCATATTCGTTCAATGTGAGATACATTCCAGGACGGGACAATCTTGGACCCGATTTTTTAAGTCGTCATCCTATCAAAGGATATAGAGAGAGACAGAAAAGTATGGAGGAACTGCAGCATGAGTTACCAACAAGTTAATTATGCATGCACTGTTTTAAAGAAGAGGGCTCTGTAACGAGAGTTGGTACCTCTTGCTTTGTTGTTTGAAAAATGTGTAGCGCGACACACATGCACACACATAGCGCAGTAATAACACTCGGCGTATCTTGCTTTGGAGGTATCTGAGGAAGGTGGTTGAAGTAACAAGAAGAGACATGGTACGCAACCAGACGATACGTCAAGGCCTTAACTCATACCCCCTGCAGACCCAAGTAGAACAGTCCCAATTAAGATGGTTTGGCCATGTCTGCAGAATGGGAGAAGATCGGATACCACGACAAGCATGGGAAACAAAGAGCCAAGGATCCAGTCCCCGAGGACGACCCAGAGTCCTCTGGGAGGACAACATTAGACAATCTTTGAAGGATCGAGGACTAGAATGGAACCAGGCCAGGAGGAAGACAGCCGATAGGATAGTCTGGCGCTCTCTCTTCCAAACCTCTACACCTCACGGTAGAAGGGGAACGACTGAGTAAGAGTAAGTAAGTATCTTGCTTTGAAGTTTGAAGACGGCGGAAATGTGAATTACGGTTAAGCCAGACGGTATTGCTGAAAGTAGGAAATAGCGAATATAGAAATGAATGGCCGACTTTAAAAGTTTGCATTTATGATCATTCCTGATCGAGAAACTAAAGACTTGAAGACCGTTGATCCTTCTAACTGAAGCCTAGAGGTCAACCAATCTTCAACACCTTAGTCCCCCGTAGTTATAGGGTGGGCTGAAGGACAGACTGTTTATTCAAGTGTGTCTCAGGAACCTCAAGCAGACGTGGCTAATATCAGATGAGTTATGTATATCCATCCAACAAACACTGTGAGCAATTTCTAAAACGAATGTCTATGATGAGAACTAGATAGCGAGAGATATCAAAGAGATACTGTGACAAACTTTTTTGTAATTTCAGTGGAAGATAAATCCAAGACTTTTTCTATTATTTATTTTAATTTGTAACTATAAATAAACATACATTTTACCATCTTCCAACCCCCATTTCTCATTACAAGAATATATAGATGTACATAATAAATATTGAAATTGTACTCATTTGACTGGGTAAATTTTTTTAACTGTTTAAATTTGAGTTACTTTTTCTAATTTAATTATATTATCACATAGGGTTACTATAGCGAAAGTAGCAACTTATACTTCTGAAGCCTAAATCTATTGTCCAGCTCAGAGTATTCACAGCTGTAACTCACTTGTGATACCAGTGTACTTCTCGGGCACTGGAACTTCATCCTTTCTGGAGAGAGATTCTACTTCTTCTCTACCACTATTATCATACTAGAAAAACCTTTCGCTACAATGGCTTACATACTTTTTTGCTCAGATGACCAAAGTTAAGGTCCTAGATCAGGCCTCTTAAACTTGTTCTTTGGGTTGTTAATTTAATAAGTTCCCTCTCTTACTTTGTATGTTTCCTTCAGTTTCCTCAGACAGCGGCTTTCCTTATTAAAATGATAGAGATTTCCCGGTCTGGTTCTGTAAGTCCGTCAAGATTCTCCAATAAAAGATCCGGCCTGATAAAATTTAGACCGCAAACGGCTCCTGGGTCGACCCAGCCCCAATTGGGTACCAGTGACACTCTGGGAAGGTTAAGGCGGCCGGCGTGATGCTGACCACATCACCCCTAGTGTGCCGATGGTCAAGAAAATAAGGGTCTAACACCATATTCCCAATATGCCTCAATGGGCGTGTAACGGGATCCTTTACATTTACCTGATAAAATGGAATTTCTGAATTCTAATTTCTGGCAAGTCTGATTGTAGTCTTCTTGGCTAGCGATTTATCACAGTGTTTTAACACTGAAATGTGTCATGTTATATTCACTGTCCTGCCCTCGCATCTGTCTGTAACGAAGCTAAAAAAAAACGCCAAAACGTTTCAAACAAAATTTGAGGTGGGGCCGATTGCAAAATATTCATGACATGGAAAAATTTTGAACGCAATGTAAAGGTCATGTTTTCCATATATGGCAATCGTGACATTCAAATATTCTCGTCAATGATTACATATAACTTCTTACATCTTTCCGAAAATATTACAACATTTCCGCTCACGTGTGTCTGTCATCCCACCAGGTCGATACGTGACCGGCGCTGCTTGTGTAAACACAAACTCCTGTTTGACCATCTGTGCTGTGTCTCATCACGACGATAATTAGTCGGTCACACGAGCCATATCAGCGCTAAGTAAACTCGCTTGGCCATTTACGTGCGAAAATAGTCGCACCCTTGTTGTACAAAAGGATTTCTGACGTTCAACCTTACATCACCGTCTACTCTATCTGCAGGGATAGATAGGTAAACATACAGACATGACGACTATCGCTGAGAGGAGTGTAAGAGTATTTAACATAGAGAAAATATTGACTACACAGCAGAAAGAAATGGTGCTACGATTGAAAAGCACTCAGTAAAAATCAGTACAAAAATAAAACTGATACTGCCGTAGTGAAAGAGAGAACCAGAAGACGGTGTCGCCCATATCCGTTCTGTGACAATAAAATACATTTACATGTACTGATGTGATATAAAAACATCCTATCCCAACTAACATTATTTATAACTTGTAAGGAAGAGAAACCCGAGGACTGTAAACATAGCTAGGCGGGGTTGTCGCACGGAAGGTCCAGTGTTCAAATCCCGAGAAAGCCGCTCATGTCTGTTGTTTTTCTGTTGTCTAGTGTTCTACTTCTTTATATCTTACGAGTGCCTGAAAACATACCTTTATGTTTGTTTCATATTAATTTACAAGTATCATTATTACCGATGTATGTTACGTCGGTCGGTCTCACTCAAAATAGTAACTCGCGCCAGAAAAAAAAGTGCGCAACGCACGGTGTGCAACTTGCACGGCATGGGTTTATAGAAAACAAATACTTTGGTTTTATTTTTTTATTTTTTTTTTAATTCTTTCACGAAATTAGTAGCGCTCGACAAAGAAAAAGTACGTAAAAATTGGTGTGCATGAGCCCTCACCCGATGTTCAAATCATGAAAACTTGGAAGTTTTTGCTAAAACCACTTATTATCAGTGAACACTCTTTGAAAACAATCCACGCACTTTCACGCGAAATGTTGTCGTCAAAGAACTTTTAAATTGAATCTAAAATAACATAGTTCTCGCCGTGTGTACGTTGGTCACAGCTGAGGAATGCAACCGTGTTGAAAAATTGTATTGTTTCCATTATATATACTTTCCCGAAAATAGTTACAATCAACAAAGAAAAGCGTTCAAATGACGGTGCTCATGAACAGTTTGATTACACTGTATAATGGAAAGAAACCAAAAACACTCTAAGAATGTACTTCTATCTGCTCATCCGGGAACGGAAACATCACACTATAATTAAAAACCCGTCACGTTTGACGGGTTATTGCTATTCATATCATAAAAGGAGAATCGTTTATGATTCCGCAAATGTGTGAAGTAGCTCTGCCCAGGAGACAGTCATTTAACTGAGTTCACTTCGTAGGCTGATAGCAAAACGAGAGATGAGTTTCCAGTCTTGTTAATATTCTTGGGTACACTGGCAAAGATTAAATATTCACACTTCCATGGTACGCACTAGTTTACACATTTCTAAAAGTTGTTGCACAATTTCTTTTTACTGCAGTTTATTTCAGCAGAACACACAATAATTAAGTTAGTGTTGTTTCCATTCAGAATGAGGGGGTGACTGCTTCAAGTCGCATTGCGGTAGTCTCCGTAGCTTCTTTCCGGTGGCTTCATTGTAGTGAATTTCTAAATACAATAGCTAAATTAGTATATAACAATATAGGGCATAAAGGCAAAGATAAGAAAGTCCAAAAGAATTTTCTGCTAGAAACGGTTGGTGTCGCATATACCTTCAGATTATTACTTAGTTCCTTCTGAATAGATTTGAATATGTGATAGTCACAGTGAGAGATAGTAATAGCAATAGATTTCCACGAGTGAGATGGTAGACTGTGATAGAGGCTGTCTGTGAAATCGAGAAATCTTCTCTCTTTCACCTATCTTCTACGACAGATTTAGAGGGGTCAGACAGTCTAAACACATATATATATATATATATATATATATATATATATATATATATATATATATATATATATATTACATATATAGTTCTATCCACTCACGTGCACACACATACAAAACGACAGTTAGACGTACAGAAGTGGGAAAACTATAACAAATGATTATATAGATATTCTAGAACGAGCTGACCAACACGCTGATTAAGTTTAAGGGCAGTTTAATTATCAATATAAACTTCCGCCACCACAACATCCAAAATTTACATCTAATATATATATATAATATAAGCCTCAAGTCAATGAATTGCTACAAAAAATGATAGACCCACAGTTATGATCTTCACTCGATGTTTAGCCCACAGTCCCGTTAGGAGAAAGATGATAGCCCAAAGAGTCACAGATACATATGATTTGGGTCTAATATTTTCCCTTTTTTTGAAGGTATGAACTGACTTTGATAGCAGTATCTATTCTAAGGGGAAAATAGTTAGCAACAAACTTGCATAAAGACAGTTAAGACAGCAAAATGGGTGCCAAAATACAACAATAAGAACCACTCAGACCTGCGTTCACTCTATTCATTCAGCCATGGCCACGTGCTCTCATGCATACTTACAGTTTTGTTCGTAGCATCTGGGAACATAATTCTTAGGACATTCACATACAGACTCGTCAATTGCAGTCTTGACCAAGAAATCCCAAGTTCCAAAAAGACGGGTTGAATTCTCTGCTTCAGGGAACGATTCCTTGGGTGTTCTTATTTTTCGGATGTCTGTTTAGGTCACATTGAAATTGTCCAGGCACGAACAGTAACAACGAGCAAAGTGTCAATAGCCTAGGTTTCTAGAAATGAGGAATGTCAGATCGGTGTATACTTTCAGGAAAGGACTATATTTGGTCACAACACCACTAGTCAAAACTCCGTCAGAATGTTACTGACGTTAATATGTTACTTGCCACACAGGCTAAAAATTGTACTTGAGTTATTTCTCAGGAAGAATTAAATATGGCGCGATAGGCCTGTTACTTCATTTATCCTTTAAAGTACTTGTAAAGAGTATGCACCAAGGCTTTTAAGGAAAATGTTTTAGTTCTTCACGGATATCACTCATCAGTACTTAACGCTGGCAAAGTTTGGGTTAACCCCTGTTTTCACTGCGTAGGAAAGAAAAACCACATATAAAATACCATACATACTATGTACTAGTTATAACTTACATTTTTAAACTGCAAGCGTACAGCTTGACTTATCATTTAAAACTTCCCGTAACATAAGTTCATCATCATGTGACGTATTCTTTCCAGAACGTTGTCTCCATTACAGCTGCTCTGAACGCAGCACGATTCTGGGCAAGTCGACCTGCATCAGCCAAAGACAAGTTCAGACTCTCTGTGATGTCCTGGGTCCACCGTCGTCTAGGTCGACCCCTTCCCCTTTTTCCAGGGACCATGCCTTCCATCACTGTTTCTTCCAGACTATTATGTCTTTTTATATGACCGAAAAATTTCAGCTTCCTTATTGCGATGGTATTTAGGAGCCAATGCTCCTGTACGTTTAGTGACTGCAGTAAATCTCTGTTGGTCTTTTTTTTTGTCCAGGGTATTCTCAACATCCTTCTGTAGCATTTCATTTCGAATGATGTAATCTTTTTTGCAACTGTTTTATTCAGTGTCCACGTCTCGCAGCCGTATGTTGCTACTGGGAATATACATGCTCTGATCAGTTGTAACTTTGTTTCTTTGCTTGTGCCTTGCCATAACATAAGTTATATACATAAAATCAATCATCATGAATTAAGAATACATACGTATCCCGTCAATACTCAATGATGTAGCATTTCAGTTATAAGTTAATTTAAATATTCTCATCTGATCATTTTGCAGTTAAATTAAATTTCATTTATAGCTGCGTGATTTTAAGCTAGAAATATAATTTATTCTGCTTTCCACTGAAACACGTCGGCTAGAGAATATTACAGACTTATAAATTACTCACTCGGTACAAAAGAAACTAGGGAAATAAAATAGGCGATTTAACACTTAATTCACTCACAAAATATTAGATATATTAAATATAATATTTACCTCCGCACAGAACTACAGATTAATACCACGAACTAGAATCATTCAAAATGATAGTAGTCTAGAACTCGGCAAATTGTTGCCAAGAAACTAAAGACTTTTCAATACACAAGATATTTTTCTAGCCTGGCGATCTGTCTACTGCAGATTTAGGAGTAAGAATGAAAATCTAGTTTCAAACTCTGGTTAATATCTATGAAACGGACAAAGATGAGCGCTATTTCCAAAACCACGCAATAGCCTCCCCTTTCCTTAACACCTATGTGCCTTAGACGCTAGCTCATAACTGCCAAAACATGTGTCTTCGCACTTACGCCAAAACCTGGCCGTGAAGCGTGAGTGTCATGGTAAAACCCAGACTATATGTCTCATTTCAGAGCGCTGCCTGAGTGTCATATCACACCTCCCTCCGAGAGAAACGTTAGTGTCAGGTGAAAATGCTAGACGATATGTCTCATTAGATGGCAGTTTCCACACCTAACCTGAGCACTCAGCCGATGAAAGTACGTTGTGACAGGTGAAAATGCAGACGATATGTCTGCCCTATGTCTGAGATAGATGAATATTCACAGTTTACGTCTACAACGCTATAACCTCCAGAGCCTGACATCTACGTAATAGAATGCGTATCAGTATGAGAAAGAAAATGGTAAAGTGAGAATGGGAAAGAAAATATTTTTCGCAAACGAACGAATGCGAAAAATACAGGAAAAGGATAAAGAGCGATAATAAAATAGAGGACACGGGTAGAAAAAGAAGAGAATATAGAAAATTTATTGATCATAAAACTCTCTGTGACAGAACGTCCCCCCTTTAAGATATGGAAGCACTCCATGTCTACGTTATGGAAATAAATTTCCTATATCCATAGCTTCAGGGTGTCTGTCCTCTTCCCTCTCATCTCCCCCCCCCCTCCATCTCTCTCCAATTCCTACTCAAGTCTACTTGCAAAGTTTCCTTTCTCTGGAATGTCTCCCATGCGCGCTTGAAAGAGCGTCGCCATTTTTGACATTTTTGAAAGTTTCCGTGTGATTGCAGTGGAATTTCCCTGCCACTAACGTCATCTTCGTCAATTTTGGCGATCGTCAGGAGATGTTCGGAAATCGGCACTGGTCTTTCCAAGTATCTCTTTAACAGATTTAAATGGAAAACCTTCTCCTTTCCTTTAACAGAGATCTGGAAGTTAGCCTTAGAAATCTTTTTCAGTACTGTAAACGGAACTTGCCATCCGATCCTCAGTTGGTTGTTTCCGTTAGGGAGTATCACCAAAACTTTCTCTCCTGCTTACAGTTCTCTTTCTTTCGCGACTTTCCTGTATCGGTTAGCGTGCTTTGTGCGTGCTCGCTTAAAGTTGGTCGTTGCTAGATCCCATCCTAGTTTCAACCTATCCTTTAAATCCGACACATATTTACTTGCTGAGACAACTGTCTCATCAGCCTTCTGGTCTGTCAGCGACCAACGTAAGGCTTCAAGCGGGCCATTAATGGGTCTGCCGAATAAAAGCGTAGCTGGCGGAAATCCTGTGGAAGTATGAGGAGATTCTCTGTAGCCAAATAAAGCTGCATGAATGCAAAGATCCCAATCTTCAGGTTTCACTTGTGCCAGTTTATTTAGCATCATGTTGAGGTTTCCGTTAACACGTTCTACTAACCCACTTCTGGCCAGAGTGTAAGGCTTAGTGTAGATGTGCTGGTCCCTCAAGATCTTAACGATCTCATCCATCAACAGGTTTCGGTATGGAGATCCGTTATCCGTCAACACTTGTTGAGGGAATCCCATCCGAGTGAAAATCTGCACGAGGGCTTCTGCGACATGCTTGGCATCTGCGCATGTTAGCGGGATAGCTTCTGCCCATAAAGTGCATGTGTCGACTAAGGTGAGGATAAAACTGTTCCTTCTTTTAGTCCTTTCTAAGGGTCCTAAAATGTCGATCACAACCCGTTCGAATGGTGTTCACACTATTGGCATTTCACCCAAAGAGACTGGGGTGCCCGTTGCTTGGGTGGCACACGTTGGCACTGGGCACAGGATTTGACATATCTGATAATATCAGTATTTACTCCTGGCCACCAATAATGAGTAGTTATCCGTTGGTTTGTGGCGTTCTGTCCCATATGTCCGCTAAAGGGAAGAGAGTGCCCCATTTCTAGGATTTGGCTTCTGTACTGTTTCGGTACTAGGAGCTGGTTGTAACCTTTGTCAGGCTTGCCCGTTCTGCGATATAGTACGCCATCCTTAGACAAAATGTTCCCGTGCTGTCTGGGTTCCTTAGCCATGGGCAGTTTCCTAAAGCAGGGTACCAAAGTAGGGTCCTTTTGTTGCGCTTCTTTAAGTTACATAGGTAACAAATTAGGCACAGGCTCCCGTTCCTTCTTAGTTTGCCCTCTTGTAGTTACTGCTGCCACAATCGGCTCTTCCGGTTTCCCAATAAACACATATCTACCGCCAAGTATGACTGGGTAGATGGGGTCATCCATACCAGCCGCTTTGATAACGCCTCTGACAAAATCAGAGTGTATCTCCACCAATGCGATGGAAAGCGCTGTAGGTGCATCACTCTTAGAGACTCCACAAAGTTCGACGGTCTCTCCTGTCTCTTGACCGGGTTTAACCAGGTGTCTGGCAACAATGCAATCATAAGAAAGCCCCGTGTCAAATAAACAAAAAGTTTGAGAACCGTTCAAAATAACAGTATCTCGCGTAGAAGGTCGTTCTCCGTCTACAGGTTGGGAATCACTATCAATAATTCCGCCTTGCGAGACTGTTAGCAAGCATCCTATGCGTTTCAGCTCTGTGTGCTCGCTCTGATCATTAGTCCCGTGCTCAGGGGTTCTCCCTTTGCCACCTTGTCCTTTCTGGCTGCACTGCCATGTAGGACGGTCGGGTTGATCAGACTGTTTACTGTGGTTGGGGTACTTGTTTCTGTAGAACCTGGATTTTTCAGGAGGGGGGTTTTGAGGTCCAGTTTCTCTGTGGTTATTCTGATTTGAGGCATGAGAAGATTGGTCTAGATTATTCTTTCGAAAATGCTCTTCTGTCGGTTTCCGTTTTGTGGCCGGAAGTTCAGCCAGCGCATTGTGATATCGCTTAGACTTTTCTAAGATGTCTTCAAGCTTTTCTGCACCCTGCTCAGCTAAAAATCTCACGGTGTCAGCAGACAAAAAGTTCTTTATTTGTTCTGTTATAACAAATTCCTCAAGACCTTCATAGGTAGAGGGGAGCTGTGAAAGCTCAAGACATTTTGTCAAGTATCCCTTCAAACGAGACGAGAACTGCTGAAAAGTTTTAGAGTTCTCCTTCCTGCTGTTGCGAAACAGTTGCAAACATTTGCGAGCATTCATTTCAAAGCGCTCAGTAACGCTTTCTTCAACATGTCATAGTTGTCTTGTTGGCCACTTTCCAGTTTAGAATAAACATCATAAGCAGAACCTTTTAGGGCCTGGGAAAGTTTCATATTCCAATGCGACCTCTCTAAACCGTACAGAGTAGCAATTTTCTCAAATTTTTCTAACCATGTGTCAATCTTCTCATTAGGACAAGGGAAAGACTCAAGAGTGAAAGACATAGCGTTGAGTTGAAGAGATTGAGTGTTAGAAGGATCAGTTAAGGAAGAATGAGGAGAAGACTCTCCATTGCTGGAGGTAGAGGCAGCACCACGACTTTGGAATTCTAGAGTTTTAAGAGCTAACTCATGCTGTCTCTAGTTCTCTTTTTCCTCGTGCTGCATCCTGCGAATTTCCATTTCCTCATCCATCTTCCTCTGCTCTCTAGCTTCGGCTGCTTTCCTCTCCGCTGCATTTTCCTTCTGCTCCGCATCATATCTGTCCAATTCTTCGTTGACAAACGCTTTCGCTTCTTCGCCGTCCAGTCCCTCTTCCCTTGCTCCCTGTCTGGGCATCTGCCTCAGTTTCGCCCTCTCTGCCATAGTAAATAGGTAACTGAGACTTAGACGTGAAAGAGATAAGAAAAAGGATACACTGGTTCCTACCACTTACGCGAAAATACCAAACAAAAAGATGATATACTTTAGCCTGGGATACCTCCTCCAAAATATATAGTGTCTAACTATCGCTGCTATTAATCGGCAATAAAGCACCTAAAGCAAACAACTACGCCAAAAGAATGGTAGTTACGATTACTCACTGAAAAATAAGTTGCTACGGTGGAAGCAAAATAATTATTGCAAAAATTTAAGGAGAAAAAAGAATCCCCTTAATATTTTAAGTCCACTAAAAGTACACCCCTGAAGACAGTTAGGGTAAGGGAGGCAATTTACAGGACGTACTTGTCTGAACGCACTCCTTAGCTTAGCTCAAACACCAACTTCTTCAGAACCCTGTGACTGTTAGACAATCACAAACTTTACCAGCGTTTAGTATTACAAAATCAACAATTAACATATATTCCGACAAAATCAACCTGTAACTCAAATGTATAATGCTCAATAATGCTGTGGAAAAAAACCCAATTATTAGTTCGTTAGTCTAGGGGATAAATTATTTTTTAAAAGATACAAAATCCACGAGACAATCACACTCTTACTCTATATCAGAATAAAGAAATTAAGTTCAAAATCCAGACAGACGAGTCCACACTTGTCGTACTCGTCTTCCTATTCTAAGTTCAAAAATCCTTCGGACGAGACCACATTCTGTCGTCCTTGCTCAGGATTTTCAGTTCAATTTCCGGAAACGAGCCCACATTTGTCGTAGATTTTTGATAGGGGATTTAAGACTTGGGTTGGTCCCTTCTGAATAGATTTGAGTAAGTGATAGTCACAGTGAGAGATAGTAATAGCAATAGATTTCCACGAGTGAGATGGTAGACTGTGATAGAGGCTGTCTCTGAAATCGAGAAATTTCCTCTCTTTCACCTATCTTCTACGACAGATTTAGAGGGGTCAGACAGTCTAAACACATATATTCATTACATATATAGTTCTATCCACTCACGTGCACACACATACAAGACGACAGTTAGACGTACAGACGTGGGAAAACTATAACAAATGATTATATAGATATTCTAGAACGAGCTGACCAACACGCTGATTAAGTTTAAGGGCAGTTTAATTATCAATATAAACTTCCACCACCACAACATCCAAAATTTACATCAAATATATATATTTAAAATAAGCCTCAAGTCAATGAATTGCTACAAAAAATGATAGACCCACAGTTATGATCTTCACTCGATGATTAGCCCACAGTCCCGTTAGGAGAAAGATGATAGCCCAAAGAGTCACAGATACATATGATTTGGGTCTAATATTTTCCCTTTTTTTGAAGGTATGAACTGTTTTTGATAGTAGTATCTATTCTAAGGGGAAAATATTGTTAGCAACAAACTTGCATAAAGACAGTTAAGACAGCAAAATGGGTGCCAAAATACAACAATAAGAACCACTCAGACCTGCGTTCACTCTATTCATTCAGCCGTGGCCACGTGCTCTCATGCATACTTACAGTTTTGTTCGTAGCATCTGGGAACATAATTCTTAGGACATTCACATACAGACTCGTCTATTGCAGTCTTGACCAAGAAATCCCCAGTTCCAAAAAGACGGGTTGAATTCTCTGCTTCAGGGAACGATTCCTTGGGTGTTCTTATTTTTCGGATGTCTGTTTAGGTCACATTAAAATTGTTCAGGCACGAACAGTAACAACGAGCAAAGTGTCAATAGCCTAGGTTTCTAGAAATGAGGAATGTCAGATCGGTGTCTACTTTCAGGAAAGAACTATATTTGGTCACAACACCACTAGTCAAAACTCCGTCGGAATGTTACTGACGTTAATATGTTACTTGCCACACAGGCTAAAAAATGTACTTGAGTTATTTCTCAGGAAGAATTAAATATGGCGCGATAGGCCTGTTACTTCATTTATCCTTTAAAGTATTTGTAAAGATTATGCACCAAGGCTTTTAAGGAAAATGTTTTAGTTCTTCACGGATATCACTCATCAGTACTTAACGCTGGCAAAGTTTGGGTTAACCCCAGTTTTCACTGCATAGGTAAGAAAAACCACATATAAAATACCATACATACTATGTACTAGTTATAACTTACATTTTCAAACTGCAAGCGTACAGCTTGACTTATCATTTAAAACTTCCCGTAAAATAAGTTATATACATAAAATCAATCATCATGAATTAAGAATACATACGTATGCAGTCAATACTCAATGATGTAGCATTTCAGTTATAAGTTAATTTAAATATTCTCATCTGATCATTTAGCAGTTAAATTAAATTTCATTTATAGCTACGTGATTTTAAGCTAGAAATATAATTTATTCTGCTTTCCACTGAAACACGTCGGCTAGAGAATATTACAGATTTATAAATTACTCACTCGGTACAAAAGAAACTAGGGAAATAAAATAGGCGATTTAACACTTAATTCACTCACAAAATATTAGATATATTAAATATAATATTTACCTCCGCACAGAACTACAGATTAATACCACGAACTAGAATCATTCAAAATGATAGTAGTCTAGAACTCGGCAAATTGTTGCCTAGAAAATAAAGACTTTTCAATACACAAGATATTCTTCTAGCCTGGCGATCTGTCTACTGCAGATTTAGGAGTAAGAATGAAAATCTAGTTTCAAACTCTGGTTAATATCTGTGAAACGGACAAAGATGAGCGCTATTTCCAAAATCACACATTAGCGTCCCCTTTCCTTAATATCTACGTACCTTAGACGCTAGCTCATAACTGCCAAAACATGTGTCTTCGCACCTTACACCAAAAACTGGCCGTGGAGCGTGAGTGTCATGGAAAAAGCCAGACTATATGTCTCATTCCAGAGCGCTGCCTGAGTGTCATATCACATTTCACTCCGAGAGAAACGTTAGTGTCAGGTGAAAATGCTAGACGATATGTCTCATTAGATGGCAGTTTCCACACCTAACCTGAGCACTCAGCCGATGAAAGTACGTTGTGACAGGTGAAAATGCAGACGATATGTCTGCCCTATGTCTGAGATAGATGAATATTCACAGTTTACGTCTACAATGCAATAACCTCCAGAGCCTGACATTTACATAATAGAATGCGTATCAGTATGAGAAAGAAAAACGGTAAAGTGAGAATGGGAAAGAAAATATTTTCGCAAACGAACGAATGCGAAAAATACAGGAAAAGGATAAAGAGCGATAATAAAATATAGGACTGTGGTGGGGTTGATGTTAATACAGTTTGTTGTTAAGAAATCTTAGTGTACTGAATGAGGTCAGCTGTGAAGGTCCCTGAATATAATAAATATTAGAGTAAATTTCCAAGGCACCTTTCTACTACCACCACTATGATCTCATTCAGACTTATTCTAGATAGAATGTAAGATGACTACGTTTGGTGTCTAGGGTTATGAAATGTTAGTGTAAGGTTGCATTAACCAACTAAACATATAAACAATTACACAAATTATTTTATTATCTAACACAACACAACAGTACCACGACAATCACATACGAACTACACTTTAAAAGACTATCTTTAGTAAGTCAGTGGTTGAAAGTTAATGTTTTTCAATTTATTGTCCTGAATCTGATTTATTTGGAATCAGGACTGACAATCAAAAGTGAAATCATAGAAATTAATTACATCAATCAATTTACACAATGGGTCTTCTGACCATAATACACATATTATTATATAAGAGTGTAGTTGTATTGTCTAACTGAGGTGACTTCTAGTATACACTGGTTGATTGTTTATTATCATCATCTCTGCATGTAGTTTGTAAGTTTTTATGGACACTGATAGAATGTTTATATCACTATTCCCAGTCTCTTATTTATACTATAATGTTAGTTGAGCGATCAGGTGCCGAAACATGCACCTATCTTTGTAATATGATGTAGGAATCTTCCTGCACTTCGCTGAACGACAACCTTCAGCTCCCACTTCTTCAAGAATGATGGTGGTTTACAGTTGTCTCCGAAAAAGGCAAGACTGTGGCATGAATATATCGGCCCACTGTAGTCTGGCACCAGTTATTGACAGCAACCACAACCCTCTGAAATCAGAAGGATATGCCTCCTTCGTAATCAACAGCCTACAATAATATTCAACAACCAGTACAGGCACATTACAAACAAACATGCAAGATCAGCTCTTTACGGCAATCCCTTTCACCAGTTTCTTTTGATGTGACCAGGTATACCAGTATTCCTCTCCCCTAATAGTTACAACGCCTCTGCAATTCCAACAATAATCTGTTGTCCATACAATAGGATAGGTATTATGCTCCTGATGATAATCCTATATAATTTAGTTGGTCTACACCTCTCTGATAGTCTTTCATATGCTGGATCAATCTCTAGACTCTGTTTTGAGTCTGCCATAGACTCACTTACTTACAGTCGTATGTTAGTATTTCACATTCACATTTAAAAAAAAAATGTTAAGAAAATCAATCTTACCACAGATGCAAGGAAATAACACAAGTAAACGATGACTAGGCAATAGAATATGGCACATTTTCGATCTGCCCTATGTCCAGGCTTTTCCTATGTTAGAAAATTTCTCCGCCTGCTCTCATCGATCTTGCTTTACACAAAATTTACTTGAAATGGCAGTAAACAGTCCCCGTTTCGTACCAGTATCTACTGCTTTGTCCAATGGGACCATGTTTACATTTATTTTTGAATCTATCGTTTCAAATAACAACTCCCAATATGTTTCCAAGGCAAATATATTTTTAGTTTTAGGTCAACCAATCATACTTCGCCTTCCTTTAAAATCCACCCAATCAAATATCCCGTACCTTTTAACCTCATTTACCCAAAGTCGTTTTTTCAAAACATGCCATAAAAAATTATAAACAGGCATGATCTTTACTTGACAGTCTGGTCGGATCCACTATAGTGTTATGGCTATAATTAGTTAATTAATGGACTATTTGCGTAACTATGTTCAGAAGTACACAGTTTTTTTTCTAAGTTAGTGTTTTTTATTTTTAATCTACTACACGTTCAATTCTTTTCCATGTGCTGTCTTCTCTATTTACGTGATAATTACGTCCTTTGAAATAAGAGCTAAGGTTATTTTTGTGACACGAGTTGTCTACATGTTCTAACTTTTTCCTCGTATTTTGGGGAAACCCCTAAGGCAAGGCTTGCCCCTGTGCTAGTATTGGCTTTTAGTTTAGAATCAATGCGAAACGAATTAGCATTTCATCTATCCTTTCCCCTCCTCGTTCCACAATGCATTTTTAGGCACATATTTTCTTAGAACTAGGAAAAGTGATTATGTCAAGGACAAATTTGAAAAATTGGGTGCCGTTTTGGTAGGCTATTCGTTAGCAAATAATAATCTGAAGGCGTAGGCGATACCAACAGTTCTAGTAGAAAATTCTTTTGTACTTTCTTATCTTTTCCTTTATGCCCGATATTGTTATATATTAATTTAGATATTGTATTTAGAAATTCACTACACATGTCCCCCCTTTAGAACAGACGATCATATGTCAGTTCCTATTTCTAAATACATATAGATGAATTTACTATCTATGCCTGATGACTACTCTGATGTTCGTCGTACGGATGTCTCCTTAAAAAATCAGCTCCCACATTAGTTTTTCCGGGAATGTACTCTATGGTAAACTGGAATGGCTGTAAGAGCAAAGACCAGCGCAATAACCTAGCATTTTCATGCCTTGCTTATGACAGACACACGAGTGGTTTATGATTTGTCTGGATCCTAAATGATTGTCCATAGAGATAAATCTGGAACTTTTTTATATCCCAGATGACAGCGAGACATTCTTTTTCACTTGTTGAATATTTTTGTTCTGCTGTATTCAACTTACGGCTAGCATAAGCAACTGGGGTTAATTCCCCATCAAGTGAATTTGACCGTTGTAATAGAGCTGCACCCAAACCGATATTACTCGCATCCGTTCTCAGAATGAATTCTTGACTTAAGTCAGGTAATTTCAAAATAGGCCTGCTTGTGAGCTTTTCTTTCAATTCTTGGTATGCTAATTCACATTGCGCCATCCAAATAATTCTATCAGGATTTCCTTTGCGCGTTAAATCAGTCAATGGAGCACATATGGAGTTAAAGTTTTTAATATACTTTTGGTAAAAACCACATAATGAGACAAAAGATCGCACTTTTTTTGTTTGTTTGTGGTCTTGGTGCTTTTTTTAACTTCTCCAGGTTCTTGGGGTTAGCGGTCATGTTTCCCTGATGTACCGTGTGGCCCAAGAATTCCAGCTCTTCACATCCAACACAGCATTTCGTCGGTCTAGCTGTCAAATTGGTCTCTCTCTATCGATCAAACAACATATTCAGAGAGTTAATGTGTTCCTCAAATGTTTCTGTTGCTATGAGAATATCATCCATGAAGTTGGTGATGCATGGATTCTTCAGGGGATCCAGTAACTTTCTCATCATCCTCGAATACACACTCAGTGCATTTTTCAGCCCGAATGGCAACATATTAAATTCATAATGTCCTTCCGAGGTGCTAAAGGCTAAATAAGGTTTGACTTCCGGCTTTACTGGAATCTGATAGTAGCCTTTGCTCAGATCCACTTTAGAGAAATATTTAGCTCTATTCAGCCTGGCAAACAGCTGATTTGTATCAGGTAATGGATCCACCTGATCTTCTGTGACAGCATTCAGTTTCCTGTAATCTATACACAGCCTGTGTTCTCCAGAGGGTTTTCTTAACAGAACCACACTGGAACTGTAGGGAGATTCACTGTGCGAGATAATCCCTTCTCTCAACAGATAATCTATCTCCTCCCTTAAAGCTTTTTCCTTAGCGAACGGAATCGAATAGGCTTTCATACAGATTGGTGTTGGGTCTATGAGTTTCATATCATACTCCAATAAATTTGTATGCCCCGGACGGTCCGTTAACACATCTGTATGATTATTCAGAACCTGTTGAACTCTCTCCCTTTGAATGTCCGTTAAATGTGTGCTGATTTTTACCTGTGCGGCGGTTTCACAGGGATGTAAAGGATATTCATGAGAAGTGAGTGGTTCCTTTTTCATCTCCATTGCAACAGACAAGGTCAGTAGGTGTGTCTCTTCCTGGTTTTTCTGGGTACCTCCCGGTAGGCAAACAAGGCGGCGGGAAGGTACTGATCCCATCTATCTGGTTTTTCATGTACCAACTTCCTCAGGATCGACATGAGAGTCCCGTTAAATCTTTCTACTTGGCCTTTTCCTTGAGGATGATATGGGCTACAATGAAAGTGTTTGGCTTGAAAGATCCTGAATACTTCTTCTGTTAGTTTCTTCTTGAACTGAGAGCCATTATCAGTCAAGATTTGGTTGGGACAGCCTAACCTGGTGAAGATTGTGAGTAATGCCTCTGTGTTGCGCACATATTCTTATGGGACGCACGGATTACTTCAGAGAGGCATACAATTCATTTAGTATGTCTATTTAATATGGAAAATATATATTTGTCTTTATTTGTGTACGAAAATGCATTCCTTTGTAAAGCTAGATAATCCATGATTGATTTATACTTGTGATTATATGAGTGGTCTCTCTTGAATATTGACTTGGCGGATTAATACGGAATTTGTTATTTCTCTTTTGGTAGGGCCAGAAAATAGATTAATCTTGCTTAGAATGTTTATGCATTGAATTCATATGTATTACTTGTCTAGAACAAGAAGATTCAGTTTTATATTGTATATCTTCGTATGTTTAAGTCGGACTATATTCTTTGTGCCGGAATCTGGCGCAGGTAATCGTAGTCCTACTGGGTTGTAGGGAGTTCCGAAGTAGCCGCCGATAATGGCTGTGTGATTTTCTAGGGCTGGTCCTGTTATGATTAAAAAGTGATTTTTGGATGATTTTTCCATAAAGAGGGAATGTCTCTGCGAGAGTATTGTGTCAGAGCTTCTTCTCATGTACTTTATTATGTTTAAATTCGGACTCCAGGTAAAGCCAGACCCTCTTTTCTTTGATGACCTTCATTTGGTTAAGTTTAGATGACAACCTAGTTTGAACGTCGTTGGTCGTCCATATGCACAGTTGAAGATGACAGGTTCCACTAGTATTCCTATCTACATGAAACAACCCTATTAATGTAGAGCTAGATGGTAAACTCTATGAAGTTATATATATATATTCAAATGTTGAATTAACTTTGGCTTTATTATTATCCTTCTGTTGGACGAGTGAGCGAAAACTCAAAGAAGGTGGCCATTTTGGAAGTACTGTCATTATGGTGCATCACTGGCCTGAGAACAGAATCTAACTCTTATTATCAGACAGTGGATCGGAGATCTTACCATCAAGGAACTCCGTTATTATGAAATAACATTATTACTGTCAAGAAAAGGTTCTAGCAACGAACCGCTATTACTATTCATGTATGTACATTTACTGAGTATGCGACGACAGACAACTAGAACGTCTGCCTACTGTCGTCCCATAATATATATTCATATGCTGCCTGAATACACTACTGATGTTGCTACTCAATTATGTAATATGATGATGTCCTGTCAACCATGTACTTTCATATGCAGATGTTCACGTCAAGTGTGTGTGTCCTTAATAAAAGGTGCGAAAAACGTCAGCTGTAGTTCCAGCCATCATTGACTCGTATAAGACTGTGTTAGTGCAGTATTATCTAGTGTCAACTACATAGAACAGTACACCATTCGCGTTGCTTCCACTCTCACACTACATCTACATGACCAGTAGATACAGCGCTGCGCAAGGTTGGGTAGTTGATCAAGTTCCCACGTAGATTACATCTTTCAATCATACAGTGGTAACGCAGATGTCGTGCTCATCCTGGAGCCTCAAGGGAAACCGGTTCCAGTAATGACAAGTGCTGTCCAAAACATGGAAGTCTCTCATCGGGTCCTTCACCGTGTAGTACAGTAGATCCCTATCTTTTCCAGTATCTTTACAGTGGTAGGCCAAATTCCTGATTCCAGCCTTCGCAGTCTTCATATTGAGAAGCCATCTAGAGTTACCAGAACGTTTCTTTTGACACACATTTACACCAGTGTATAAGTGCAGTACAAACCTACAGTCGATGTCAGCTTGACCTATTCTAGCAAGTGTATGCAGTATCCAGGTCAGCGCTTGGTGACATTTTTGCGCAGTACAGACAGTGTTACACAGAAGCAATTGTTTATCTTGCTGAACAAGTACTACAGTGTTGTTGAACAGAGAAGCACATATATTTCATCGGTGGATCTTCTGATGTGCTCGAAAATATTAAACTTTGTAATAAGTTAAAACAAAGATTTAAAATTGATTAAAGTGGCAGTTTATTTTCTTTACAAACTGCACCATTATTCAAGAGCCTTCTCTACAACACTCTATCCACAACACATATATTGTATTATATGCATTTATGTTTTACATGTATTTATGTTTACATGTTATTTGTTGTGTGTTAAGTTAGTTTATATTCCGTGGGTTTAAGGTTGGGCGGCGACTAGTACAAGGTATACCAAGTGACATTGGTCTTGTACTAGTGTTCTATAGGTACAAATTTTCTTAATTGGAAATTTGTTAGCAACAATTTGCTGCTATTTTTGTTAGCTGTGACGACTGTGTTCATATTTGTTTTTGTAATATTTTTTCTGTTCTTTATTTTTGTTTGATTTGTTTGTATAATTTGTTGGTCTACTCTTTCCTATCATTTAGTTCTTTACACCCTTATGTTTATACACTGTGGCGTTATTTGTCTTGTTGATTTCATTGCAGTTATTATCACAGGTTCTGTGACTATTCTCTTTAGTTCTCCTAGTTAAATTATTTAATTTCCGCAATTGTTTTCATATTGTTTTTTCTTGTTTGTCCTTGTTAATGTCTTTAGTTGACAGATGATATATATTATTAATATTGTTATAAAAGAAAGTGTACAAGACCTTTGTAAGGCTTGTCTCCCACATTGATTGGGATATACAAATATTATTTTCTACAGGTACTCAAGCGATCATTGGTTACATTAAGGAAGTGTACAAGACCTTTGTAAGGCTTGTCTCCCACAGTGATTGGGATATACAAATATTATTTTCCACAGATTCCCAAGCGATCATTGGTTACATTAAGGAAGTGTACAAGACCTTTGTAAGGCTTGTCTCCCACAGTGATTGAGATAGGAACATATTATTCTCCACAGGTACTCAAGTGATCATTTGTTACATGATAAACAAGATAACCATATAAGGTATATAAGTCTATAGTATAGACTTGCCTCCCATTTAAGTGGGACAAGGTAATTTATTTACTATTTAAGGTTACTATTTCATTAGACAGGATGTCTACATTAGATTACTTTATTGCACAAGGGAAATCCCTTGATAAGACTGGTAAAGACTTAGAAGAATGGGCTATTGCTCAATATGACAAAGCATTAGCTGCAGAAGAGAAAAAGAAAGCTGCTGCTGAGGAAAAAAAAGCTGCTGCTGAGGAGAGAAAACTTCAAATGGAAGAAAAAAAATTAGAAGCTGCTGCTTAGCAAAAAAGATTAGAAGCTGAGGAGAGAAAAGAAATAAGAGAACATGAACGTCAGAAAGACCTTTTAGCATTTGAGTTAGAGAAACTGAAATTGGCAAATATGAGTAATGTTAATCAATCATCTGATGGTAATGGTAAACCCTTTATTTACAAGGTCAAGGTACCAGCGTTCAACTCTGCCAGTGATGACATAACATTCTGGCTTGATAGATTTGAACGTGCTTGTCGAGCTCATAATGTGGATAAATCACAGTATGTGAATCAGTTGTCTGAAAATCTAAAAGGGGATTCTCTGACTAAGTTATGTTTGGTTGAAGAGGCCGACAAGGATAATTATGATGCTATTAGGGCAGCCTTGATAAAGAGATACCAATTATCAGAGGAAGGTTATCGCCTTTTGTTTAAAACAATGAAACCTGAGGTAGGTGTAGAATTCTCAGAATTCATTGCAAAAGCACGACTTACACTTCCACGATGGATTGAATTATCCAAAACACAGAAAACATTTGAGGCTCTTACGGATTTATTACTCAGAGACAAGATCATTTCTTCAGTGAATAAACCATTCCTAGAATTTTTACATGAGCGTAAAAGTAGTACATTAAAACAAATGGAAGAATATTGTGAGCAATATGCCACGGCACACCCTGACATGAGTCTTAGCAACACTAACATTAAAGAAAGTATGCCAGTTGCTTCTGCAACAGAATACAATCATAATTATTCACACAAATCTCAAGGAGCTCAAGATAAATCTCACAAAAAGGTTAATTGGAATGGTTATCAAAGCCAAGGTAACCACATAAATCAAGGTTCTTCTTTAAAGAACTGGAATCGGGCTGATAGTCCTAGATACAGGGGTGCCCATAATTAAAGAAATTTCCGCAAAGTGAGTCACTATAGGAACTACCCAAGTTCTCCTTCATGGAAACAACAAAACCAACATTACAGGGATACTCATTATAATGAACATGATGATTATGATCATGAATATTATGATCCTAACCCAAACAGGGGTTATAACAGAGGAAATAATAATAACTATAGAGGTTATAATAATCGAGGTAGATCACAATACAGAAGACATAAATCTCATTACCAGGCTAACTCTGCACAGCAAGAGTTTCATGTAGCCGGTAATCAAAATAATGATAAGAAAGACTCTAATAATGTAGGATGTTCTGCTTTTGACTCTGGTAGAGCATCTCAGTGCTCCCAATGCAAAACATTATTGGATCCAACCACAGTTTCCACTTTAAGCTGTGGTCATCCTCTCCCTGCTCTTCCTGCGTCAGTCGCGAATGATGGAAGAGGTGCTCTTGTCTTCAATAGAGGTCTAGTAGATGGTACTCCGGTATCAATCCTTTTCGATTCGGGATGCATCACCATTGGAGTGAGGCAGTCACTCGTAGATCCTTCTCGAGCCATGGGTAAAGTAATCAAATGCGTAACATTTGGTGGCACATTGGAGAAGTACTCCACTGCCATTATCAATATTGCTACTCCTTTCTTTACAGGAGATGTGCAGGCATGTCCCCTGCCGAATCCGATCGCTGATCTTATCATCGGTCGCATTCATGGAGTGAAAGAATGTACTTCGCAACAAATTGCTGATTGGGAAAATAACAATATGCAAACTGCTAATGCAGTAGTCACTAGGGCTCAAGCTCTTAACATGACTCAATCTTCGCCTTCTGAAGATAATGATGCGCAGAACCAAGATGATACCTTGGAAATTTCGCGTGACTCGTTCATAAAAAAAGCAAGAAGATGATCCTACTCTAAAAAAATTCTTTATGCTAGCAACAAAAGGTGATCCGAATAAAGACACATACCGTAAATCTTGGATTACGATGAAGAATGGCGTACTTGTACGTATGGTACAAGACTCCGTTAAGTCCATTCATTCTCAAATTCTTGTGCCCAAAAATATGAGAGTTAAAGTCTTACAGCACGCTCATGATTCTCAGTGTGCTGGACATATGGGTTTTTCCCGTACTAAATCTAGAGTTCTTGCGTCTTTCTTTTGGCCTTCTGTGAATAAGGACATACGGATCTATTGTCGATCTTGTAAAGTATGTCAAGAGGTTAAATCCAGAGGTCCACGCCATGCTGCACCTTTTCAGCCTGCTGACATTCCCATTCGACCATTTCAAAAAATGGCGATAGACATCATTGGTCCATTTAAGATAAAGTCTGCTAGAGGACACCAATTTATCTTGACGTGTGTTGATATGTGCACACGTTGGCCAGAGGCTGTTCCTCTAAAGAGCATAACTACTGCTGATATTGCAGATGCTCTTTGGCTAATATTTTCTCGTCTGGGATTTCCAGCAGAAATATTATCAGACCATGGTACCCAACTTATATCGGATACCATGTCTCAAGTGATGTCGACTCTTAAGATAGAGAGATCTTTAAGTAGTATTTATCATCCTATGTCTAATGGGATGGTAGAACGTCTGAATAGGACTCTCAAAAACCTATTATGTAAGATAACTGAAGATCATCCTCAGGATTGGGACAGAGTTTTACCCGCGGCTCTCTTTGCATATAGAGAGGTCGCCAATGAACATACAGGATTTTCTCCCTTTGAACTTGTCTTTGGCGCGAAAGCGCGAGGTCCTATGTCCTTACTTCATGACCTCATAACTGCTGACAATATTGTCGATGACACAAAATCCTCTTACGAATATGTCATTGCGCTTAGACACAAGATTATTGAAGCATGCAAATTGGCAACTGCTTCTTCTGAATTTGCCAAACAGAAGGCAAGGCAATTTGCCAATAAGAAGAAATGCTTGCGACAACTTTGTCCTGGTGACAAAGCATTTGTCTTACTACCTTGTAGGGAAAACAGACTCATTATTTCTTGGAAAGGTCCGGACGATATAATATCAAAAGTTTCCGATGTTGACTATATCGTCGATATTGATGGGAAGCATAAAACCTTCCACATCAACATGCTCACGGAATTCCACGAACGTCCGGATTATTTACAACCTGTTTTCCAGGCAACGGACGATTCTCCAGTCCAACATGGTCATTACTCATCACTGTCAGTAATACAGGATGAGGAAACGAGTTTCTCGGATGTGAATTTGCCTTTTCCGATGATTCCACTTCATTCTAATGAATCATGGAAAGACGTTACAGTCTCTCCCGAGTTATCTCTGGGAGAACAGAGACAAGCTTCTACTATGTTACAACAATTTCAGGATGTCCTTACTGACATTCCTGGTCGAACTAATGTCATTGAACATGACATCATTCTTACTGACCATAATCCTATAAGAGTAAGACCGTATCCTATCCCGATAAAATTTCAAGCACAGGTAGAGAAAGAGTTGGATGAAATGATAGATTTGGAAAAAATTGAACCATCCACATCAGCATATTCTTCGCCGATGGTTATTGTACGAAAAAAAAGACAATAACATACGTCTTTGCGTTGATTATCGCAAACTGAACCAAGTGACGAAATTTGATGCTGAACCGATGCCTTTACTAGAAGAACTACTTACTAGATTGTCGAAATCTCATTTCTTTACTAAACTTGATTTGTCTAAGGGATACTGGCAAGTCCCTCTATCCGAACACGCCAAACCGTTTACTGCTTTTCGACACCTAGGGGTCTATTCCAATGGAATTTCATGCCTTTCGGCCTTATGAACGCCCCTGCGACATTCTTACGCATGATGCGTCGAATCCTATCTCACTGTTCAGATGTTATCGCATATCTTGACGACATCTGTCTTTTCAGTGATGCTTGGGAAGATCACTATAACGGGTTAAAGGAACTATTGTCTATCTGACGCGAGCATAACCTGACAGCGAAACCATCTAAAGCCTGTATTGGTTTTAGCGAGATATCTTTTTTAGGTCACCGTGTTGGTCATGGTTTCCTAAAAACAGAAGACCATAATACAAGTAAAATACTTAACATTTCGATTCCTAAGACTAAAAAGCAAGTGCGAAGTCTTTTAGGTCTCATACAATTTTATGGACGATTCATTCCGAATCTGTCCTCAATCATGTCACCTCTTTCTTCTTTACTAAAGAAAGGGTCTCCTAATATAGTCCACTGGACTCAAGAATGTCAATCCACTTTGGATAAAATTAAAACTATGTTTTCTACTTCACCTATTTTGGTGTTACCTACTACGGATAAGACATTTGTTCTTCGTAGTGACGCTTCGTTTACAGGGATTGGAGCAGCACTAATGCAAGAGTACTCAGGAACTCTGCATCCTGTGATGTATATTTCTCGAAAACTAAATGCCGCAGAGAAGAATTACTCGGTCCTAAACCGTGAATTATTGGCTATGGTTTGGTCAATCCTTAAACTTCAAAGATTTCTTCTTCGCGCGCATTTCATTGTGGAAACTGACCAGAAAGCTCTTACAGCTATTCAAAGTAAAAATCTGAAGAGCGCGAGATCAACGCGATACGTGATTGCTCTTCAGCCTTTTCATTTTTCGGTGCGAGCTATCCGTGGGTCAGAAAATGTGATAGCAGACATTTTGTCTAGATGCCCACATGATTCCACCTAACTGTTAGATCCTGAGATTTCTAACAGGTCGAACTTTGCTACAGTTTTTTTCCTATGTTAAAATATGTACACATATGTAATATATCATATATTGATTGTATCACTACTTAGCAGTTCCTTCATATATATAGTCACCGCTGTCTTTCGATGTTTTTCTTCTTTGGTAATCATCATGTTAAAATACCTAAGATGAAAGATTTTGGATAAACTATTGTAGAAATTGTGACATTGCAATATTGTAGTATGCGTTGGTGACACCTCCCTGGAATTATTTATATTCAGAGAAAGATTTTCTCTGGATCCTGAGATATATTCTCACTTGTCGTACCATAGGACGACTTAGCCTCACATTAGCCGTTACATTTGTTTGGGATGCTTATCATCTGCGCATTGTTATTCGTGCGTTGTGAGCCTATTGTATGTCGCTCCTAGATGTATTTCAAAAAAAAAAAAAGTACCATTTTCTTTTTTTCTCGGGGGTGTGGTAATCTGTTGCGCACATATTCTTATGGGACGCACGGATTACTTCAGAGAGGCATACAATTCATTTAGTATGTCTATTTAATATGGAAAATATATATATGTATTTATTTGTGTACGAAAATGCATTCCTTTGTAAAGCTAGATAATCCATGATTGATTTATACTTGTGATTATATGAGTGGTCTCTCTTGAATATTGACTTGGCGGATTAATACGGAATTTGTCATTTCTCATTTGGTAGGGCCAGAAAATAGATTAATCTTGCTTAGAATGTTTATGCATTGAATTCATATGTATTACTTGTCTAGAACAAGAAGATTCAGTTTTATATTGTATATCTTCGTATGTTTAAGTCGGACTATATTCTTTGTGCCGGAATCTGGTGCAGGTATTCGTAGTCCTACTGGGTTGTAGGGAGTTCCGAAGTAGCCGCCGATAATGGCTGTGTGATTTTCTAGGGCTGGTCCTGTTATGATTAAAAAGTGATTTGTGGATGATTTTTCCATAAAGAGGGAATGTCTCTGCGAGAGTATTGTGTCAGAGCTTCTTCTCATGTACTTTATTATGTTTAAATTCAGACTCCAGGTAAAGCCAGACCCTCTTTTCTTTGATGACCTACATTTGGTTAGGTTTAGATGACAACCTAGTTTGAACGTCGTTGGTCGTCCATATGCACAGTTGAAGATGACAGGTTCCACTAGTATTCCTATCTACATGAAACAACCCTATTAATGTAATGCTAGATGGAAAACTCTATGAAGTTATATATATATATTCAAATGTTGAATTAACTTTGGCTTTATTATTATCCTTCTGTTGGACGAGTGAGCGAAAACTCAAAGAAGGTGGCCATTTTGGAAGTACTGTCATTATGGTGCATCACTGGCCTGAGAACAGAATCTAACTCTTATTATCAGACAGTGGATCGGAGATCTTACCATCAAGGAACTCCGTTATTATGAAATAACATTATTACTGTCAAGAAAAGGTTCTAGCAACGAACCGCTATTACTATTCATGTATGTACATTTACTGAGTATGCGACGACAGACAACTAGAACGTCTGCCTACTGTCGTCCCATAATATATATTCATATGCTGCCTGAATACACTACTGATGTTGCTACTCAATTATGCAATATGATGATGTCCTGTCAACCATGTACTTTCATATGCAGATGTTCACGTCAAGTGTGTGTGTGCTTAATAAAAGGTGCGAAAAACGTCAGCTGTAGTTCCAGCCATCATTGACTCGTATAAGAGTGTGTGAGTGCAGTATTATCTAGTGTCAACTACATAGAACAGTACACCATTCGCGTTGCTTCCACTCTCACACTACATCTACATGACCAATAGATACAGCGCTGCGCAAGGTTGGGTAGTTGATCAAGTTCCCACGTAGATTACATCTTTCAATCATACAGTGGTAACGCAGATGTCGTGCTCCTCTGGAGCCTCAAGGGAAACCGGTTCCAGTAATGACAAGTGCTGTCCAAAACATGGAAGTCTCTCATCGGGTCCTTCACGTGTAGTACAGTAGATCCCTATCTTTTCCAGTATCTTTACACTCTGCCACATGCTTCGAATCAATTGATGACAGGGCTACCGCCTCTCCCCACATAGAACAAGTGTCCACCAGAGTCAGAATGTAACTGTTCCTCCTCTTGGTCCGAGTTAGAGGTCCCACAATGTCCACGGCAACTCTTTCAAAGGGGTTCCCACTATCGGCATTTCCCCTAGTGTTACTGGAGCAGTCCAATGCTTTTGAGCTACCCGTTGGCACTCTGGACAACATTTTACATATCTCTTTATGTCTTCAGTTATTCCTGGCCAGAAATAATGACAAGCTATACGCTGTCCTGTTGCGCTGATCCCCATATGACCACTGAAGGGAATCGCATGCCCTAGTTCCAACACTTTAGTCCTATATAAAATTGGAAGGACCAGCTGTCCGTGACCATTGGATCCATTTCCAGCCTTCCTATATATCAATTTGTTTTTCATATAGAAATTTCCTTTGCCTGGAGGTGTATGACATTTGGGCAATTTCTTAAAACAAGGCTTGAGGGTCTTATCCTCCACCTGTGCCTTCCTCATCTCATCTGGATGGGTATTTATCAGATTATCCTCCTCCTTTGTAGACTGTGATCTGGTCTGCACTGTTGCCATGATCACAGGTCTCTTGGGATTCCCCAAGAAAACATATCTACACCCCAATATAAGAGGGTAGATTGGTTCATTTATCACTGCTGCTTTTATGATTCCTTCCACATATCGCGTTTTCACATTTATCCTGGCGACGGGAAGTGTCATGGTCGCTACGTCCTTGGTTGCAGCTTGAATCTCCACTGTTTCTGTGGTGTATTGATCTGCCTGCACCAGGTGAGAACTCACAACTGAATCATAATCTAATCCAGTATCATACAAACACCTTATGGTGACACCATTGCATGTTACATCTTCACACACTGGGGGGTGGTAAGGTTCCTGTTGTTCAGTAAGGGTGACCTTTACTCCCTTTCTCCCCATTTTCATTGCAGCGAAAGTAGGAGTTTTCTTTCTACAATTTTCAGTGTTATGGTTGTCCATCCGACAATGTTTACAATACTTCTTTCCTTGGTTAAAGGGTTTTCTGTCATTATATTTCCTTTCATTGAATTGTGAGGTTTTATTATTATAGTCATTGCGTGGCCTATCAAACTGGTGCTTACCTTTGTTCTGGTCTCTATAGTCAAACTTATTAAAGTTTTGAGGTGCCTTAAAATTGTCTACCTGTTTCTTTTTATTTCCAACTACCTCTGCTTGGGCTGCCTGATACCTCTCAGCGACATTGAGTAACTCACCCAGCCTCTCTGCACCTTGTTCATTGAGAAACTTTCTCAGGTCTGGAGCCAGGGACTCTCTTAGTTGCTCAATAAGGATCATTTCCTTAAGATCTTGGGTTTTACCCAGAGCAGTCCATTTCTCCAAGTAGGTCTCTAACCGTGCAGAGAACTGGTGATAAGTCTCTCCCGACAGTAGTTTGGCATTCCTAAATTTTTTTCTATAAAATTCCCCATTCTTTTCATATCTTAACAAAAGAGCCTGCTTTAGCATGTCATAATTGTCCTGATCATCCCTGCTCATCTTGGCAAAAACTTCATAAGCTGTACCACGAAGCCCTTGTGATAACTTTAGGCTCCACCTTTCTCTCTCTAAACCATATGTGGTAGCCAAAAGTTCATATCTATATAGTTAACTTTTTATGTCATCGTCTTTCTCAACAAAATGGTCTAAATGAAAACTCATAGCTGAGGTTGAGGCTCCCTGACTAACAGTGGCATCTGAGGTAAAGGGACTGGCACCATTTTCAGGAGCATGGCCTTGAAATTCTAACTCCCTTAGTCGTAACTCATGTTCCCTTTGTAATCTCTTCTCCTCCTTTTCTGCTTCCCTTTCTGCAGCCTGTCTCCTTTCTTCTCTTTCTGCAGCTAGTCTCTTTTCTTCTGCCTCCAATGCCTTAGCCTCCTTGTCAGCCTCAATCTGCAGCCTCTTAATTTCTTTTTCAGCCTCTAACTTTCTTTCAGCCTCTTTTTCTAATCTTTTTTCTTCGCGTTCAATAAATTTGTCACATTCAGTTGTGACATAAGCAATCATAATTTGCCCCTCCATTCCCAGTTCTTTAGCAGCGTGCACAGCAGCAGATCGAAACTTTGCCAGATCAGCCATTTTGTACTAGGCAAACCTTTAAAATTTCTAACTAGACAAATTTCTAATTATAACTAACAATTTCTAATTATAACTAAGAACAACCAAAGGCACTGATAGCTCAACCAATGCTTTTAGTTTTATAATATCTGAGATTCCTAATATAATTGATAATATTTTGAGAATTTAAAATCCCAGAAGCAAACTACCCAATATAGCTGGTGTTATGAAAAGTTCAATCCCCAGGAGCGAGACTACAATATATGTGGTGGGTTTGATGTTAATACAGTTTGTTGTTAAGAAATCTTAGTGTACTGAATGAGGTCAGCTGTGAAGGTCCCTGAATATAATAAATATTAGAGTAAATTTCCAGGGCACCTTTCTACTACCACCACTATGATCTCATTCAGACTTATTCTAGATAGAATGTAAGATGACTACGTTTGGTGTCTAGGGTTATGAAATGTTAGTGTAAGGTTGCATTAACCAACTAAACATATAAACAATTACACAAATTATTTTATTATCTAATACAACACAACAGTACCACGACAATCACATACGAACTACACTTTAAAAGACTATCTTTAGTAAGTCAGTGGTTGAAAGTTAATGTTTTTCAATTTATTGTCCTGAATCTGATTTATTTGGAATCAGGACTGACAATCAAAAGTGAAATCATAGAAATTAATTACATCAATCAATTTACACAATGGGTCTTCTGACCATAATACACATATTATTATATAAGAGTGTAGTTGTATTGTCTAACTGAGGTGACTTCTAGTATACACTGGTTGATTGTTTATTATCATCATCTCTGCATGTAGTTTGTAAGTTTTTATCGACACTGATGGAATGTTTATATCACTATTCCCATTCTCTTATTTATACTATAATGTTAGTTGAGCGATCAGGTGCCGAAACATGCACCTATCTTTGTAATATGATGTAGGAATCTTCCTGCACTTCGCTGAACGACAACCTTCAGCTCCCACTTCTTCAAGAATGATGGTGGTTTACAGTTGTCTCCGAAAAAGGCAAGACTGTGGCATGAATATATCGGCCCACTGTAGTCTGGCACCAGTTATTGACAGCAACCACAACCCTCTGAAATCAGAAGGATATGTCTCCTTCGTAATCAACAGCCTACAATAATATTCAACAACCAGTACAGGCACATTACAAACAAACATGCAAGATCAGCTCTTTACGACAATCACCAGTTTCTTTTGATGTGACCAGGTATACCAGTATTCCTCTCCCCTAATAGTTACAACGCCTCTGCAATTCCAACAATAATCTGTTGTCCATACAATAGGATAGGTATTATGCTCCTGATGATAATCCTATATAATTTAGTTGGTCTACACCTCTCTGATAGTCTTTCATATGCTGGATCAATCTCTAAACTCTGTTTTGAGTCTGCCATAGACTCACTTACTTACAGTCGTATGTTAGTATTTCACATTCAAATTTTATTTTAAATAAAATGTTACGAAAATCAATCTTACCACAGATGCATGGAAATAACACAAGTAAACGATGACTAGGCAATAGGATATGGCACATTTTCGATCTGCCCTATGTCCAGGCTTTTCCTATGTTAGAAAATTTCTCCGCCTGCTCTCATCGATCTTGCTTTACACAAAATTTACTTGAAATGGCAGTGAACAGTCCCTGTTTCGTACCAGTATCTACTGCTTTGTCCAATGGGACCATGTTTACATTTATTTTTGAATCTATCGTTTCAAATAACAACTCCCAATATGTTTCCAAGGCAAATATATTTTTAGTTTTAGGTCAACCAATCATACTTCGCCTTCCTTTAAAATCCACCCAATCAAATATCCCGTACCTTTTAACCTCATTTACCCAAAGTCGTTTTTTCAAAACATGCCATAAAAAATTATAAACAGGCATGATCTTTACTTGACAGTCTGGTCGGATCCACTATAGTGTTATGGCTATAATTAGTTAATTAATGGACTATTTGCGTAACTATTACCATATTCTTTGTCAACAAGTCCTAAGGTACACGAATATACAATTTATATGGGACTAGTTGGCTTGGTTCAGAAGTACACAGTTTTTTTTTTTCTAAGTTAGTGTTTTTTATTTTTAATCTACTACACGTTCAATTCTTTTCCATGTGCTGTCTTCTCTATTTACGTGATAATTACGTCCTTTGAAATAAGAGCTAAGGTTATTTTTGTGACACGAGTTGTCTACATGTTCTAAACACGAATTGGTGTATCATCGTTAATAATAATATCGTGACTAATTACAGATGTGCAACCCGGTACATCAGTTAACACATCTGGGAAAGATTGTAGAAGATCAGCAACGCGTTGATGCTGTTGCGGTGTAACCGTAGAAGAAATGGTCACATCACGCCAAGATTCAGTAGATTGGACAGTAAGTACAGGTAAAGGCATCTGCACTTCAGGAAAAGTAGATTCTTCCTCCTGTATAACAGATAGATTAGAATAATGACAAGTAGATACAGTATTGTCATCTAATTCATGAAAAATTGACTGTAAGTGTATAGGACGTGTATGAAATTGCTTGAGCATATTAATATGGAATATCTTTCTGTGTCCCTTGATATCTAAGACGTAATCAACGTCTGAAATTTTATCAGTAACCTTATAAGGACCAGTAAGGAAAAGAAATGATGAATGACTATGCTGAGTCATCAATGATATGAGACAATTGTATTACCATAGCATGTTATCTGCGTGACGCAGCATTAGGTACTAATTGTAACCGTAGACAATGATGGTTAAAGTAAGCACCATTATCATGCTCGATGACCATTCGAGCATCTCTATTGTTACGAAATGTAACTATAGCTTCACCATACCTGTCATTGGTAGGTGACAACAACCGTACAAACATAACGTCTGCCGTGTCATTAAAGAAATTGCTAAGTGCCTGCCATCTGGTACCTTGTGGCAGATTGCGCACTAACACGGTGCGAGAATATGCACCCTTCCCAATGTAAGTGGGATCATTGTCACTAACGTGATAAATAGTTCTTCTATTTAAGACATATTTATTTGTCCTAATTTTATTAGTTAAGTTCATAAGAACTTCACCATCATTACCCTTGTTCGGGACATCCCTTCTTTTCCCATTTTCAACAATTTTATTCAGATCACTGTTAATATGATCCTGTCGCCAACATCTATCTTCCGACTTGGCGGCATTCTCTTGAGAAAAGGTATATCTGCCTTGAAATGATTTTCTAATCTTCCTAGGATGGGCTGGTAGTTTAGTATACTTTTTATCCTGTAGGAGAGTCTTATCCTTCTCCTTATCGATTTCCAGAATGGTACTGAGACTGAAATTGGAGAAAACTGTGCCACATGTATTGAGATTCATACAAAAACGATAATCGACATTCACAAAGGTTTCATGTACAATTCAGCATAACAATTGAATTCCAAATAATATCAGTAAGTATCCGTCCGTGTCAAAACAATATGTCAGATGAACATCGTGGCTATATACGTGCGCTGTTGTAGTCAACAGCCAGAAATGAGCACATGAGTTCTTGACATCTACAATTTGAATCATAATACGATTCTCCTTCCATTATTAGTTTAATTTAATTAATCTCATGCTTAGATTAATTTCCGAACTGACCCTGAAGTCTACATCGATTCATCTATATAATATAGGCTATATACTCAGCCTTATTTCCTTGGAAGAAATACAAGACACGACCTTCTTGCTTGACGGATAGCGTAACAAAGGCCCTGTAACCAAGTCACCCGGCGTGACCTTCCCAACGCGAATGCGTCATAATCTCCGCATATATTTCGCGTTCACTATACCGTAAAATATCGACATATTCTATAAATATTAATGACCCCTAAACGTTGCGCATGGGTAAACCCCAGCAGACGCCATCATTTAAAATAACACCGTAACAATACTTACAATCTATGGTTTCCCAACAAAATATGTGAATATAATCAAAGCGCTATATGACAATGCAAGATGTTGTGTTAGAACAAATAAAGGGAATACAGAATGGTTTACAGTAGAAACAGGGGTGAAACAAGGCTGTATTATGTCACCACTACTTTTTGGAATAGCTATTGATTGGGTTATGAGAAACTATACCCACAATGAACAATTAGGTATAAAATGGACAAATGGAAAATTCCTGGGGGACCTGGATTTCGCAGATGATTTAGCATTCTTAAGTTCAACACCCAGACAATCCCAAGAAGCAGTAAATAATTTGTGTCATCTTTCGGTTAAAATAGGTCTCCAAATAAATGCCTCTAAAACTAACGTTATGAACTTTTCTAACGAGACCTTTAATATCATCCTAAACGGGGAAAAACTAAAGAAAGTTGAAAGTTTCAATTATTTAGGCAGTAAATTGACTCAGGATGGTGACACAACAAGAGAAATTCATACTAGAATTGCTTTGGCAGCTAGCGCCTTCAATAGATTATCTAACATTTGGAAATTACGATCATTGAATATACATACCAAGCTTCGTCTGTTTAATTCAAATGTTATCTCAGTGTTAACATACAGCTGTGAGAGTTGGAAAATAAGTAAATCATTGGAGAACAAGCTGAATACATTCGAGAACAAATGTCTTAGAAAACTCATGAACATCAGTTGGAATGAATTCAAGACTAATCGACAAATAAGACAAGACTCTAGGCAGAAATATGTCTCCAATTATATAAGGAAAAGACGATGGTCATATATCGGTCATTTCCTACGAATGAAAAACAACAGAATACCATTGCAGGCACTCACTTGGGTTCCTGAGGGTAAGAGGAAAAAAGGAAGACCAAAAGAAACACTCAGAAGAACAATAATAAGAGAAGGAAGAACGTTGGGATTAAACAATGTGCAAGAGCTAAGAGGAGTGGCGTCACAACGTACAACCTGGAGAGCACTGGTTTCTGCCTTATGCGCCGTGTTTGGTGCTTAAAGAATTTATTATTATTATTATTATATTGAAGTAGAGAAGTTGAAAGTGACTAATATAGGGAGTTCTCAAGCGACTTCTTCGAGCACAAAAAGTCATGATTATAAGTTCAAACTTCCTCATTTTAATCCTACAAAAGATGACATAACGTTCTATCTAGATAGACTAGAACTAAATTGTGTAACATATAAAGTAGATAAGGCACAATGTTGCCAATATGTCACTGCTCATCCACAACAAACAATTAGCAATAATAAGATTAAAGAAGGTTTACCCGTGGCTTCTGAGACTCCATACAATTCTAATTTCGGAGGTAAAGTTAAAGGTACTCAGCGCAACTTCGATAAGAAAAGTAAGCGTAACTTTGGACAGGATCAAAGTGATTCATGCCAAAGAGGCTCGTCTTCTAAAAATTGGATGCAATCTGATAGCCCTCATAATTATGGTTCCAACAAATTTGGTAACTTTAAAAGGGGTAGCCACAATAAAAACTATCCTCGCCATAATTCTTCAGGAAGACAGCAGTATCAGTCTGATAGATATTTTCATCAAGGTGTAAATCACAATCACAATTGTGAAAACTGCGGTTCAAACCAAAATAATAATAGCAATAGGGGTAATTAACATAATTCCAAAGGAAATAGTAATCGAGGTAGATGGCAGCATAATAATAACAGATCATGTCATCATACTAACTGTGCTAAACAAGAGTCACAAGGAGTTAGTAATGAACAAAACAATAGTAAACCTAGCGCTAGTGCTAGTTCTTGTTCTGCCTTTGATTTTGGGAGAGCATCTCAATGCCCTCAGTGCACCACTTTATTTGAACCTACTACTATATCCACCTTGAGTTGCGGTCATCCTCTGCCCGCTTTTCCTGCCGCAGCGGCTCATGACGGGAGAGGATCTCTTATTCTACATAGGGGTCTAATGAATAATGATCCATTCTCAGTCCTCTTTGATTCTGGATGTACCACTATTGGGGTTAGACAATCTCTAGTAGATCCTTCATGTGCCACTGGAAGAGTGATCAAATGTGTAACATTTGGTGGCACAGTGGAAAAATACTCTACCGCTATCATCTGTATAGCTACTCACTTCTTTACGGGAGAGGTCCAAGCGTGTCTGCTTCCGAATCCTATTGCGGATCTTATCGATGGGCGTATACACGGCATTAAAGAGTGTACCCCGCAGCAGATTATTGCTTGGGAAGAACATAATTTAGAAGCTGCTAATGCAGTTGTCACGAGAGCTCAGGCTCAGAATATGCTTCAGACTACATCGATCGAAGGTGTTGAGGTACGTGATCAAGATGATCATGATGTCATTTCACGGGACTTTTTTATCGAAAGTCAACAGGAAGACATTTCGTTAAAAAATTCTTCGTGCTGGCAAAAAGGTGACCCAAATAAGAAGATAGATCACAAATCTTGGATCACTATGACGAATGGCGTACTAGTGCGTATGGTACAACACTCCGACATGTCTATACATTCACAAATTCTTGTTCCGAAAGACATGAGAGTTAGAATACTGCAACATGCTCACGACTCCCAATGCGCTGGTCATATGGGATTTTCACGTACGAAGTCGAGAGTTCTTGCGGCTTTCTTTTGGCCATTCGTCAACAGAGACATACGTCTTTATTGTCGCTCGTGTAGAGTATGTCAAGAAGTAAAATCGAAAGGTCCTCGCCATGCAGCACCTATCCAGGCTGCGGACATTCCTATCCGTCCATTTCAGAAAATGGCGATAGAAATCATTGGTCCTTTCAAAATAAAATCAGCCAGAGGACATCAATTTATTCTTACATGTGTGGACATGTGTACTTGATGGCCAGAGGCCATACCTCTGAAGAGCATTTCGACTGCCGATATTGCAGACGCTCTTTGGCTGATATTTTCGCGGTTGGGATTCCCTAGGGAAATCTTGTCAGACCATGGCACCCAACTGATATCTGAGACAATGTCGCAAGTGATGTCTACTCTTAATATCAAGAGATCCCTGAGTAGTATTTATCATCCTATGTCTAATGGAGTAGTCGAACGTCTCAATAGAACTCTCAAAAATTTACTTGGGAAAATAACTGAGGATCATCCTCAGGATTGGGACAGAGTCTTACCCGCTGCTCTCTTTGCTTATAGAGAGGTTCCTAATGAACATACCGGGTTTTCTCCTTTCTAGCTCGTCTTTGGCGCGCGTCCGCGCGGCCCAATATACTTGCTTCACGATCTGATAGCTGCCGATGATATTAGTGATGACACACAATCTTCTTATGAGTATGTCATTGCTCTCAGGCAGAAAATCATTGAAGCGTGCAAATTAGCAACTTCCGCATCTGAATTTGCTAAAGCAAAGGCAAGACAGTTTGCAAATAAAAATAGATGCCTACGTCAACTTTGTCCTGGAGACAAAGCATTTGTATTACTTCCTTCCAGGGAAAATAGACTTCTTATTGGTTGGAAAGGTCCTTTTGAGATTGTATCTAAAATTTCTGATGTCGACTATGTCGTTGATATTGACGGAAAGCATAAAACTGTTCACATAAATATGCTTACAGAATTTTATGAACGTCCAGAGTACTTACAACCTATCTTCCAAGTGACGGAAGACGCTACAGTCGCTCGTGGCCATTACTCATCGCTGTCTGTCATACAGGGTGAGGAATCTACTTTCTCTGATGTTAATCTTCCTCTTCCGATGATTCCACTTCATTCTAAGGAATCATGGAAGGATGTTGCAATTTCACCAAATTTATCAACTAAGGAACAATCACAAAATCTCTTCCATGTTACAAGCATTTCAGGATGTTCTCACGGACATTCCTGGACACACTACAGTCATAGAACATGACACTGTATTGACTGACCATACTCCTATCAGGGTCAGATCTTACCCTATTCCTATCCACTTCAAAACTCAAGTCGAGAAAGAGTTGGATGAAATGATAAAGTTAGGAATAATTGAACCATCGAATTCTGCATACTCGTCGTCTATGGTTATTGTCCGAAAGAAAGACAATAACATACGCATTTGCGTCGATTACCATAAACTAAATCAAGTAACGAAGTTCGATGCAGAACCTATGCCTCTGTTGGATGAGTTACTTACTAGACTTTCCAATTCTCGTTTCTTTACAAAGCTGGACTTGTCTAAAGGATACTGGCAAGTTCCTTTAACCGAACGAGCCAAACCTTTCACTACTTTCTCCACACCTAGTGGTTTGTTCCAATGGAACTTTATGCCTTTTGGCCTTATGAATGCCCCAGCTACATTCGTACGCATGATGCGTCGAATACTGGCATATCGTTCTGATGTGATTGCATACTTAGACGATATCTGTCTTTTTAGCGATTCTTGAGAAGATCACTATCTGGGATTAGATGAATTGTTGTCTACTCTACGTGAGCATAATTTGACAGCTAAACCCTCTAAAGGTTATGTTGGGTTTAGTGAGATTTCTTTTCTTTGTCATCGTGTTGGTCATGGTCTCTTGAAGACAGAAGACCACAACAATTCTAAGATACTTAACATCACTATTCCTAAGACTAAAAAACAGATCCGTAGTCTCTTGGGCCTAATACAGTTCTACGGAAGATTCATTCCGAATCTTTCCTCTATTACGGCACCACTCTCAACCCTATTGAAGAAAGGGTCTCCTAATATGGTGCGTTGGCCCAAGAATGCCAATCTTCATTGGATCAGATTAAGTCATTATTTTCGTTTCCTCCTATTTTAAGACTACCTACAGCCGATAGGACGTTTGTCCTTCGTAGTGACGCCTCAGCAATAGGGATCGGGGAGGCACTAATGCAAGAGTATTCTGAGACTCTGCATCCTGTAATGTATGTCTCGAGAAAACTGAATGCGGCAGAAAGGAATTATTCTGTTCTAGACCGAGAATTGCTAGCTATGATCTGGGCAATTCTTAAACTCCAAAGATTCCTTCTCGGCGCGCATTTTGTAGTAGAAACCGACCAAAAAGCTCTCACAGCTATGCAGAATAAGGATTTGAAGAGTTCGAGATCCACTCGATATCCTATTGCTCTTCAACCTTTTCATTTCACGGTACGAGCTATCCGTGGTTCGGATAATGTGATGGCGGACATATTGTCTCGATGCCCACATGAAGCTACTTAGCTCTTTTGTCTAGATCTACTGTTACATATCTAAAGTTATGATCTATTCTTACAATAACATGCTTCTGTAACACTTATTGTCACTTTGTTTAAACTCATTGTTATGTATTGATTATTTGCTTTCTCTGTTACCGTCTTCGGTAAAACAGAGGAAGGCTTTGTTTCATATGAAATAAAGGTCAAAAAAACTAATGCGGCCACATTTATAGTTTAGATATATATTAAGTGACTATGGTACATTATAACATTCTAAGAAGTGTTCTATTTGCATTGTTCTCAGCAAACCAGTGTGATACATTGGAACGCTGTATAACTACGATGACTTCTATAGACGTCCTGATGTTCCTTGAGGTTTTTGCTTACAAGACATCGCTGGAATAGAGCATCGTCTTGTTCTTCTGACATCATCAGATATTAGTTCTATACACATGTATAATCATATGTTTGTAAAAAGAATTTAGAAATGTTGTTAATGATTGACCATTTGAATTTATGGTTATATACTCATTATACGTCGTGAGATTTCGATGTTGGTGTAATTTCTTAATGGAAATTGTCATTCTCCATTTATTCACATATTGATACGAATTTTTGTTGTAACATTACCTGCACTTTTGAGTTGGTTGGTAACACCTCCCCGGATATATTTACTTTGAGAAAATAGTTTCTCCTATCTAGTGAGATTTTTTTCTTCTCACCAGACGCTCTACTGTGCGCCGATTGGATCTGACATTATGAAGTTATATTTTTTGGTGATCCTTTCATCGGCGCATTACTCATGCGTTATGAGCTTAATGCACCTCGCTCATAGATGTATTTCAAACAAAAAATGTGCCATTTTTTTCCATTGGAGGTGTGGTAATGTTGCCGTCATTTTTGACGGTGGAAAAAACGCCAACCTAATGTATGTTTGGTTTAATGTGATCAAAGAGAGATAAATGTTTATTATCTTTCTGTGACAGGTTTGACTGGTGATTATCTTCTCCTGTCTTATGTTGTCCTGTCTCAGGCAATGTCTTATAGTTGACATGTCTTAAGTCTATTTATAAGATCATATACGGAGTATCTTTATCACCCGTTTGGGCGGAAACGCCTGGTCTGGGTTTGCCTCGATCTGGTCCATGCTCTTTGGGCATGCGCGGGTCTTGGCGGCAAAAGCCAGGAGACTGATTCAGAGAGAGTGTACCTGAGGCTTAGAACGGATGTACCGATCCGTAGATTTCTCTCTGCCAAGTTTTCGATAGGGATTGGAAATTCTGGGAATGACAGTCTTGTCATTCTTCCGTCCCTGAGTGTTTCTTAATGCCAGTATTGGCTGTGTTGTGTTACCTTAGAGTGTAAGGATTCTTTGAGAAGGTAACTGAAACATTATTCGATCTTTTCGTCTCGTTTAGATCTTACAGGTACATTTATCGCTGATGGCGACATAGTGAGCGAAGCTCACAAGGAGTTATTATACTGTACCCCAGTATTGCTTCATATTCGTAAGACTAGGTCTAAGTTGACCTGTTACATACATAAGCCTAAGAATCATCTTTATGGATCCGCAATGCAGGCGGAATATGGTTTGGCAGAGAATATATATAATCTCAGAAGCTTGTGTAAACTGAGAGTGACCTGATTATCGAGGCCCGCGACCTGCGGCCTGATTTCGTTGTCATCATATTGGTCCGTGTTTACGGCCAATATTCTTCACTAGAATGAAGTATCTGGCATGTGAGGCCAGTCTGAAGTCTTTTGCTAATTGTAGGAAAATGGCATTGACTTTGTTTAAATAACTGATATCGCACGTACTACGCAATATATTTGCTAGGGCTTACCTGACGGGGCTCAGTCAGGGATTAGAGCTATTGCATGGACAGTAAACATTGGTCAAGACATTGTTACATGTCTGGGATCTGTGATGCCTGAAGCTGACCTTTGTAACTACACATATTATGTCCACGATCTTATACTATTGGCTGTTTCGTCCATCATCATCTTATTATCGTACGTCATGAATAAATATTGTAAACGTCAGCAGCATTCCCAACTTCACTGACTCCTACTTGTGGTTGTGTGAGTTAATGTAAAGACGTCCAAGAGCCTATACGGCCTTCGTGTTATCAGCACTGTTAATTACTCACTTACACAATCAACCACATTGTTATACACGTAATACACGTCTGAATCTACAGGAATACTGACATTATGTATGTGTCTACTATACCCTGGCGGCACCTCACGCTAGTGACCTAATTCCTCGCTACTACTTGATACTGTCCAGGACAACACGACACGCTCCACGTACTAACATTCATAACACATCAAAACAGTACGTTACATCTCCAGCGTTAAACAGACCGTAAACAGACTTTTACAAGAGGTGACCCCAGACTACGACTGGAGCAGTGATGAGTGATGATTACGTCACATGTGCCTCAAGTGTATCATATCTTTTTGTGAGATATATGTAGCTTGTTAATGTTAGTTCAGGCACAAATCATTATTCGCGCTGTCCAGACACATTTTCCCAGTTGATACCAAGAGGAATATTGGTGAATTTTAATCATCTTTCTTGAGCTACGTTGTGTACTCAAGAATTTAATTTTTCTGAGAGATTAACATAGGTTAGTGGACAACGAGAGGATGCGCCTGTTAAGCTTCCAACTCAGTGTACTTAGCAGAGGAATTTGTTTTTTTTTCCCAAACGTACGTGGTTACGAGCAATAGACGGTTTGGAGTTCTAACGTTACGACGCCGCTAGTATTTGGAGAAGTGCACTAATTACCAAAAAGAAGTGACGGAAACCATGGCGACAGGACTCACCTAGAGTTAAGTTTTCGTGTAAAATAGGCGAAAGCAACGAACTTTGATAAATCCTCACTTACGTCTCAGTGACGAAAACTTGTATGTACAGCACAATTTCACAAATCATTCCATATTTATTTTTACTGTTAAAGCCTAATTCATTATTAAAATTGCTACATGTTGTGTTAAAACTAAACAATCATAGTCGCCTCCGTTTTTTATATGTAAAAAACAAACGTATATATATATATATATATATATATATATATATATATATATATATATATATATATAATATATATATATAATATATATATATATATATATATATAATATATACATAATACATATATACATATATACATATATATATATATATATATATATATATATATATATATATATATATATATATATATATATATATATATATATATATATATATTTACCTCTAAACAGAGCTATACCATAATAAGATGAATTCGCTGAATTAACTCAGCTGGGGCCTTGAACGGGTTAAAAACCATTGCTTAAAACATTCAAAAAAGGCGACGGACAGATATAAGTTTACGATTGTTCCGCGCTTTGTCGCATGGTTCTTGACTGTCTTGTGAAGGCTCCCTTTGGACAGAGCGTCATTACACTTCTATCAACATCTCTGTCAAGAGTAATCTTGTGCGGAGGTAAACACATTTGACGACCCAGTTTAGATACTCTTGAGTTTTGACCATTGTTGGACAACTACTGCAAAGCTGGGGAGGCAATCCGTGACAGAGGTCACGCGTTTAAGTTTTAAAATTGATATTTTAAAATAAGCTTGGGATATTTTGATTTAACACCCCGACCCACATAGTTCTAAAGAGCTTACCGTTGATTTAATTTGAGAGCCGGAATAGACTTTGAATTTCATTGGCAAGTTGGTCTAAAAGTACAATCTGGGATTTGAACTGAGAAATGAGAGATATAATCTAGGGAAATTGGGACATAAATCAGACTGCATTGCAACGTCAAATTAGCAACCCCCAGGAGCCAGAGAGACATCGGACTAGTATTCCAAAATTATAAGTGACAGATTAAAGTATTTTGGCGTCTTTTTAACTTTAAAGATAACCCGCATTTTTAAATAACAAGACTGGATACTTAAGGAATCAGAAGCACAAAGATCGGACAAAGAATTCCAAAATGATAAGTAATTGATCAAAGAATTTTGGGCGTCTTTATAACTTAAAAGAGAACCCGCATTTTTAAATACAAAGACTGGATACTTAAGGCATCAGAATCAACTCATAAGAGGAATAATAAAATTTCCCAGACCAGTGTTCGAAGCATCTAATCAAAGTGCTGCGCCCATACATCTGTCCCAGGAGATTATGTTCCCAAAAGTTAATTTGGGATAAGTATAAAAATTTATTTTACCATGTGAATGTGACATGTCTGTACTTGCTAAGTCGTTATACAAGTCATAGGAGGCTTGCAACCTCAACACATGAAAATAGTATATTCATAAACCACTACAGCAAGCGCTGGTGATTGCTTCATGCTAATTCATACAGAAAAGCAAAAGTAGCAGCAACCCCAGACTCCCAATGGAGCAGTGATGAGTGCATCCCATGTGCAATCAATTGTATAGTATCATTTTGTGAGATATAAGTACTTTGTTAAATTAATTCAGGCAAATCAATGCACTAAGCGCTGTCCAGACACATTTTTCCATTTAAGTGACCAGAAGTATAACGGTGATTTATAATCATATTCCATAGAGAATGCAGTCAGTGACCCATTACTGGGTTGCTTGCGTCAGGGTCAGCGAACCAGAGCTGAACAAGACCCTACTCCACGTCCACGTGGTGGTCCTGAAAACAGGCTGCATCATCGCAGTCTGGCTGAGAGAGTAGGGATCGAAGAGGGAAGGCAAACCCGGTCCCAAAAATGCCGTGCTGAAGTGGGATGTGTCAGCCGAAAGGCGCAGATATCGCAGCTCTTTTGTAAACAGACACAACGCAACCAACGTCCTTTTCAGGACGAACGAGGAAGAAGAAAGAAGAAGATAATCATATTCCCTGAGTTAGACTGTAGCCTCGCTTTTACTGGGGTGTGAACCGCTGACTAAAGGATGTTGATGGTGTCGTAGTGACAACGGTCCAACACGGGCGATGCTATTTGGACTTGACAATAATAACGCGAATGTTTCTTTCTTGGAACGTGAAGGAAGGACTTCAATAACAAGCAGGCACGTCAACGAGTGCCAATGTGTATAGGGACGAACTCGTTAGGTTTACTGACATCATAATTTATTTAGGACGAAATACGTTGACGACAACAGGTTACAGTACTTCAACATGGATTCCACAGTAAACGTACATGAAGCATATATATATATAGGCATGGTACAGGCATCATAATAACTTCCTCACATAAGATCAGGGTTTGACCTTGCGTCAATGTCATGACCGTTAGGACTATTCAACCATAAAATCTTGGAATAAATATATTGATTCTGTCCTACAATTCTGGTCGGGTACTTTAGTAGCTTGGTACCCCTGACATGGCAGATCCATACATGCTTGCATATAATATAAACAACGAAGGTTATGTCCTAGTGCTTGGCTAACCTCTCTTCGTCGCCGTGACTCGTGCGACGGCAATCCACATAATATTACAAGCCAATAAACCGTAAAGGATGAAGCCTTGAATCCTTTATAATATTAAAATGCTTTCAGTGAAAGTCCCCGTTGATCCATTATAACACCCCTTTGCAGAAAGGTGCTAGCTAGATGCCAACGAAGGATGGTGACACGAAAGTTCAAGTAAACAATTCCCTTCTTACCAAAACTGGTTAGGACTTACGTGTAGTGTAAGCCGACAATGGCTTCTACCAAGAAGTCATTGTACCAGAAGAATACCTAACCCAACACACTGGGTATATATAGGAATATAGGCAACAGACTCAATGTCTGGCTTGAGATGCTGGCTTTCATTTTTTAACCTCTGACGTCATCTGCCTTGCTTGGACACAAGCGCGCACGAATTCCCCTACACCAAATTGTGCATATTCGTGCGTTACAGAAGACATTTATAAAAAACAAACATCAACATAAGTTGGTGTGTACTCACTCAACCGAAGTAGAACCTGATGACTACCCGTGAGTGTTTAGAATACAATAAAGGAGGCATCAGCTTCCTTCACACCGTCCGCAAAAAATTTAATTCTATTAAATGTTTTTTTTTCTTTTAATTCCCGCGGAGAGGTGAAACAAGCTTACAAATATGTATTATGTACTAATAATACTAATAATGCAAGAGAGGCATATTAATCAATAAGAGGAGAGTGAACGAACAAAATCAAATTCAACTCAACTCAACAACAAATATGCATAAAAGCATATCATCACAATTGACCAACTTTGGAACAATGTGGAAGAGATGAAAGAAAATCAAAGCATAAAGGATGATTAATTGAAACCAAATGCAATAAGAAATAAAGAGATATGGTAATACATGAATTTAAAGGAAAAGATGAAAATGCATAAAAATTAAAAAAATGAGAAGTGGCAAAAATCAAAGAATATGAATACAACACTTGAAGTTATCAACACACTTAACCGTGTCTAAGGATGAGTAGTATCATTAAATAACTACCAATGACGTATCACTATCTAAAATGAGTGATAGTTACCCGATGTAATCATTAGGATTAAAATATTTATAGTTAATTATATTAAACTAATTAAACTAATTAAATATGTTCATTAATCAAAATGTACTGAATAATGTTTCAGTTTATTACACTGCTAAAAGTTCAATAAGTTCCCGAAGGTTCTAAGTTAACCTCAAAACAGTTCATAAATACGAAGATCCTGTAAAAGTTTTAGTATGTTGAAATACCATAGATTCCACAAAATATTGTTAAATAGTTCACGATATACTAATGTTTATCTAAATTCACAATGTATCTTTACGCAGATAATGTCATAAATACTAAAAGTTATGTGATCCTCACTGTTATATATATATATAATTCACTGTTTTTTTTTTCTTTTTTCCGCTTCAAGTAATTCAACGGAATGTTACAACTTTATTCACTTGACTAAGTATGTACAAAAAAAAATTGTCACTGATTCACAAAGTAAAGTTCAAAGAACGTCATGTTTACAAATGTGATGTAGTATGTGTAGAGGCATCCACATTTGTAGGGCGTACCAAGTCGCATGATTCACTCGGGCAGCGGGATAAAATGTCAGCGAAAACATTCTGTGATCCAGGTATAGCCCGGATTGTGAAACAGTAGGGTTGCAATGAAATTGCATATCTGGTGGACTTTGCAGATCTGACGTCTTTGGTGTTTAATGCAGTAAGTGCTTTCTGATCAGTCTCTACAAAGAAATGTGATCCCAGAAGATAACGTTGGAGTTTAGTTATAGACCACACAAGAGACAAAAGTTCCTTATCGAGAACGGAGTACTTTTGTTCAGCCGACATAAGTTTCCTTGAGACGAACAGTACCGGGTGCAAGGTGCCCGCATACTCCTGTAGTAACACGCTTCCAATACCGTAGGCAGAGGCGTCACTGCGCAAGATGAAAGGGAGGTTCGCATTAGGCAATTGTAACATAGGAGGTTTAAAAAAGAATGCCTTAATGGTGTCCAACGCGATTTGGTGTTCCTCCGACCACCGAATCACGTTAGCCGCGCCCTTTTTTAATAACGAAGAGAAAGGTGCAGTAATAGTGGACAGATGAGGTATGAACTTAGCGTAGAACTGAACAAGACCCAATAATGATCTCACTTGTTTCTTAGTTTTGGGAGTAGAAATGTTGAGGATTTTAGAGACATTACTGTCCTCAGTATATAACCGACTGTGACCAACGGTGACCTAAAAATGAAATTTCGTGAAAACCCACGAAAGCTTTAGAAGGCTTAGCCGTTAAATTACATGACCGTAAAGTGGACAGTAATGTTTTCAATCCAGTAATGTGTTCATCCCATGTGTCATTAAAGAGACAAATGTCGTCAATATATGTAATGACATCGGGACGATGAGACAGTACGCGACGCATCATGCGTACAAATGTAGCCGGTGCATTTACTAAACCGAATGGCATGAAATTATATTGGAATAACCCCCCGTGGAGTAGAAAAAAAATAATCTCTAGAAAAGAAAAGAAACAATGATTAGCAAAGAAAAGAGATGATGACTGCATAGGCTGAGTCATCAAAGAATGTGATATCAAAATTCAATATCAGTAGGTTAGTATCTGCGTGACGCAGAATCGGGAACCAATTGTAATCGGAGAGAATGGTGGTGAAAATACACACCATTGTCCCGCTCGATAGCCATGCGAGCATCTTTATTGGTTCTAAATGTAACCACGGCGTCACCATACCTGTTATTGGTATGTGGTAATAGACGTACGAACTTAACGTGCGCCGTGTGATTGAGAAAATCTCCCAGTGCCTGCCAAGTGGTTCGTTGTGGCAGATTTTGCACAAGGATGGTGCGAGAAGATGCACCTCTACCAATATAAGTGGTAGCGTTGTCACAAGAATGTGAATAAGGTTGATGGGTAATCTTAGCCCTCTTAGGTAAGTTATAGTCTTTACTATTTACATGTATAGAATTATTGTTCTTAAATGAACCATACTTTTGTATTTGAGTCTGATAACTTACACTAGACAAAGGTGGTGTACGGCATGTCGTATACCCCTGCTTGCTGGACAAATTGACAGCTTTGTCGACAACCTTATTGGTTTTAGTTTTCCCAAAAGAGTTACAACTCTTATTTTTATTAGGAACATCCTTTACTTTTTCCTCAAACGTAACCTTTTTCTTACGATCAGTTGCCTGCTGATCAAGTCGAGGGAAGGTATATGTCCCCCGGAATGACTTACTAGTCTTCACAGGTTGCGTTAAAATCTTAATATCCTTCTTAAGAATGGATGCATATCGTAAAGGTTGTAATGCATTAGCCACAGTGGCGTAATGAACAATGGAATCATTTTCACTACTAGATTCCGATACATTAGCATTACCCAACAGGTTAATAGCATGTGCATGTGACACAACTCTAGGTATAGACTTAAATGCATAGGCATCCTGTATATGCTGCTTTTCCCATTCAGCAATTTGCTGTGGGGTGCATTCCTCTATATCATGTATGCGACCCAGGATGACATCAGAAATTGGATTCTGAAGGAGACAGGCGTGGATCTTTCCTGAAAAAAATGGTGTTTTCAAATCAATAATAGCTGTGGGAAAAGTTTCCACAGTTCCGCCAAAAGTCACACATTGGATGGTCTCCCCAGTTGCATAGGCAGGGTTTACCAAAGAGTTCCTGATGCCAATCGTGCTGCAGCCTGAATCTAAAAGAATGGAACAAGGGATATCGTTAACAAATCCTCTATCTAATTGAAGACACTCTTTTCCGTGATGTGTAGCACCTGATATGGCCGTGCATCCCTCCGGAATACTAGATAACGTATGTCCGCAGCGAAGCGTCGTGATCGCCTTGGGCTGGAAGAGGGTCGTGCACTCGTCACACGCCTTAATCTGCTCAAAATTAAGAGAACAAGACATGGCAACATGCGTGTCATTATTCGTATTATTCTCTTTGTTACCTTGTGTGTCAACAATAGCTACATTAGTTTGATGGCGTGACCCTCTGCTAGAAGATCTATCTCTACGTAGCGATCGATTTTGGTTATTATCACCAAAATTGCTAGTATTTGCATTTTTGTTTACGTTAAAATCACGGTTAGTATGACAATTACCATTGTGCCATTGACTATTCTGTCTATCCTGATAATCTTGTCTATTGTTAGGATTCTGGGATTTTGATCGCCAATTTTGTTTATAAGTACCTACTTGATAATTTCCACAATTATTGTTATCCCAATCTCTTGATTTGTGAAATTGACCCCAAGAATTGTTATATGGAGAAGAATGCTGAAATTGCTTCCCCTTATAAAAATTACAAGAATTGAAATTCACGTTATTTCCCTTTTTGTAGTTTCTGTCATTACTTAAAGAGCGATGGCGTCTGCGATAATCCTGTTGTATTGCAAAGCAACTGGAAATTCATCTTTAACCTGAGTATTCCCAAAATTCAAGTTTGGGTGTGTGGTACAGTATTGTACACAGGTTTGCTGCATTTCATTTATGTTTGAATGTTTATGTTCGTGCAAAAAAGCAAGAAAAGCTGGGTTAACCGAGGACAAAACTTTATCGCGTAATAATAAATCTCTCAATGCGTCAAAAGTTGTATCCGTCTTGGATAATTCGATCCATCTATCCAATGTAAGTGCTATTTGATCAATAAAATCGTTAAAATGTTTTCCCGTTTGTGGGAGCATAGATTTGAATTTTAAACGATATTCATTCTCTGTCATTTGATATTTAACAAGTAAAGCAGTTCTGAGAGCCTCATAGTTATTTTTATCAGCAGTAGTTGCAATATGATATACTGACATAGCTTCACCCGTAAGTAGTTCTGATAATTTTACACAGTATTGAGATTTTCCACGTGATAGGCCTCGCATGTTGCCTCGAACCTATGTAGATAATGAATCATATCGTCCGATGGAGGATTAAATTTTGGCAATATTAAATGAAAATTTTTAATATTCCCTTGTTTAGACGAATTTTGGCCTTCCTGAGACTTTTGAGCAATAGCCTCCTGAGATAATCGAAAATGATTAAATTCTAATTCCTTCATTTCTTTTTCGTGTTGAATTTGAAGTTGATATTTTCTTGTATTTTCTTCAGCTAACAATCTCCTTTCTTCTGTTTCTTTTTGTTTACTTTCCAATTCCATTCTAGTCTTTTTCATTTCAAGTTTACGTTTTTTATCATTTTCTTCAGCCTCCAATCTTTTCTGATCTGCTTCCAATTTCTTATGTTCCGCCTCACGCTGAAATCGTTTCTCATCCAATTCAGCGGCTAATCTCATTTTTTTCTCATTTTCTGCAGCCTCAAATATCCTCTTCTTTTCATTTTCTTCTGCTTCAAATCTCAAATTTTCTTGTTTCAGAAGTTCTAATTTCCTCTGTTCAGCTTCTATCTCTTGAGCCTTTTTGTATTCTGATAGTGCGAATGCTTTCGCCTCGTCAGGGGCCATCCCAACGGATTTTGCCTGTTTCATAAAATATTCAAGCGACGACATTGTGATTTACTCAAATAATTATCAATTAATTTACTTTAAGTGTGTGCAATACGTTCTTGTCTAAGAACGGTACCTAATTATCAATTAAGTATACAAAATATTATTAATCAATGAAAATAATTTATACAATGAAATATTAAGAACAGACAAGAGCCATAGACAATAGCAACAACAATGACAAGACGAGATAATCAAATACGAAGAAGACGATCGCAGAAGTCAACAAAATTAAAATGTAAAACTAAAATAGGATGTCGTAAAGAATTACGATGATAACTGCGATAAAAACTTACACAAGACAATTGACAAGACAGTGTAAAAACATATGTTTTGTAAAAAACTCAACGAAAGTCAGGTTAGAAGGACAATAATCACATACAAGATACATCATAAAACCAAGGTACGAATAAAAATAACTATGAAAACAACGATTAAAACTTGACGGAACAGCTAAACAAATACTATTATAAGAGACAAGTAGCGATCGGAACTACAGCAAGGTTTCTAGCCTTGAACAGGAATTATCGCTCAATTGAAACTTACAAATAAATCCTATAGAACATCTGACAAAGAGCCCGAATCAGCTTCGAGATGAACCTCGTTTGTCAGATCGACCTCCCTAGCACCCACCACAAACAGGGAACATAAAACATGCATCACAAGAAATACTACAATGGACATATTAAAAAGCGGCTCAGCTAACATAAGACGTTGACAACGAACAGAGTAATACTCATCATTTTGTGATAAAATGCAATTTCCAGGATTGCAGAGTCTTGCACTCCGGCGCTGTATCACCGAGGAAGCTTACGTAGCATCTGGTAGAGTCCGCAAATGATTGAAGCAGTTGAGTCCATCTTGACCTTGAGTAGCCGTTAGATTTTATAACCAGTCCAGGATGTTGTCGCCTTGAAAGACTGCATTTTTCTTTTGAACCGAGTTGGATTGAGTTCGATTCCGTTACTGAAAAAATGAATATTTTCAGACCACACTGCGCCGCCATAGTTGTAGCCTCGCTTTTACTGGGGTGTGAACCGCTGACTAAAGGATGTTGATGGTGTCGTAGTGACAACGGTCCAACACGGGCGATGCTATTTGGACTTGACAATAATAACGCGAATGTTTCTTTCTTGGAACGTGAAGGAAGGACTTCAATAACAAGCAGGCACGTCAACGAGTGCCAATGTGTATAGGGACGAACTCGTTAGGTTTACTGACATCATAATTTATTTAGGACGAAATACGTTGACTACAACAGGTTACAGTACTTCAACATGGATTCCACAGTAAACGTACATGTAGCATATATATATAGGCATGGTGCAGGCATCATAATAACTTCCTCACATAAGATCAGGGTTTGACCTTGCGTCAATGTCATGACCGTTAGGACTATTCAACCATAAAATCTTGGAATAAATATATTGATTCTGTCCTACAATTCTGGTCGGGTACTTTAGTAGCTTGGTACCCCTGACATGGCAGATCCATACATGCTTGCATATAATATAAACAACGAAGGTTATGTCCTAGTGCTTGGCTAACCTCTCTTCGTCGCCGTGACTCGTGCGACGGCAATCCACATAATATTACAAGCCAATAAACCGTAAAGGATGAAGCCTTGAATCCTTTATAATATTAAAATGCTTTCAGTGAAAGTCCCCGTTGATCCATTATAACACCCCTTTGCAGAAAGGTGCTAGCTAGATGCCAACGAAGGATGGTGACACGAAAGTTCAAGTAAACAATTCCCTTCTTACCAAAACTGGTTCGGACTTACGTGTAGTGTAAGCCGACAATGGCTTCTACCAAGAAGTCATTGTACCAGAAGAATACCTAACCCAACATACTGGGTATATATAGGAATATAGGCAACAGACTCAATGTCTGGCTTGAGATGCTGGCTTTCATTTTTTAACCTCTGACGTCATCTGCCTTGCTTGGACACAAGCGCGCACGAATTCCCCTATACCAAATTGTGCATATTCGTGCGTGACAGAAGACATTTATAAAAAAACAAACATCAACATAAGTTGGTGTGTACTCACTCAACCGAAGTAGAACCTGATGACTACCCGTGAGTGTTTAGAATACAATAAAGGAGGCATCATAGACTGTGTATAATTCGGGAGAATAATTATCCTGAGAGGCTAACATTGGTAGGTGGACAGTGAGACAATGCGCCTGTTAATTTGCAGCCCACAAATGTATTTAGCAGAGGCATTTGCTCTTTTATTTTTCCTAAAGTTTGCGGTTCGAAGTTGCAAGGCTAACGTTTCTACGCCATTTGTGTGAGTCAAGAGCAGAAATTCAACACTAACCACTAACATTGGACGAGTTGTGTGAAGAAGTGCCCTCATCACAAAAGAATTGACGAAACCACGTCTGTAGGATTAACTTAGATCAACTACGTTCTTATTAAAAGAAACAGCAAAAGAACAATTGTTTTTATCAATCCTCAACCCAAGTCTCAGTGAAGACAATTTTATATACATCTAAAATTCACCATCATTCCATCGTTATTTTGAAACTAATTGATTACTAAATTTGTGACATGTTATTTTAAAACAAAACAATCGTTGTTGATTCAGTTATTATATGTATGAAAGCAAACGTATGAGAAAGACACTTTAATATATGTACATCTAGACATATATTTACATATATAGTGCAAATACTTATAAAATAATTTCGCTTGATTTACACCAGCTGGGGGCTTGAAAGGGCTAAAACCATTGCCTAATTCTTCACAAAAGGCGACGGATCAGATATAAGTTAATAGTGCTCGGCCCTATGCAGCACTGTTCGTGTGTTCTGAAAATATTTTGTAAATACTTCCTTGAGATAGAAGCATCATTATCATTCTATCTACAACTCTGCTAAGAGTAATCTTGTGCGAAGCTGGACACCTTGAAGGCCCATATTAGATACTCTTGACATCAGAGCTGGGGGGGGGGAGGGGGGGGGGGAATCCGTGACAATTGGGCGGCACGTCCGGTGATTGACCTCGGAAACGCAAGGGTGATAAATGACAATTGCGGACCTCGTCTTGATTAAAAACCTAAAGGTTAATTTCCCTAGAATACTGACATAAATTTTAGATTTACTGAAAGAGCATTGTTAGTTATTAGTATAGATAGATCTGCTCGTACGTCTTGCAGTAAATAAATAAATAAGGTGAAATATTTTAGAGTAAAGTTAATAATTGATAAAATCCATTACTTCTCTAAAAATAATTGAAAGAGGGCAAAAACTGTCCATTGCTGAAACCTAATTTCTATTGTTGTCGTTGTTGTGGATTTGATCATTTTAGTCTGCTAGTATTTTGAACTTAGAACGGCTAATTTTATTTTAGTTAGTAACAGTTGTAATTTCTTGTAGTCTGTAAATTATATCTTTGCACAAGAATGGCCGAACAACAAAATCTCTACACTTTTTCCCTAGGTATTCCTAAAGAGATTTATTCGGGCAAAGATTTATCTGATTTTGTAGCTACTTCTGTGAAAGAGGACAAAGACAGGATATTAGCCGTGAAAGCCAGCCCGAGAAGAGAGGACGTTAGAAAGAGAAGAGAAGAAGAGGCAACGGGCGAACGAAGCAGAAGAGAAGGAAAAGCAAAGAGCTTTTAAGGAGCAGAAGGCTAAAACAGAGAAAGCATTCGCTAAGAAAAAGGACAAGGCCGAAAGAGCAGACAGGAAGGAACAAGCCAACAGAGCCCACGCACTCAGATTTAAAGAACTAGAAATTGGAAGAAGAAGAATCGAATCTAGCTCTAGCACTAATGGGTCGGATAGTTATCCAGGTAGTGATGGGGGAAATATTTCTTATGCAGTAGTTCCGAGCGCGGCCTCTTTTCAATTAGATGTCTACGCTGAGGCTTCAGAGGAAATAGACATTTACTTGCAACGTTTGAGTCTTCAGCTGCCACCTATGGATTAGATAGGGAGAGATACATCGTGAAGCTCTGCAAGGAACGGCTGAGATAATAATTAATCGACAACCATGTTGGTTAATCTCGTGTATGGCCGACATGAGACTACAGTGTAGTATTAAAATCGCCCAGCTTTTTTGCTTAATCGCTGATAAGGCCAGGGTGCATTCTTTGACAAGATGGTAAAGAGATGGATTGTGTGTGTTCAAGCGACAGATAACGAGATTACTCGGCTGTGCGACACATTTTCTACAGACAAGCAAGACGTCATTGTTTCCTGCACACCGTGTGGCAAAGCAGGAAACTAAGATGTTACATCTGACGCATATTGTCGGATGAGTTTACATATGTGTTTGTGAGTTTGCATACAAGGCCCCGGATGTTTTATTTCCACATATGAGAGAGGTGACCTTGTGTATCACGCACATTATTTCAGGCGGAAATAATTTAGAAAGTACCCCATCCATTAAAGGTTCGTGTGCCCTAGTAAAACAGTTCTCCTTGAACCACTTCTGGCCAAGTATGCGACACAATATTCGACAGTTTGTAAGAGATTTCTCTGTTCGCCATAACCCGGACAACCAGAAGGATGAAACTACCAAGAAAGAGTTTGAGCAGAGTACCCAACACTCAGCATTGGATAACTCGTTCCTCAACTTGACATTTCTGAGTAGTAAAGCAGAGTTACGACAAGCGCAGAAGAATGACATTATGACATTACCCTAGCACCGTACTCTGAACAGAGTAAGATACAGACAACCCATACTTCAGCTGGAAAGAAAAAAAGTACTGTAAGAAGGCTAAGTGTGATTTTGAGTGACATAATTAAGCGGGAAAAAAACTCCATCAAATGTAATAAACACAAAGAAGCATGCGTAAAAACGTTGAACAAAGGACATAATTAATAAAGGTCAAATGAAAGTTAATAGTCAAGAAGAATGGAGAGAGTTTTAACAGATAGCACAGAACATGTGAGCTCCTAGCGTGAGATGATTGAAGTTCTATATTTCACAGGGACCTGAAGGTGATGATGATGATATAACACAAACGTAACAGACCCTATAAAAAAGAAACAGAAAAAATAGAATGGCTATGAGGGGATGACAAAGGTCACAGCAAACACAAAGATTATACTTAACAAATACAACTAAACAAGAAATAAATGTCAGCAGAAAGGAGCTAACTGCAGTAAAAGAGCCATGAAAATATAATAAAACGAAATAGAAATATGGCTTGATGTGAATTTTATAGCTATCGATAAACTAATTTCACGCGACGAAAGTTAAGCCAAAAACACGAAATAAAATCAAGGGTAATAGAGGCCAATAGAAGAAATGAAAGCAGACGACTTCTTGTTCGTACACTTTCAGTTGTCTACTTGAATATTTGTTAAAGAAATCAGTGGACAGCTTGAGTCTATTTGTATTTCTAGACTTTTTCCTGGAATGGTACTGGTGACGGTCATGGGTACTTTCTCTGTGTGCCTTGACTCCACAGTTTAGTGGAAGCTGGCCACCTGTAGCTAAGGGTGGACCTCTTACAGACGCGGATCCGGCACTTTCGCAGCCCATCGCAGTTAAAGAAATTCTGCTTACATTTTAGTGACGTCATCATCAAGTGACGTACGTTGCACAGTTTCGTTAGGCCTTTGGCTTTTATGTCGGGTTGTTTCGGCTCCAAATACAATATATACCACTCAACAATCACTTGAATAGAATGAAACCACAACACACTCCAGAGTGCCAGCTATTTATCTATCCCCGTACAACTGTTGACCACCCCCTCTTTGAGTGCCGAGCAACAACTTGCGAGCACATTGATCATTGTTGCCTCTTCTCGTTCCATCTTGGTCTACCCTGTTCAACCTGAAAGTTGGTTATAATTGGGGTATTTAGTGTCATTTAATTTACTAATTTTGTATTCAATTTAAATAACTGTTGTCTTTTGCAGTTGCTGATTTTTATTTATATTAGTATTTGTCAATTTTATTTTCTCTTTTGTATTGTTTCTAGATAACTATTGTCCTTTACACTTGGTTTTAATTTGTATTAGTATTTGTTCTTTTTGAGTTGTTGTCCCTTTTTTTTTTTAATACCTTGTCTTTCCTTGTCCTATGAGTAGTTATTTTTTGTTAATGCTTTGTTAGTTCTTGCTGCTTAATTTCTATTTAGTTGGATGATTTTCCTGAAGTTCTAACCTTATATTTTTTCCTTTGTTTTATATATATATCTTTTAAGTATTGATTGGGCATCTCTTGGGGCATCTATACTTAAAACCTTATCACCTGTTAAGTCTATATTGTGATTTCTGTAGTAAGTTTTTAATTCAAGCCTTTGTTGTTCATACTTTTTACAGTGGATCAGGTAGTGGTCTATGTCATTCTCTTCCTGACATTCTTGGCAGTGTGGTTCTTCTACCATGAAGTATGCTGCACCGAGTCGGAGACGCCACAGTTTTTTGTTCGATGGTATCTTTAATTCTTCTCTGACCTGGCATGTCCTCGTTGGTTCTTTCAGCAGTTTGAACGCGTGTCTGCCTTTTCTACTTTCCTTCCATGTTGTCTTCCATTCCTCGTTTATAGTTTCCTTCACTTGGCTCTTGATCTCTGACCTCCCCAGTCCTGCTTTTATATTGTTTTTACTTGTTCTTCCCTTCTTGGCGTTCTGGTCTGCCAACTCGTTGCCAGCTATACCTATGTGTGCTGGAACCCACACTAGCCTCACACTACATCCTCTGTTCTCTAGTGATGTATTAATTGCTAGAATTTCTTCCTTTATGTCTGGCCGGCTACATTTACCTGGGTGTTCTAGTGCTTGTAGTGATGATAGTGAGTCTGTAAATATCGTAACAGCTTCTGGTGGGTTATCTTCGATTATTTCTAGACTTTTAAGAATTGCTACCATCTCTGCAGTAAAAATCGATGCCCCTTCCGTTACACTGTAGCTCTTTTTTATTCCCCATTGTGGTATTACAACTCCGGCACCTAGTTGCCCACTATCACCCTTGGATCCATCAGTGTAGACGGCCAGACTTTGTTTAGTTAGTTGCTCTATGAACTTTCTACTTATCATTTTGGCTTCCTTATCTTCTATGTTTTGTTTGATCTTTTCAGTAAGTGAGTAGTCTATGATTGGTGTTTTTAGTTCCCATGGTGGTATTTTGCTTCTGTATTTATTACTATTTTCAATTGTGTTTGATAGTTCTTTGAACTGCATTAGGTCTTCTATAGTTCTCCACCCTGTTGGATATCTATCTTTATTTAAGGGGACGTCCCATACACTTGGTTGGTTTTTGACAAATGCTTTATGTGCTGGGTGGGTCACTTCTTGTGCTACTTTACTCCAATAATTTAATCTCAGTTCTTTCCGTCTTAGACCAAGGGGAGGTATGCCGAGAGCTACTTCTAGAGCTTCTACTGGTGTCGATATAAATGCACCTGTAATGGTTCTCATGGCTGCATTTTGAATCCTGTCCAGTTTTGCTTTGTTAGAAGCTGCAGCTGAGTCATAGACTATGCTGGCATAATCCAGTTTCCCCCTGATGAAGGATTTGTAGAACATAAGCATTATTTTATTGCTGGCCCCCCATCCATTACCTTTTACAATCCTTAGTATATTTAGGGGTCCCCTACAGCTTTCTACCAAATTGTCTATATGTTTATTATAATTTAGTTGTTTATCTAAAGTTATGCCCAGAAATCTTGTTGTTGAGGAGGTACATATTTTCTGTCCTTTAATGGTTATATTGATTTTGTTTTTTTTTTTTAAATTTCCTTTGCTGAAAATCATACCTACTGTTTTGTTTACATTAATTTGGAAGCCCCAACTTTTCATCCACTCTGAAACTTTGTCTATTTGATTTTGAAGTTTTTTGTAAACATGGTCCAAGTTTTTTCCAGATCGCCAAATGGCACAGTCATCTGCAAATTGTGATACTGCATTCTTTATGTCATTAAATTCATCTGCTAAATCATTTACAGCTATAGTGAAAATTGAAGGAGAGATCACTGATCCTTGAGGAATCCCATTCTGTTGTTCATATATTTCTGACCTATCATTATTCACCTGTACAGCAAAATACCTGTCCTGTAAAAAGTTTTCTAGATACCTATAGGTTTTACCAGTAATGCCAATCTTTTTCATTTTGTAAAGAGCTCCATCTCGCCAGCATTCATCATATGCTCTAGCTACATCTAGAAAGACTGCCACTGTTTTCTCTTTCCTCTTGAACCCTAGCTTTACATCATGTTCTAATCTTACAAGCTGGTCTACTGTACTTCTGTCTGCTCTAAACCCTGACTGGTTTGGGCTATATAACTGGTTTTTTTCTAGGTAGAATTTAACTCTTTTATTCACAACAGTTTCCAGTATTTTACCTAGTTGTGATGTTAAGGAGATAGGCCTATATGAACTTACATCATGGGCTTCCTTATTGGGTTTTAGAATGGGTACTATCATAGCTACTTTCCATGCTTTTGGTATCTTTCCTAAGTTCCAGATTTTGTTATAAAGTGAAGTTATTATGTTTATAGTTCTTTTGGGTACTTTCTTAAGGATTTCATAACTAAGTATATCTTGCCCTGAGGCAGTATTAGATTTATCTTTTATTGCATTAGTTACTTCTTCCTCTGTTATATCAGCATCTAAATAGTTTGTTTCATCTATCTGGTCTGGTAGTTCTTTTAAAAACTGTATCCTAAGTCTTTCTCTTCTCTCATTTTCTTCCTGTCCAAGGCTACTTTTTGCACTGACTTTATAGAAATACTCGGCAAGGGCATTAGCTTTTTCTTTATCTGTTTCTGCTCTCTTTGGTAGTTTGATTGTTGGCATTATTGTTTTCTTATTGTTCCCTTTGATTGCCTTAAGCTTTTTCCATACTTCTCTAATTTGAGTGCTAGGTTTAAGTGACTGACAAAACTCCTTCCAGTTAGTTTCTTTGGCTTTGAATATTATTCTGTTAGATTCATTCCTAATAAGTTTATACTTATCATAGTTTTCTTCTGTTCTGTTATTTCTATATTTTTGTAAGGCCCTTTTTCTTCTCTCATGAATTTCTGCACAGCTTTTATTCCACCAGGCAACTGGTTCTTTATTCCATTGAGTTTCTCTTTTCTTATTAATGTTATTTATTGATTTAAGGTGTTGTGGCATATTTTTATTTGGTATATACTTTATTGCTATTTTCAGAATTTCATTGGTCAGTGTTTCTGCCCACAAGTCAGTATCATCTGATTCCATGTCTTTATATTCCATCACCTCCAGCTCTGATTGGAAAGCTTCCCAGTTTGCTTTTTTATAGTTGAAGGTAGGTTTCTCTGGTTCTGGGTTTGGAATGACATTTTCATGCATGGTTATTACAATGGGCAGATGATCTGAGTTTGTGTCTTGTAACACTTCCCAATTTACATTCGCTAGGTTGTTAGTTGCTATACTTATGTCTATTGCTGAGTCTGCCCTATTAGCTTGTGGATTAATTCTTGTTGCAGATCCATCATTTAGTATTAGTAGTTCATTGTTTTCTATGAAGTCAAGTAGGCATTTTCCTGCATTATCTGCATGTTGTCCACCCCAAGCACAATGATGGGAATTAAAATCGCCTACTATGATTGTTTTGGGGCCTAGTCTGGTGCTTATGGCTAGTATTTCTTCATCTTTAATTGTGCCATCTTTAGCATATACATTTAGAATTGTTAGATTGTTTGGTTCAGCTGCTATAGTAACCTGGATACCTTCTATATTGGTTGTATTAAATACTTCCCAGTCTATGATTTTAAATTTTTCGCTAACTAATACTGCGACACCTCCTCCTCTACCTTCTTTCCTATCGTGTCTAAGTATCTTAAAGCCCTTACAACTATATCTATTATTTGGGTTTAAATGGGTCTCTTGAAGAGCATATATATCAGTATTTCCTCCAGTCTCTGATAGTAGGGGTGCAAAATTTTTTTTAATACCCCTACAATTCCACTGGATAATTCTAAATCTTTCTAAATTGAATTTTAACATCATCTAGTGTACCTTTTATTTTGGTAGCTATCAAATTTGCTCTTATTCTGCATTTCCTGTACTTGTGGACTCACTATCCATCAAGTTCTCAAGAAAAAATCCCTATTTATACTTGTCATTATATCCCTAACTTCTTCCGCTAAGTGTGGTAAATGTGCCTCAAAATGTTTTTTGATAGTTTCTATGATAGTTTCTTCTAGGTTGCTTTTGTTTTCCTGTTGCCTTTTGTTCTTTTTGACCACTTTCCTATTTTCATCCAATGCTACATTCCCTTCTCTTCCTATGTTAATCTCCTGTTTTTCACTTTCCATTCTTTTTAGTATTATTTCACTTTCTTCTTTTTGTTCGGACAGTTTGACTAGTATCATTTCATTTTCTTCTTTTAGTACAGTCAGTTTAGCTATATCCTGGGAAATTTGGTGCTGTATGGCTTTCACTTCTTGAAGCACTGCCTCTGCACTTTTCAGTGCACTTGTGTCGTTCGAGGATGTAGTTGAATCATCTGACTGGTTTTTTGGTACTATTTTATTATTTTCTAACTTGTTCTTACTTTCTTTTACCCTCTGTGTTTTAAGCATTTTGACATCTTCTTGCACACTCTTAATTATTGTTATAACTTTAGTGCTCGTATAGGTATCGTTTTCCTTTAATTCTTTAATGACAGTTTTGAAAGGGGTTTGGGTTGTTATAGCTTCCTTCAGTGCTTTTTTGGTCTGCTGATAAACTGGGCAGCCCTGGAATCTGGCGCTATGGTTTCCTTGGCAATTAATGCATTTTCTGTTTGCATTTTCCTTTTTATAGTCAGTATCTGACTTTGCCTTTTCGCATTGTGTGAAAGGGTGTGCTCCCGCACAAAACCTACATACTGCCTTCCCCCTGCAACTTTGTCGGCCATGGCCAAACTTCATGCAGTTGGAGCACTGCAGCACTGGTGGAATGAAGGCTTCTGTGTTTTTTTTTTGTGCTTTCCCAAATATTACCGTCTTGGGGGGTTCCCTACCTTCTGTTGTAATCACTATCACTGGGGTTACTATACTCCCTTTCACTTTTATACGTTCAACGTGCACCAGCTTTAAATCTGGGTTCATTTTGGACAGATTGTTTAGCACTTCCTCCCCTGTCAGGGTTGGGTTTATGCCTTTTATCACACTTTTTCTGGTTTCTTTTAAAATCTCTATTTGTATTTTGATGTTGTGGGCCAGTTGAATCATCTTTGGTCTGTCCCGCAGTTCTTGCAGTAAATTTTTTAGTTTTTTCTGTTACATTTAGTGTGAGTATTATCCCACTGTTATGTTTCTGCAATTTGGCAATGGCTTTTTTGTCGATGATTTTTTCTAGGATTACCAGAATTTTGTCGTCCGGGAGAGATCGAAGCGTGGCTTCCGTTCCAGCTATTTGTGTTATTTTCACTTTTTGGGGGGTTCCCTTTCGGCTGGAGTCTTCTTTGTCCTCTCCTCTGGTTTCATGACTTGTTTTGTCCGCGTTTACCTGGCTGTCCTGATTATCCTTTTCCCTGGGTCCTTTCTTTCCGTTCGCTGCGCTGGTTCCTGATCTTTCTCCTTTGTTGATTCTGCTTTTTGTTGTTTTTCCTTCCGCGCCTCTCCCGATTTTCCATTATTGTTTCACTCGTGTCCTTTAGTTCTGTTTTTCTGATTTCAGGGTTCGTGGTCCTGTTTCTTTCTGTCCGGTTTAAAGTTTTGTCTTTTTCTGGAGTTTTGGCCATCGCTTTTCCTTCCCCGGACTGTTTTCTGGTGAATACTACCATTGGTTATTTTCCCTGTCTTTTAGTATGCTACTATTTGTTGTCTTTGAATTATATTCTGATGATTGAATATTATGTAATCTTTGGCTTTTGGCTTATTTTGTTATATTTATCTTTTCCCCACTACGATTCTTAAATTAAATAGTCCCCTAATACTTAACCTTAACTACAATAGGCCTACTCTAATACTAACAACAAAAGTATAAATTATTCACCACTTAAATATGTCTTTCAAGATGGCTGCCTGATCTCACTCAAAGAATTGACACGTGGCGCTATTTAATTTCTATTATTTTTATTTTCTAAAATTAACTGCGATAATCTAACACTGAAGATGGATAAAAAATATCAACTTATCTGAGAACTTGTGTAGTTCGAAGGATGTCTTCACTGGTGTCTCGTCCTAATAAGGACGTATCATGCTTGTGTGGTTTGAGGTAAGCAAAAATGCGTGTTACCCCTGTAGTAGACGGAAGTGCTCCAACGATTAATACCATTGAAAGTGGCAGAGCATATAAGTATTCATTACTTTAATATGTGCATTAAACTCCAAATTATTTAAAGTCTTTTTACTCTAAACATAAAACACACAATAAAATTTTAATAATATAAAGATTGTACTTATAAAAATAAGTGAATTGTTTATTCCTTTTATAATTTTGTCTAAGAAAACTCATAAAATTAAAAAATTAATGAAAATGTGTTATTTATTATTATTTTTGTTAATAATTAAATTGTTTCCCTTTGAAAGTAAATAGGATGCTTTCCCATAACTTCTCTGTCTCTGCTGCTTAAAGTATCACATGGTTAAGTTTCTTTTCTTTTTGTTTCACTTATTTCTGAGATATCACATCCGGTCAAAACCTGACAAGAGGTGTAATATCTCGGTTATAAGCGGGGTATATTGTGCTCATTTTTATTACATTTTGCTGTACTGTTATTTCTGTCCTTTATTGAATTATGTGGGGGGAGGTACTTTTATATTAGCCCCGAACAGGTCTATTTCTGTGAAGGACCGCTAGCTGCCTGTCTGACCGTCACGTCGGAAAGTTTTTTTTCGAGTGTTTCTGCGTGTTCAATCCATATACTTATTTATTTATATTTTTTAAGTGTAATGATTTTACCTCTAAATCTATTATTTATAGTGTGCCGACGTGTCGTTAAAAGTATTACTAGCTTAAATGAAGATCCATGTGTGTTTTTCGTTTCCTCTTCTGTCTACCCATAGTGTGGTCTTCCTTAACTCCATCTGATTTATGACTTTATCAGTGATGATTTGACGTATAGTGTCTAAAATTGCAATAAGTAATTATTCCTTTGGATTGTTTATTGTTTCACTGTGTCGTTTTATTTGATATGTCAATGATAAACTATCTGTCTTGTTCTACGATTTTGGTTCGTTCTTGGTGGAATGTCTGCTTTATTTTTCTACCCGTAGTTATATAACTGTAATCTCTGTAGTCAGTTGTCGGAGTTGGGGTTTGATGTGTAGTTTCTGCTTACTTGAAATCGTATTTGTTGTCAAACTATTTATTGTTTTACATAATGGTTTCAACAATCCTTCTCATACCACTATGACATATATTAATAATCTCAAAAATTCTGCTCCACAGTCCATCTGCAGTTCTATCAGTATTACTAATCTATCCCAGTTAGCCCGTCTATAGCTCTGTCAGCATTACAAATATATCCCAGTCCGCTCATCTGTAGGTCTTTAAATGTTACAAATATGTCCCAGTTGGCTCGTTTATAGGTCTGTATAATTACTCATTTATCCCAGTTAGATCATCTGTAGTAAACATTTCTGTAAACATTACAAAGGCAAGACAGTCAAAGTTAGCAGCCACCTTAGAACTACGCAACAGAGAGAGAAGAAACAACCGAAGATAGTCACAAACCAATATCACGTGCGAAATCTGATTTCTTTATGCCTTGTTACAGTTTTGTAAAAGGGGTTCGGGAGGTAGCATTTTTTGTTGTTGTTGGAAGGACAACAACATAATTATGAAAACAAATAATACATTAAATAAAAGCTTTTAATTGTATGCATTAATTATTTCCAGTCAAGCTACGAAATAAGAACAGTATATATAAACACATAAAACGGTATTGAATCAGTTTTACAAATAAACAGTGCACAGGAAACAATGGATGATTCTGGTTTTAACCTTCGTCAGCCACAGT